>CM068842.1:8121846-8721846 GCA_028554795.2 Sinohyriopsis cumingii | reverse complement strand
CACACACACACACGCAGAGCTCGACTGGTCATAGACCAGAAAACTTAATGCTGTGGTCTTTCGTCTGGCGTCCGTTATCACGTGTTTGCTATCGCTACTCATAAACTACCAAACTTTGAAGACGCATTCATCGCAATGTCTTTATGGTCGTAAATAAAGTGGTGAATCGCAGATGTCCAGCAGAAAGTTTTCAGGCGTTACTCTTGCTTTGGGGTGATACTGCTTTCCACGCATGCGTCAGCAATTTAAAAAGGTCAGTAAATGATAGATACACAGGTGTTCTGTTGGGGATTAATACTAAAAAATGTGAGTGTTCCGAAAGATTTAATAATATGGATCAAAAGAAGAAGGATTTTATTTATCATTCCCATACAATACAAAAGTCTGTCCAAATAAATTTATTACTTGCTAGCGAGCGTCCGATAGTCAGAACTGATTGGAGGGTGAAAGCTTAATTATGAAATACGGCCCGAACGGTTAGTCTCCGTTACCAGTAATGTCAGGGGAAAAAAAAGAAAGCTGATATCTACTTGTTGGTCACCGCGACAAGGGGAATGCCTTTGTCGTTCTATACTTGCGTATGACAAAAAACAAATGGTCAAGCTACGCGCCTGTCTTTGAGCTGGCCAATAGAAATGCAGCTTTCAACAATCGGAAATGATTCAAATCCTTCGGCATACACTGGTTCTCATCAGGACAATTAATTGTCCGATATAGTTTCTACAATTGTTTATCAGTACGGAACTTTCCACTGTGTCCAAACAATACAAATCATATGTTAATCTAAAGTACTTTCAAAGATGACTTCAAGGTGAAGTTCTTGTCATAGGTTCACCGGCATTTCTTTGAGAGGCTAGGCTTTAAACTAAGCAATGTACATTGGAACACAGATTTCACTTCCGGATCATCACCTGGACCTTATTACTCACTGTGCACTTCGCCGAAACACACACAGACAACTACACCGTAAGCTTATATTCTAAAGAATAAACAATTACCTTTAAATCCATAAAAAGAATGCCTAAATCTAATTCGTGTATCATCACCAAAAGGAGACAGGATAAAGTGCTCTAAAAATAGACTGGGACTACATTCGTCCGGAACTAATAATTGTGATCTGATTCCATCAGCCACACTACTAAGTCTACCATACGAGAAGATACAATACTTCATCTCAAGGCTGATAAAAATAGTGATTATAGGTCACGTGACCCTAAGCGGTCGCTGTCAGCTCTTTACGTAGGACAGTTGAGATCTGATTTAATCAGATTGGGGTTGAGGGCATTCGTAGTTGTTTTACAGTCGTAGATCGAGTTCTGCTGGACGGATAGTAGTTTGTAGTATTAGTCGTGGGAGCATCAACAGTAGCAGTAGTAGTAGTTGGATGAAGATATAAAGATAGTTTTACATAAGACTGATAATATATCTGACTGAATATTCTCTGTTTGTTTGCAGGAGACCCTGACAAGAAACCATATATTGCACGTTACATCGGCTGGAAGACGGACAAGCTAAAGGATCGTTGTAAAGCCCAGAAATACGTTCATAATATTTGCGTTTTCAGCATTGCCGACCTTCCTGTTCTTCAAGGTCGCATGGAAGTCATTGCTAATAAGTTCGATATCACCTATGACCCGCTTGCGTACAGGTGTATGGAAGAACTGATTGTCAACAGGACTCGAAGTCGTGCCAAAATTACTAATATTCATAAGTACAAAAAGCTGCTATTTATTGGGGGCAAGACGTGATATTTTCTTCGCGAGGTTGTTGATTTATTAAATACATTGTACGACAAGACAATTGCCGTGCTAATTATCCTCATGTTTACCAAAAAGTAAAAGTATTAAGATGGGACACGTGTCATGCAAGCCATAGTAAAATGTTTTGAATGTGCAACATTCTGTTCTCAAACACAAATTACTAGTAAATCCAGGACCGATGCAAGGGTATTTGGCGCCCTAGGCAAACCTTCTACCTTGCCTGTCCCCCAAGCGGGGGGGGGGGGCATCGCTTATTATAAATTGTTTTGTTTTTAGTATTAATGCAAGTTCGGCTTGATAATTTATTAATTTCATTATTTAGTCTACATATGATAATAAATGAATGGCCTGAGAGTGTACTTCGTTCTTGACGTCCTAGGTGGCTGCCTAGTTCGCCTTTTGGGTTAAACTGGCCCTATGTATATCATTTACACCTATATACCATGTCTCTCAGTGCATTCACCATCATTCGTGAAATTTTTGGTATTTAAGTCACTTAACAGGTCCTCAGTCTTTTATTCACAAATGTGAAATGGAATACAAGATTTATTATTTCTGTTTTGAGAGAAAGGATTGCTAAATCCAATATTCGGATAGAATTTAACCAGGCACATGTCAAAGACGTAACTTAGTCTAGTGTGATTATCTTACCAGCAAAATAAGGCACACATTATGCATGTGCAGAGGCTTAAATTAACATTTTTAAGCATGAAAAAAGAGTAAATCATCTGTTAAGTAATCGAAGAAACTTATATAGTATACTGTACTGATTAATAACCAGTTAAATAATTCGAATCTTATGTTACGTGTTTAGGCTCGAATAAACAGCAACACAAGAAAGAGTGAAAACATCGAGCATTGAAAAATTTAAATAATTTATTTCCCTGGAAAAATACTTTTAAAAAAGTGAAAAAAATAAGAACTTACTGTTTTAAGAATCAAATCCAAAAATAATCCAAGAATAATCCACGAATAAAATTGTTGAAGTCCTAATAATAAAATGTTTTAATGAATTTAAGTTCGTGTCCCGACGAAGAATCCAAGATGGAAGGCGATGACGTATGCTGTATCCTGTTCAATTGTGTTGTCTAAAGTTCTTTGTACAAACACAAGAAATAATCCGGTGTTTGAATTAATTAAATTTATTTGTTCAAGAATTCTGTATGAGCACTCAAAATATTTCCAGAGAAACGAATTAATCTTTTAGAATCCAAATAATCTGAATAAACATTAAAATGTAATTACCAAAATAACACAACAAAAGAAACACCTTTACGTCCTAGTGTTTAGAAGCCCGAATGATTGATCTCTCTCTAAGCATCACTATTAAAACTAAGTAATGCGCAATTTCGGAAATGCCTAATTGCGAAATAGAGGATCACGTGATCATGTTTACATATAAAAAATCACGTAGCCTCATTATGACCTTGTTAAAAACCAATCATTTTACTCCAAGGAAAAAAATTGTTTACTTCACTAAAAACTATTTACAAGTCGAGGGTCACGTAACCAACACAGCCTCGATCTCAGCCTTATTATTCCCACAATAAAAATAAATTTAAAAAAAAAAAAAAAAAAACTTGTTCACGCGACTGTTACTAATTTTGAATTAAGGTCGAGAACCCGGTCAGCTTTATTTGTTTACAAAATTGAACAGTCAAGGTCAAACTATTTCTGGAAAAAGTATCGAGTTCGTAGTAAACAGAACTACATAATTTGTACATATAATGAAATTAAAAATAAAAAGATTTTAAAACTTACAATTAAATCATATATAAATTAAATCAAATATACATAACAAGGTACAAAGATGTATCACCAGTGCATTTTTTAAATATTTATCAGACTGGTAGTAACTTAAAATAGTTATGAACCTAATTGGACGGAATACTGTAGGAACAGGATCAGGACCACTGGAAGACAGATCTTCATATCAAAATGACCGCAGTAGAAGACAACAAGAAACAAAGCATGAAAAGTACCAACATCAAGAAAGCGCTGATTTTATTCAACGGACGGGATGGTGAGGGGGAGATATGGTCGTCAGACCAGCTGAAAAAGTTGTTTATCTTTCTTCGAGTCATAGTGTCTTTAAAATTTTATTTTCTTGCTAAACACTATGAGGAACAGGGAGGGTGAACAGACCAATTTTAGAGCAAGTTTTCCTTGAAAATAAAACTTCATACGAAAAAAAGAAATGAAAATACAAGATAAATAACTTCAAACCGAAGACTCTTACCGACCGAGATTTTGTCTAATTTATTTAGCTCATTTTGTTACTTTATCTTTGTCGCTTGTGTTTTCAAATTTGTATGTGTGTTTGTTTACCCGTCGGACACTCAGTTTTGGTCGCACCCTCCCTGCTCCAGTTTTTTAAACCAAAAATTGTAACAAGACCTACACGATATCGTGACTGAGGATCAAGCAGAATTTTTTTTTATGAATCCGTGTGAGGTAGATAGCGCTTTTGAAAACAAAGTTCTAAACTTAATCATGTCCATATCCCCTGAACACCAAGTCTGGTGAATGTTTCGCAGAGTATGTGTATCATTAAACACAACTAAAATATTTCTGTTATCTCTTATCACTTTTGGTATTTGTGTATATCGCTGAGTAACATAAATTGCGTCTGTGCTTTTCTCCGTGCTTGTTTGTCTGTCTCGAGAAAATATCCGAGCTGGACTTGAATCTTTGTCCAGCATCACATCATCGTATACTACGAGATTATTAATAAATCCATCGAGGTCATCTACATATTGGGCTTCATCAGTATCGGTGATAAAATCAATAATATCATTACCATCCTCGTCCAACAATTTTGCGTTTTCATTAAAATCTTTAAGTACATCGTAGCCTCTCCGATCATCTTCGGATGGTGCCACTAAATATAATTTATCACACTTAAGCCATCTCATTATCAGACTAAGCAACAATGGCGTCTTACCAGACCCAGATGGACCTATGAATTTTGTAGCTTTGGATGATGCTTGACTGGCTCGTGCTTTCGTGCCCCCGTGAAATCAATAATATCCATGTTGTACAAATATAATAAATAATATGGATTTATACTGTGTTCGATGCAGAGCATCCACCCCTATCAGTGGATTAACAACAATATTAACAAAAAATAAAAAACATGCACTTACAGGTAAGTGTGTGAAATGTTGTGCAGCATATAAAAATTTATCTCCAGACACAAAGTGTCAGGTGGTAATATCACTGCTTCATTAGGAAAATTACAAGAACTCCATGGGATAAATGCCCAGGAAACAAACATCTTCCTGGATATAATAATTGTGGTCCTGGAACCCGACTTGACGAACGAGACCAGCCAAGACCTGGAGAGTGTCCAATAAATGTGATTGATCAAGCATGTCACGTTCATAATAAACATAAGGATTTACAACTACGACATGTCAAGTTGATTCACTCATTAAATTCCATAAAAAATAAATCTCAGAGAAAAACTTGCTAGCTTCCTAGTAAAATCATTGATGAAAGGTAAACTAGTATTAGGGGCCGGTAATTAATCAACCGATTATTAATTTTATAATGGAATCGATTAATTATAGCCCAAGAGGATATTGGAGGAGTAGAGCAGCTGATGCAGCACATGTCACACGTTCTGTTGCTGCAAATTGGCTAGCACGACAGGCAATATGGCAAATTTACCTACCACCACCTCAACAAATTCAGTATGCACATTTTGATGTCAGCACTCCTAAAGAAGTTCATAAACTATTAAAATTGGTAGTCGTCAATCGCGCACATACAAATACGCGTTAACTGTCGTTGACGTTGCAAGTAGGTATAAAGGAGCAGAACCACTATAAACTGAAACAGCAACTGAAGTTGCATCAGTTTGGAACGAATTTATCAGCGAGGATCCGGACGACAAGGTGTTCTGCGATTGTCGCAATTGCTACATGTTGATCTTGGCAAGGAATTTCTTGGTGCAGTATAATCTCTAATGAAAAACATAAGGCCAAAATCAGACGAAGACATATTGCAATTCATCGCGATCAGGAAATTGTTGAGCGATATAATCGAACACTTGCCGAGCGATTGTTTAGATATCAGTATGCGAAGGAAATAATTCAGAAAGACAAAGATCTTGTGAATGGGTTGCAAGACTGCCAAGTGTAATAGCTGCGTTAAGTAATGAAATTACTCGTACAATTTCTATGAAATCTACGAATGTAATCACCAAAAAATCATATACCAATACAACGACATGACTCCCTTTCCATATAACCAGTACTAGGTAATGTGACTGTCGGATATTTATATGAACCTGGTGAACTTAAAGGTGGTAAAAAGAGAGCAACTGATCCCATTTGGAATGTGACGACACATACAATTTCCAGCGTGGTAAGATCCACAGGTAGACCTGCAATCTACAGACTAAATTCAACTGCTTCTCAACGTGGATTTGTACGCGAACAGTTACATGTTATTCCTGAGGATACACAATTATTACCATGTTCACTTTTGTGAACTACCGCCTCGACGTCGATTACATTCAAGACATGTCAGCATCATATTTTCGTGTGTGTGACCAAGACTTTTATTAATTCTATCTACTGTAAACTGTCTTGGATTATTATTTAAATATTGCCACAACATTACTGTGTTACAGCTTGCCTAGTGATTATTCTGTCGTTTCAGCGTCATAATAAATTCAGCATTGAGGTCAAGGTTGCGGTTATTGTTTTGGTCACACTAATTTGTTTTTTACTACATCATCGCTATTGCCAGCAAAGGTTTCCTGTGTTTGATTATTACTTTCTGTGAAGTCTATGATAATCCTCCGCATCTGAGATATTCTTCTGACTCGAGACACTGTGAGATAAACTAAATTTGACCATTCAATAAAATCATCAACAATCCAAATATTAGTATTAGAAATAGTTAATCCTTTTGACGAATGAATCGTTATAGCATATCCTATCGTCCACGGAGTTTTGTCCATCGTTAATGCATCCTCAACAACACTGACAGGAACTAAAATAATATCATTTAATACAAGATTTTGTTTACTACCTCAACCTGGAATTTCAACATCGATTTCTTGCCGTCGCGAATCGGCTGGGCGATTGCACAATGGTACGGGTAGATTTGAAAATTTTTCTTTATGTAACAAAAATGATTGTTGTTGAAGTGTATCACAAACTATCTTTCTACTTGCAACTATCAAATTATCTGGTATCCGCATATTCTAAAAATCATTCATAGGAGTTTCTGAAATTATCTCACGCATTATTTAACACTGAATTTTATTTGGTTGTAGTCTGATTAATTTCTTAAGCTCCCTTAATTCTGGATCAAGCACTCTATCATCGTCAGTTATCTCCTCATAATAATCTACGAACGTTCAATCCATTCATGCGTAGACAATCCAACAAAAGGTGATGGTTGACCATGATCACTACACATTATCACAGTAGTATTTTTTTCAAGAACCAATCAAGAAATATTTTTAATTTCTCCAGCGACACTGTACATATTTAATCCCAGATAATAATATTTAGAATATATTTTTCACCCATCCGTTCAGGAGTCCATATGTCCCCTTCCATCGAAAGAAGTTGTGATAAGTATGAGATTTTACTCCTTGCTCTTTCATTTCTCTGGCGAGTCTGTGTGTTGACATAATTATATCAACAGAGTTTGAACAACTCCGACGAAATAATTCAACTGCATGTGTTGTCTTTCCTGATCCTCCTGGTCCGTTTAAGTAAACTGTTTTATGTCTGGCGAGAGGATCATATACCGATGGTGTAGATGATAATTCTGCAAATTTGATTATTTTTGTAATAACAATCTTTGATTTCGGCAGATTCAGAATAATTAAGTATCTTTTCTTGTTTTATTCTCCATTCTGCGCATGATGCATGAGCACCGATATGTAAGTGTTCTAGCAATCCTGTTTTTTCTTTTATTGATATAAAATTAATCTGTGGGACTCTATCAACGGTATCAGGAAATCTATTTATCATCGATAATAAATTTATCGAAACGTACTCGAGCATTGAAGATCTTAAATGAGTAAACTTCGATGAATCACCATCAGTATAACTCACAATTGTATCTAATTTAGTTCCGTCCGCTAAAGTAACATTACTTCGACTTATAAATGCGTTTCTCTTCGTTGTATCAGTAATTATAAAATCAAGTACAGAATAGTCTATAATTAATCTTGTACAATGTCGTTTATGATCATATGATTCTCCTGGTGTAAGTTTACCAATTATTTTTCTGCCAACATCTTTTGCGATTTAATTCTCAAAATCTGTTTAATCAGGATTTTCATCATCAGAATATTTTTTTGATATGGAAACCAAACTTGTTTCTGCGGACTATATGATATAATTGCTTCACTTACAACCAACGATATCAATATTTTGACATCAAGCATATATCGTAATAAAATTATTGGTGCCTACATTTTCTCTGAAAAGTGTTTGCCAAACCAGACATAACAAATCATATGGAGATCTCCAGCAAACTTAAATGACTCGATACAAGCGAATCCAGTCAAACCAAAATCTGGTAATGGTCCGTTTATCGCAACTCTGGTCATCTCATGTGTTGCCTGTCCAAATCGCTCAAAATATCTCGAACACTCTCCAATTCCAAGAAAACTTCAAGGATAACATGAAACCATACCTGAATGTCGACCACACATGAGATGCTCCATCATCGCGAAATTCTTTCTTGGCGTCAGGAATGCTTTTAATCGTCGAATCAACCAGAGCTGCCCTCGGCAAGTCAGGGGTTCTTGTGTCAAGATCGAAGCTAGCTTTAGAAGGTTAGAAGGTTCGATAGTAGATAATTTTTCAAACTCTTCCATATTACAATTAAGGCAAATATGTATATGATAGGTTCTACAACTCCCTGTTACAAAGCTTGCATAAACTAATTCTTTGGACTTCACCTACAAATAGTAAGAAGAGGGAGTCTAGGACCAAAACCGTCTTTTAAGTGTAGTGTTGGGGTCAGAGGAATAACGACTTTGTGTGTGCAATGTGGTAGTAAAAAATTCAGGGATCCGAACGATATTTTGATATAAAATAAAAATAACGCCGGCAATGACAAGGTCACAAAAAACGCCAAAGACTCTCGCCAGATTTTCAAAATAATTATTTAGACAAAGAATATTATTATACAAAAAGGAGCTAAATCAATGTGTACACCATCACATCATAATAATTATGAAGCATCTCGTGACCATATCATCAGGAACTGTCGAAAAAAATCCAGTCAGTTTTGCCACTAATACTGGTTATCTCAGATTTACTATGGTAGAAGAAATATGATTTCTATCAATAAATCGTATACGAGTGTTTGCAAGGATTAATAAAAAAAGCGTCTTGTGATCGATAACACTAATTTAGATCTGAAAGATAATTCCTTGAGAAATTTACGAGCCATTACACAAAATAAAAATTTCAAATTTTGTGAAACTGGTATGCACGAAATAATTGCAATGAGGGTTAATTAAACCTGTGAATGTGGAGTCTGGTGATGAAATAATATTAAAATTGATGAATACAGCTGACAAATAGTTTGATATTTGCATATCTTCGGTTCAACGCGTCGTAGATAATATAACCAGATCAGCATTTCAAAGAAATGAAGAAAAAATTAATATTTCAGTATCTCCCGATTGTGTTAGAAGTAAAAAGATTAAGGGAGATAACTCTGTCAAGCAAAGATATCTCCGGTAGAGTTAATAAATAGTTATCCCGCTTGTTACTGCGCAATATTATGTGACTGAAGCGATTATTTATTTTGTGCCATCATTCAGTAACTAATATACAGTAATAACTATCTGTGGTAATTAACATACCACATTTTAGAAAATGTTTTACTTACCTGTTATTTTCCACGAATACACTTGCTGAATGACTGAGAAGAATTCTTGTTCCCTTTTATAGTCATCATAATGCTTACACAAAATGTTCTAGAAAATCGAGTGATTGAGTCATCCTGGAAACTGTCATTCTGGAAATTCCACAAGGGCGAAGGTTCCAGAATGTTCTAGAAAATCACGTGATTGGTCATTCTGGAAATTCCACATGGGCAAATGCTCCATAATATTCTAGAAAATCACGTGATTGAGCCATTCTGGAAACACTGTCAATCTGGAAAATTCTGTGTAGGCGTTATAATGACTATAAAAGCAACCATATTTTTTTCTCATTCATTCTGCAAGTATATTCGTGGGAGTGAATAAGTAAGTAAAACATTCATTTAGTAATCTAGGGGTTGCGTTTGCACTATACTACACAATTGTACATCGTCTTGGTTTAGGAATATAATTTAAACAGATATTTATTATATAAATGAAATTTGAAAATATTAAAGTTATTATTTCTGCAATTCAAACATTGAAACATGACAGTCTCAACATATCTGATGAACTGAATCCTGAAAAAATTAATTGTTATTTTGAATCCTTACGACACCAAAAATTTGAAGAAAGATATACACTACCAGCAGAATACCGATTCATTAAGCTGATTCAACAATCTATGTTCCAATCCTTGGTGACATTCAAAGATACAGAAGTTGAAAAATTCGTTCGTTTCTCTCACCCGCAATGAAAAAATTAGATCAAAATTATCTTATGAAACAAAAACAGATTATTAATACGCGTGTAAGACAATTGGGAAAGATTACGTTAGATCGTGAAAATGAAAGCGCTGTCACCAGTGACCGTAGTGATTGTGAAAGTGTAAATTATGGCGACAGCGAGTGTTTCAGATTTGTGATAATGGATTGTGAAAATGAAAACAATGAGAAAGTCACTAGTGATTGTGAAAGTGAAAGTGTTAATACCAAATAATAGCATGTTTATAATATTTATTCTGATTCAGTTTTATTTTTATTCAGATTATAATTTTAATTTTCATTCAGATTTATTGATATTCTGATAATAATGTTTATTTTTATTCAAAAATATTTTATTCTGATGATATTTATTTTTATTTGGAAATATTTTTATTTTGTTAAATAAAATTATTATTATTATGTAATTTTCTGTTTTCAGTAGGATTTTTTATTATTATTTTGAGCACATTTACCCCAGCAAAATTATGAAATCAGTCCTCTAATTTTTACTCTAAGTACCATTTACTACCATCAAATTATAAAATCTAACTGATTTTCACAATTTTGAGTTCCATTCACTCCATGAAATTCGATAATCAGTGAAGAATAAGATTATAATATTTATTCTGATAAAAATATTTATTTGGATTCAGATTTATTATTATTAAATTATAATATGTATTACGTAGTTTTCCGTTCACAGTAGGATTTACATAAATTTTAGTATCATTTATCCTATCAAATTATAAAATCTGACTGATTTTCACAATTTTGAGAAGCATTTGCCTCATCAAATTAAAACATCAACTTTGTCAGGGTTGAGTACCATTTAACCTTAATCTGATTGATGATCAGTAAAATAATAAATTCTGTTGTAATATATTTGTTAGTTCCTTGACAATGTCAAGAGTGAAAATATTATTGTTATTCATTTTTATTTTGTTTTCGATGAGATTGTTATTATTTTGAGTATTATTTATAATCAATTTGATGAAAGTGTTTGATAATCTGAACAGTTGATACCCATTAATTTGATGAAATTGTTTTGAATCTGATTAATTTGGGTAATATACCCATCAATTTAATGAAATTGTTTGATAATCTGATTTAATTTGGGGAATATACCAGTTAACTCTGTGAAATTAACTATTAATTTGAGGGGTCCCGAGTGGCCGAGTGGTCTAAAGCGCTCTCCGTCAGGATCACTGCCATCTCATCTCTGTCTGCGTAGGATTCGAGTCTCGGAATCGGCCAATGTGGATATGTGAGAAAGCTTGCCGGTAGCTTCTCGTGGGTCGATGGTTCTTTCCGGGTTCTTCCTCCACCATTAATACTGGCCGCCATGTATAGCCTATCTTGTGCTGAAAAATGGCGTTAAACCCTACAGATTTGACAAAAAAATCCTTAACAAACATGAAGATCTATGATCCTCCATACAGATTTAAATTCAAAACTTAATGTTGCAATTCAAGCAAGTATTATGATTCGTCAGTAAATTTGAAATGTATCCCTGA
The DNA here is from genome assembly GCA_028554795.2 of Sinohyriopsis cumingii. NCBI lineage: Eukaryota > Metazoa > Mollusca > Bivalvia > Unionida > Unionidae > Sinohyriopsis > Sinohyriopsis cumingii. The sequence goes on along the minus strand of CM068842.1, from coordinate 8,709,956 downwards.
TAATAGAGGATTATGACACCGCAGATAAACCGTTTTAATGGGTTCTTGTACGATCAAATATCCAGGAGGAACTTGAGGTATAAATGTACATAAAATATATCCTTGCTGGGCCTGACTGGATTCTTCAGGAGATACTTGATAGCTCCATCGATAACATCACATACAAGACTGACTGCGATTGTTCATGTGATATTAACAACACCTGTCGAAATACGACGACCTCCACCATATGGCTCATTATTGTATTTGAGAACATTTGCTGGTGGGGCTATTTTTCTCCATGACTCAACAATTTTTGGAAGATTTTCATTGATGAGATCATTGACTGGTTTTTGTAACTCATCAGCGTTTAGTCCTGGTAATCTAAATGCTAGAAATTTTGTTTCGGTTATTTTATACTGATCGAGAAAAAAACTGTTTTTGTGTTATTATACTGAGTTTAACGAATTCATCACCAAAGAAAATCACTGTTTCAGTGATAGCTGTATTGATATATTTAAAGTCTGATATAACCTGATTTAGATGCTGTATCGTCTCAATAATCTGTTGTTTTACGTCTTTATTGTAGTATTGTGTGATACTGGAAAAGAAATTTTGCAGGCTATCAAATACACGTGCGTACTCAGGTTTAATTATGTAGAGAGATGATTTTATATAATTTTTTCATTGATGAATGGTTCATCATTATCGTCATTTACATATGTCTTGCTGTAAATTTTTGAGTATTTCACTATCAGAATCTTCAAGTCTAGAAATAATAGATACCCATGGATATTTTTTCGATAATCTGGAAGTTTTATAAAAAAAATTTTGTCCGTGGAGAATTGATCGCGATGTGGTTCTGACGGTGCTATCTCTGGCCATCCTAATACTGTTCGGATTGACGATTGATATATATCTATAGAATAATCTAGCGAATTTATTTATATCGCGGCTGATAATGTTGGTTCGTGAATAGTGATAGCTATTTGAGATTCTTTGTCCGTTATATTCTGCGCTGAAATTCATCGTTGAGTTGGTCAATTTGATAACTATTTGTGGGAATAACAACAACTTGCCAATCGGTGTTCTATCTGGTTTAATTTTATGTGCAAATACCAGTGAATAATTTGCTAGCAACCCTTGAATTTGATCAAATATTTGGCCAACTATGATATACTCGTAATTGTGCTAGTGCTATCTCCTTTGCTGAAATTGCAGTTGAAAATTTGACGCTGAACTCAGGATTGGTTGAGCTTGATGGTATCCTCGTGGTGTTTGACGCAGTTTATTTAGCGACGATCTGTTGCAGTACTTCTTGCGATGACGACATTATTGTTTAATCCTGATTCTAAGTCCCGATTTCTAAATCGGACGTAGATTTTTATACAGTCATTGCTTTGTAGTAAATCTTAATCATTTCTGTAAACTCAGTATCTGATATTATTCCATCGCTAAGACCTGATGATATCAACGAAGATAATTTGGAGCATGCTAGCGTGGCCGTATGCAACTTCATTGAATACTCATGCAAAATTGTGCATTTGTACATGTAGATATTTTTGCGATGATATTAAGAACACCAGCAATTGTTGTTGCAGCTGAAATACAAATTGCTATAATTACTGGTGATGTCATTGCTATTGTTGATAGCAATACACCGGTTTCAGCGATAACAGCGGATGCCGAATACACAATTATGTCAACGACAACTAATCGTCTGCGATATTTCTTAATTTTGCTATATACTCGTCAACGGTATTTTTAAGTTTGCTTTGCCACTCACATACTTGATTGAATCTATAATGTTGAACGTCGATTGGGGAGTTTACTATATTTTAAGTAGGTGGTAGTTTAGCGACTAATTCAAGACACCAATAATAAAATACGGGGCTGCCTTTTTCTTCAGTTCTACCAGGAATCTTCCCTCGTCGTTTTGATCCAACATAACTAACACACATTCAGTAAACTCGTTAATTGGATAACGCCGTGGTATTGTGGTGGATATCGTAAATGTCCTAGTTCAGAGTACCGAGAACCTGTATATACCGGTAACCTCAGTGCGATGTTTAATGGATTTATTGAGTGGTGACCATAAAGTTGATCCAGATGCTACCGTATATACTACACTGTCGGTAAAAAAAATGATGTCAGAGAACTTAATGTCGATGAATGATGGACTCCCAAAAAAGTCATTAATGGTTTTATTTATGTTTCCACGAAAATTTACAAACGCTTGTATATGACTAGATTGTTCAGATCTATATGCGGGCATTCCATCATTGATTGTAATTAACGAGTTCATCATCGGAATGTTGCTATCATCGACGTATTTCTTCGTTGCAGCGTCATCGCTTGATTCTGGTTCTCCAAGACAAGTAATTTTATTATAAATCATATTCAGAGAACCAGCCATTGCATGAGGTTAATAAACGAGCATTGATCTCAGTTCTGATCGTGTTATTGTTGCTGTCTACATAGCTTTTTGCTACAACATCATCATCTGAGTTTGGTTCTCTCACAATAATAAATGTATTTCTACTCATATTGAGATCACCATACATAATATCCCCAATTCTTCTGATACGTCCAGCAATTTTTCCCATGATTGATAGAATTGATTCCTCCGAGTTTATAATTTTACCGTTTTTAGTAAACACCAATAAGTTATCTTCGCTCGCATATGGAACCCGCAGAATAATATCTGTCAACGGGATATTGTTCGTCTTTAATCGTCCTTGTTTATCTTGAAAAACAACGACTTCATTTTGGTCCACATTTGCAAGACTCAAAAGATTAGCGAGTTCGTCCTTGACCTCATCAAGGGTTGCATATTTAGATAAGTCGCCTTGATGTTTGCCCTGAGTCTTATACAGGCGAGTAGATCTTCCGTAAATATCTACCATTATACTTTAAGATCTGTTTAAAACGACGGTGTACGGTTATACTGTCTAATTGTATACTTGTGCACGACTTTATGAGGTGGTGTTGTTGATGATGACACAGCGTCGAGTAAAGCAATTACTTTACTGCCAGATATGGTCGGATTGGTTATTGTCTATGTTGGTAATGTTGAATGCGAGACGGGAGTGTTTTGAAGATGAGTGCTTTGCACTCTGCCGACATATTTTAAAAATTCTTTTGGTGGCGCCAACCCATATGAATCGAAGTAAATAATTCCACGTGGATCAATCGCGTATGCAACCCAATGAGTACCTAGACCAGAACTCATATTGAGATTAATGATACCGGTTTCATTGTTTTCATAATTGATCATGCATAAAGACACCTTTGAAGTTTTTTATGTTTATTTTTAGCAGCATATAGTAAATTAAAATTGGACATAGGAAGGAGACGCTTTGCGTCTAACAAAGTGTCCTGGGAAGTCTCCTTTTCCGTACCATGAGTGGGGAGTTCCTGGTAGTCTTAGGCCCTTTCCCTTTTTTGGAAGTTTTTATTCCGTGACCCGTTGCTTTCTTTAGTGCCATCCCAGTAGCAGTTCGAACAGCGCCAAATGCATCTGCTTTTGCAACAGCTGGGGATGCAGCGGCTATTAACACTGGCATAGCTGCAATAAGTGGAAATATACTACCCGTCTTGACTGCGTCTTTAATGGCACCCGCAGAAAGATTAAGTCTAACACCGGTTTTTGATTCTTTAGCTTTATTGAAGTGCCTGAGTTGACGTTCGGAAAATGCTATTTAATTTTGACCACCTTCGATTTTTTTTCCTTTTTTAGTGATATTTTTATTCCACAGTTCTTTGATGATTTCGATTGAAGTTTTTTAATCTGACCAGGGGTCAGAGTAATACTAACATGACGATATGACATTATAATGTCATGAGCGATTTAATTACATGGTTTTCACTGCGGCATCAATAACTCTCATTCGTCCACCAATACCTTCAAGTAGCATTGTTTTGTCTGAGAGTATATAACAGCGATTGCTCTGTAACCACCAGGAATAACTGGTGGACTTGGTATTCTTGGTGGTGATCGTACTACACGAGCTCGGAAGTGTATATCAACGACATATTGCCTGAGTAAGTCTAAATGTTCCTACGAAAAGTAATTGATTGGATACGGCGTTGCAAAATCACGCTGAGATATATGCAAGCCAGAAGCAACATTCTGATCACGCCCCATAAAATGTAATCAACCGATGATAAGCATTTGCTACATGATTGTGATTAAAACTCTGTAATACTTCATCCGATAATTCCTGATGCCCATTTATCCTAAAAGAAATATCACTAACTCCAAGCGTGTCTGATACCATTGGATTTCGTGTTTGTGTGTTTTCTCGTGCGTTTTCCTGAAATGCGATAAATATATGTCGCGGTGAAGAAACACCCTGCTGTGATGCTATCTGCCATGTAAATAAACCAGCAAATTCACTTGAAATAGTCTGTTGTCATCATCATCCATGACAATGTTGATTTCCCACTTTGTCTCATAAAAGAGAGTAGACGTTCTTCTTCAGATATTGTTGGAATCATTACTGGCATCCACAACGAAAGTTTTGTTAGTCTTACTATACACGCACCAACTGCGTCGGGTCTCCAGACTGCATCATTGTCGTTGTCTTTTCTAAGAAGTACAACTGTATGTTTGGCTCCGAAAATAACTTTTCTGACATGTCTACAAAATCCAAATATGTGTGATAGAGGAATCACACATGAAAATTGTTCCTCATCATTTGACATTGATCTACGTGCAGCAAATCCTAACTTGAATTCTTGATTAGCATCATGCACCACCGGCCACACATCAGCGTCAGCGTTGTCGGCATTGTTTCTTGGTCGTCTTATATCATAATGTCTGCTTTCTGGATGATTAGTTGTATCCTTTGCAAACATCATTGACCAGCTGATATTGAGTAATCATCACTGTATCTTGCAAGAACAAGTATCGTCGTGGCAATATCGACGTTTTCCAGGCATCATTCAATGGGTTTTCCGTCAATAATGTATATGGCACTTTTAACAAAATCCATAATACCATTGTTAACAAAACCAGGTCGATCACCAATTCTGATTGCTGTACCATCTGCTTGCAAAAGTCTACCTTCTACTTCAATGAATACCTCAGCGGGTAAGAAATATCTGCTTGTATCCTGAACTTGTAATTCGATTCGCCCAAGCTGATTTGGTTCCCGTGCGTCATAAGAATAATACTGATAATCGCGCACATATTCATCTTTGAAAACTGGCGCATTCACGGCAAATTTTGGATCAGATATACGTTTCAACATATTATTATAATTGCTAGCGTCTAACACGAAGACCACAGACTGATATTAGACTAGCAGTTATCTTTTTGTTCTTTTTCTGACAGGGGTACACCAGCCAACTCTGCTAAGTTTCGATTTGTAGCTTGATTTATTATTTTGCTGACATCTGAAGGCATCACTTCAGTGCTGGGTAATTTTACTGGCTGTAGTTTTCGTCGTACTAATCGTGCTAGTCTATCCTTGATTGCTGAGAATGCTTTGCTGGCAACATCACCAACAGCACCAATACCTTTATCAGGAACAATGTCAATAGCTTTCGTTGATAATTGTTTTGCAATTGGTATTGCTTTTTGAGCTATCCTTCTAAATAGACCCTGAACAACATCACTGAGTCCATCACCGTAGATCGCTTTATATGTTGATAATCGCGAATTCATCATCCTGACCATGATCGGTCCACGTTGAGCATTATGTACGATCATCTTATTTTAGTCATTGTATTTAATTGCATGCCCTTAATCACTGTGATAATCATCAGCGATTTCATCGATGAGAGACCGATAAATATTAATATCCATGATATCGCCTGTAAATAATCGTTGACAAATATTAGCTGATTCATTTCTGAGGAATTATTACCGACTCTTCTTCTGCCAGTCAGAATTTCTAGAATATCAACATCTGCAAGACGTTATTGGGACATGGAGTAATACGACCACTTCCTCGAGTAACAAGACCACTTCCAGTTACTCCTTCTTCCTCACTTACTGATTTATCTGCTTTTTTTTCCATGCTCTTGAGGCTTATTTCCTTTCTGCTTTTGCTTTTTCAAGTTGCTGCCTTATTTTTTCTTGTTTTAGTCTCCTTTCTTGCTTTCTTGCCTTACTCTTTCTTGCTGTACTCGTTCAATATACTCATATACTGTATTGTTAAAGAGATCAAAACTATTAATATCTTGGTCAAATCTGATTTGCGGAGTATCACTAGCTATGCGATACATATCCCTGACCTAATTAGCAGCTTTTAGAGTATTAGCATATTCAGGTTTCATGTACCTATTTCTATTATGATATCCATACGCGGCAATATTAAATACTTGGGTTGGGTCTTTGATAGCGGTAATACCTTCGGGCGTGAATTTATATATGATGTTAATTCTGACTCTTGGCAGAGGTTGTGGTTTAACTTCAGCTTGTGGTTGAGGAGGTTGCTGGGGTGGTTGTTGAGCTGGTTGAAGACAGCCAACAATATCAACAGGTAACGTCTCACGTTCTTTCTGAGCCTCTTCAGTTGCTGAAATAATTTTTTTGGGGGGTTCGACACTTGGTCTAAATAACTGTTCTGTACCTTCTACCAATTCCACCTGAGACTCCTGGTGCACTTGTAATTTTTGTCTGACAGAATCACGGACTGGACTATATTTTTGAATTGCCTCTAGTCGCTCTCGAGCTAATATAGTTGTGCGAGATTCCATTATTGATATAATAATGATTTAATTACTCAAACACTACAGCAGCAGGGAGGATGACGACTATCAATGAGTGTCCGACGGGTTAACAAACACACATACAAATTTGCAAACACAAGCGACAAAGATAAATTAACAATATGATCTAACCCAATTAGAGAAAATCTCGGTCGGTTAGAGGCTTCGGTTTGACGTTATTGACCTTGTATTTTCATTTTGTTTTTGTATGAAGCTTTATTTTCAAGGAAGACTTGCTCCAAAATTGGTATGTCCACCCTCTCTGCTGCTCTATGCTTGACTTCCTTACATCATTAAGACCAACAACCCATGTATAAAATGTGGCGAGATAAAATCATCGTGACTGAAGATATCCAGATTTATTTATTTATTTTCTTCATTTCTTTGGCTTATAGTGACCTTCATATCTGACCTTATCATCCCGATAGCTGTTTATGTTATGTTTAATAGCACTGAATTTAAAAATGTGTTACGCAAAAGCCATCTTCATTCGTAGATCAAAGTGACCTTCACGGTTGCAGTTTTCATTTCGAAAACGATAATTTTCTTTGCGGCCTTGATAGTCTTAGATGAACCAACATTTTGAAGATTGGTGGAGTTTGTAGGATGAAGATAAATTTTATTAGGAAGAATAAGTTTAACAGACGGACTGAAAGACAAAATCAATGCACCATGGTCCACAAATAGGTACGTGTACAAAAATAGCATCCGTAGGATAGATATAAGAATAAGAGTGACTGAACTAAAGCGGTCAAATGACAGTTCCGCTCTTTTGTTACAAGACCCACCTACACTTAATGGCATATTGTAAATAATCAAGCAGCATCTACAAATTTATGTGTTAATTAATTTACTTAAGTATAATAATTTCTGCATCTAAATTAAATCCAGCTAATATTTGTAAAGATACAGCTTGTGAGACCATGTCAAATAGTGATGATCTCTCAGAGCCACGCGAGTGTGTTTAAAAGAGACGCGTAGTCCTACAAGATGACCTGTATTTAATACTATACAATGGGCAATATTACCATTCACAGCAGTAAAAAACTGAAAGCTTATGTATCGGTCATAGTCAAAATAGAATAAGTAGCTACCATGTACTGTTGACTACAATGTGTAACTAGCTGTTCAAGTGGACTTGACTAACAAACATTCTGCAAACAGTAAATTGCAACAAACAAGAGGAAATCCTCTATGAAAATATCGTATTGCGAGAAAATCATATATAAATGCCTTTTTAAAAGGATTTAAATCGCTGTTATTTACAATTTAAAGGTACGTGTTAGATTTTAAAGAAAATACAGTAAATGCAGTCCTTTAGATCATGATAATGATAACCCATCCCCAGACAGGAATCACAATGCCATGCCTTTTCCATTTAATTAAGAAAATCGCATTTATGAGATCACGTTTCCCAGTCTATTCAGTGGTTCCAATTGTTGTCATTTTAGTCAGATATTCAAATACAACCTTAGTGAAAAATACTCGGTCGTCTGCTATCCAGCACCCCACATTATATCATGAACACGCAGTGTGTAGTGACGAATACCCTTCATTTGCTATCCAACACCACACACTATACGATCAACACACCAAGCAGGGTGCTGGATAGTAGATGACGGAGTAGTGGCATGTTGATGGTATAGTATAGGGTGCTGGTGTTTACAACGTTAGTCACTACACAATATATTGGACAGTAAATGTGGGATATTGGTCAGACCACACAAGGTGTGTTGATTGTAAAGTGTAGGGCGATGTATAGTAGCATGTGTGTTGGATTGTATATCGACAAATTTAGCATTTCCATTCCTGTTTGAGGCCAAAGTATGTTTTAAACATGGAAATGACCTATAATACTCCACGATTTAACATTCATTCCCGTTTCAGTCCCAATTTTCGGTCACATGTTAAATCCCCGTTTCAGTCCCAAGTGTCATAGTATTTCTATAGAAGACTACAATCAATTCACCCATTGTAGATCAACCACTTCTAACAATGTTATCGTCACCCTCAATATTAAACCGATGAACAATTTTAATATGGAATTTCCCGTTTGAGATCATATCGCCGTACACATGTAAACATACTGCGTAATCGTAGTTCCTATTAATCTTGTTTGTATTTCCTCAGCCTCTTCATGCGCATTGGTGTTTATCCTTTCATCTTAATTTTACCATCAATCCATCTGCACGCCTGTACCTGTCCATTCACAGATAGCTTTCAATCTGCATTTCTTCACCTGTCCATTCACTCAAAGACTGTATCTGTTAAATGCTTTTGTAATCCAATGTGATATTCCAAATAGAAAGGAACATGCATATTAACGTCCAGCTTCCCATGTCATGTATATTCTTATTCAACTTAGACTTTGTTATTACATTACATATGTTTTCAATCACAACAGAATGCTGAACCGAATTATATACGTTACACTAATGAAATCAAGTCAACATTAGTCATGCTAAGCAATTAGTAAATAAAGAAGAGACTCAAGTGGGATTGAGATCACTCACAAGACTGACATCTACCTAACAGCCAAATGCATGAACAGTTGGCCAAAAAAATCTGGGTCAGTCGGATGCTTTTTGTAGACATTTATTCCTATAATGTTGATTGTGTATTCTACGATAACAGTTGTTTCAGGGTGTCTTTATATTTAATATCTTGATCCATATTTGATGACGACACATCAGCGTCCCTTGTTCCATATTGAAAAGGAAGCTTTTATACCAGGATGCCCTAAGTCAGGTTGACATGAATTCCATATTGAAAAGGAAGATTTTATATCATGATGCCCTCAGTCAGGTTGACATGAATTCCATATTGAAAAGGAAGATTTTATACCAGAATTCAACTGAGCAGTGTTAAATGTACTTCCTTTCCCGTGTTTAGTAATTTCAGCCATATTTAATAGTGGGCCATTATCATTTATAAAAGTCTGAAAACCCTTCATACCAACAAGATTTCTTTCAAATTTAGTCAAATTCTCTTGAGCAAGTTTCTAGAGGAAGTCATTTAAAGTTTTTTTTTTTTTTTTTTGTAATGGTGGCCATCACCCTCACCATTTTGTAAAAAAAAAAAAACCTGAAAATAAAATTAATTAATTAATTCACCGGGTTTTTTTTAAGAAGTTTAAAATAGCAAATGATGTTTGATGCACAAAGACCAGTAACACGAATTTCATATTATATATCCACCCCATGTTTAGGTCTGCTATGAAGGCACTATTAGCGTATGGATGACCGTCAAGATTGTAGAATAACAGGTCTCAAAAACTATTACCTTTGGTCAAGGTGTGCAGTCTTGAACCAAACTTGCTGCGCAGAAACTATTATTTTCTTATTAGACTTACTATGACCATGGCTTCTCACCTGTAGACCCCAGATTTATTTGCGCGGGGTGGGGGTGGGAGGCAAATATGTAGTGGTCAGCTATTACGTTTTACGGATGTAGGCCACAACATGTTTAAAGGCGAAATCCGGGGGGGAGGAGGGGCAAGTTGCCTCTATGTGCGTCCGTCCATGCCTCTGGGTAAGCCATCCACAAAGCTAATTCACGGAACCTGCTCTTGAGATCTTGATGCTGTATAAAAGATTTTCTTGGCTTTATACCAGACGATACTTTGGAAAATATTTTAATTTCTCTGCCCTGTAATACAAAAGACAGTGAAATACACAAAAATATTAGTTTGGATTTTATAGAAAAGTGCAAAAAAAATTATTATACATACTTAAAGGTAAGCTTTTCGACGATAAAGATGGTAGTTTAACAGGCATTGAAAGTAATGGCTCCAGGAGAGTGGATTATGTTGTAGCCTCGACAGAGTTGTGTCCCTTTTTATCAAACTGGGTACTGGTGACTGACGAATCGTAACATTTTCCTATCTATTGTAGCCTGATGATTGCTGATAAATTAAAAAATTGTAGTAAAATTTATTGACTACAAGAAATTATGCATATAATGAATGTGTCAGTAAAGGTGGCGTTAGCGATGACATTGATGGGCAATTGAATATATCCAAGATATAAACGAAATACTATATTTAAACACTGTGTAAAAATGTTAGGATCTTTATATAAAGAAACGTGTTGAAATGCATCCACCAAAGTTCCGGCATAACCGCAGTAACCCCCATGGTGGAATTTCTAAAGGAGTGGAATTTCTCAAAGAGTGGTCAAAAAATATAATATGTCCGATATTAAAGAATGGGAGCATGAACGACCCAATCAAGGGGGAATTTCTCTGATAAATGCACTCCAAAATATTCTCATCTATTTTGAACAAATGGCTTTTTAGGTAATAAGCAATAAGCTAATAGTGGAATCTCAGTCTGGCTTTGGAAAATAACACAGTAACAGTAATTGTATATGCAGTTGTTTTTCGAAGTATTCCGAAATCTGGTGGTAAGTTTTACTGTTTATTTATTGATTTTTCAAAGGCTTTTATTCGTGTACAACATAATAAACTATAGTTTTCTCTTATAAAGCAAGGTATTGATGGAAATATTTTACGAGTTAAAATATGTATTCTTGTTTGAAAAGCTTTGATATAAAATCAAATGGACTAACCGCATAATTTAATTGCAATGTAGGGAAAAGACAAGCATGTGTTGTAAGCCTAATGTTATTTTGTTTGTTGTTGTCTTTTTATTGATTTTTAAGTTCAAAAAATACAAAATGTGTGTAATAGGGGTATTTTCATCGCGGAGAATAAACCTCCTAATTGTACGGTTATTGCAACAACAAATTAATGCAACAAATGAGTTTTGTGTTGAAACAGGAATGGAGATTAATCTAGCAAAAGCAAACATAAGTTTCTTTCGAAATGCTGGTTTTTGAGAAAACATTAGCGCTGGTAAAATAGGAGCAAACCTATTGAAAGGGTGTCATTTTATTAATATATAGGTTTGTTTTTCACATCGAGGTTGTGCTGGACTAAGGCAAACAGCATGTCTGCAACACAAGCGTTGAAAACGGTATCTAGAATTTGTAGGCAACTAGTATTTGTAGGTATCAACTAGTATTTGGTAAACTACATGTACAGGATATATTTCAAATATTTGATGCTACAGTGAAACCAGTCTTATATTACGGTTAAAAAATATGGGGGAATGAATATTCACCTGAAATAGAAGCAATTCAACAAATATTTTGTAAAAGAACGAACCAAATACTGTGAATAATTATGTCAGTCTCGGTGAATGTGGACGAGAGAGAGAGAGAGAGTGTGTGTGGACGAGAGAGAGAGAGAGAGAGAGAGAGAGTGGACGAGAGAGAGAGACAGAGAGACAGAAACAGGGTGTGTGTGTGTAAAAAAGCCAGTTTAACGCGTTTGCTGCTTTGCTTCCAAAACATCACCTGCCACCATAAACAGCGATGGTTGGTGCGACACTAAGTGGTCCCAGAAGTGCTCGACGCGATATTGATGCTGAAGAAAAAAATAAACTGGAACAAAATCTTACCAAGTGAGAAATTACCTCAGAGTATCCATATGACCCGTTCTGAAGTTGTCTATATCAGAGATAATCATGTGATTATTGCTTTCCTTTTGGTTCAACATCAAGCTCACGTTGAGCACCTGTGGTCACGGCAGGCAAAATTTGCGCAATTCATTCGTTTTGGAGCCCGTAACTTCAGTTTGGTGCTACGCAGGAAAGTCAAACGTGGCTTGATGAATAGAAAAATATCATAGGAGTAGAACAAGTCATATATTGTGGTCGTGTGCTTTCAAAGACTGAATAACAGAAAGAGATCGAGGGTCATGCGTGAAATGAACTTTTTGGAAGTTACATACCTTATCTCTTTTATAGTACGATAGACAGGGTCCTATGTCAGAACAGGTCATGGGGGGTAATCTGAGTACCTTCATCACTCGGTATGATTTTTCTCCCCTTCAGATTATTGCATTTCTTTAGCATCAAGCACATGTGAGTGGTCCTCTGTCGCTGTAAAAGGGAATGCCCATGACAGCTAAAAGGATTGAAACATATTTAGTTCCGGTTTGCTGCTTATTGTTGTTGATCTTGCTGTTGTTCAGGTTGTTAACACCAATTTCAGTGCACGATAGGCTATACATGGCGGCCAGTGTATTTGGGAAAAACACCGGAGACGGGAAGCTACTGGCAAGCTTTCTCACGTACCCAAGCTGGTCGAGCCTGAGACTTGAATCTACGCAGTGTTATGTATATTTGACTTAATTATATCCGATTTAATTGTTTGTAAGTTTTAAAATCGTTTTATTTTTTTTATAAATTTCATTATATGTCAAAATAATGAGGTTCAGTTTGTTAGGAACTTAAAACTTTTTTTAGAAAATAGTTTGACCTTGACTGTTCGTTTCAGTAAACACCAGGTGTTGACCTAGATCCTGACCTTGATTCAAAATTAGTATCAACTATGTAAATAAGTTCTAGTTTTATTTTAAAATGATTGTTTGTTGTCGAGGTCATGATGGGACTACGTGATTTAAGATGTAAACAACTCTTTTTTATTTCTTAGAGTAAAATGATTGGTTTTCGTCAGGGTCAAGTTAAGCCTACGTGATATAAACACGATCACGTGAATACGATATAACCTTTGTTTTGGAGACACAATCTGAGTTGGGCTTTTTCTTTACACTGGAAGGTGTTGTATTGTTTGAAGTCATTTCAAATTACTTGGATTCAAAATGATTAATTCTTTTTTCTTGGAAAATACGTGTGCTCATATGATTCTTATAAATATTTATTCAGATTTCCAAAACCGGAGTAATGTTTCTTGTTTCTACAAGGAACTGTAGGCTTCAACATTACAGGTTACAGCATACGTCATCGTCTTCCATCTTGGATTCTTCGTCGGGACTCGAACTTGAAATCATTAGAACATATTTTTATTAGGACTTCTAAAATTTTATTCGTGGATTATTATTAGATTTCATTCGTAAAACCTGTAAGTTCATATTCTGTCATTTGTACAGAATATTTCCAGGGAAATAAATTTTTTTTTTCAAAGCTTGTTGTTTTCACTCTTTTTTGTGTTACTGTTTATTTGAGCCTAAACACGTAGCATAAGAGCAGACAGGTGAGATCTCTGATCTTAGGCGAGCGCCTTGGATCTATTCGGCGTCCCGGGACCACACAGCCTACTGTAAACATACTCTTTAATGTATTGATGATATATAACCAACCGGACCAGGGCTCGCCGATAATGACGGTAAAACCCCATGGTCCAATAAAGTTAAAAAAATGTATTTTCTCGTGTTTTTGGCTATGCATGTCTAGCACAGGAAGTGGGTGAGTCCTCGTAACAGATCTGATCATGTATGATAAGCGATTCCACAAAATGTTTATGTTAGTCAGTACAAGTCATTATTGGAAACTGAGAAATATTAAACATTATTTTTACCTTTCATTTTCTAAATACAATCCCCCAAAACATTTGCATATTTTCGATGTTCGAAACCCGATTTAATGGCTGAACAAGAAAGACACATTAAAATTGAAAGAGATGAAGAGTTTCAAACTAAAGTATGTCTTAAAGAAAATGTCAAGTGTGTGGAAGATAAGTATCATTTTGTATGTAGTTCTTGTACTTTTTATACCAATTTAATACGTAAATATCTTGAGATGTATGTCAAACGTTTAGTTGATAAATTTACAAATTTAATCTCCATGCCAAAAATAAGCCTTATTACGAAAGTTTTTGTAGTTTGTTTTAAAACTATGAGATTGGCTGTTTATAAAATATGAAACCTAAGCAGTGTATTTTACAATACTGTTTAGGTGTACTATGTATTAAACTCTGTTATGTATTATGGGCCAGAGACCTAAAGTACTGAATAAACTTTCTGTTCTGTTCTGTTCTATTATACAATGTTTACTACCCCAGTGTAACCCATTCACAAAGTTTGGTAACTGTAGATAATGGAGACTCAAGTTACCGTGTCTTTTAATTATTTTTCTTCTTTCAATTACAGTCAGACCCGGCCCTATGATGTGCGGGATCCAAGGCAGCAAGCGATGAGCGCATGGCCCCACAATTTTCTTTTACGACCAGATATACATTACAAGAGGTCTTCTAGTAAACCCCATGTCAATATGCTCTATTATTATCAGTCCCAAGTCAATATGATCTAATATGATCAATCCCATGTCAATATGATCTATTCTGATCAATCCCTTGTCAATATGATCTATTATGATCAATCCCATGTCAATACTATTATGATCAACCCCATGTCAATGTGATCTATTGTCATCAACCCCATGTCAATATAATCTATTATGATCAACCCCATGTCAATATGATCCATTATGATCAACACCATGTCAATATGATCTATTATGATCAATCCCATATCAATATGATCTATTAAAATCAATCCCATGTCAGTATGATCCATTATGATCAACCCCATGTCAATATGATCTATTATGATCAACCCCATGTCAATATGATCCATTATGATCAACCCCATGTCAATATGATCCATTATGATCAATCCCATGTCAATATCTATTATAATCAATCCCACGTCAATGATCTATAATGATCAACCCCATGTCAATATGATCTATTATGATCAACCCCATGTCAATTTGATCCATTATGATCAATCCCTTGTCAATATGATAAATTATGAGCAACCCCATGTTAGTAAGATCGATTATGATCAATCCCACGTCAATATGATCTATTATGATCAATCCCATGTCAATATGATCTATTATGATCAATCCCATGTCAATATGATCAATTATGATCAACCCCATGTCAATATGATCTATTATGATCAATCCCATGTCAATATGATCGATTATGATCAATCTCATGTCAATATGATCTATTATGATCAACCCCATATCATTATGATCAACCCCATGTCAATATGATCTATTATGATAAACCCCATGTCAATATGATCTATTATGATCAACCCCATGTCAATATGATCTATTATGATCAACCCCATGTCAGTATGATATAATAGGATCAACCCCATGTCAATATGATCTATTATATCAACCCCATGTCAATATGATCAATTATGATCAACCCCATGTCAATATATCTATTATGATAAACCCAATGTCAATATGATCCATTATATCAACCCCATGTCAATATGATCAATTATGATCAACCCCATGTCAATATGATCTATTATGATAAACCCCATGTCAATATGATCCATTATGATCAATCCCATGTCAATATAATCTATTATAATCAATCCCATGTCAATGATCTATTATGATCAACCCAATGTCAATATGATATATTATGATCAACCCCATGTCAATTTGATGTATTATGATCAAACCTATGTCAATATCTATTATGAACAACCCCATGTCAATATGATCTATTATGATCAACCCCATGTCAATATGATCTATTATGATCAACTCCATGTCAATATGATCTATTATGATCAACCCCATGTCAATATGATCAATTATGATCAACCCCATGTCAATATGATCAATTACAATCAATCCCATGTCGATATGATCTATGATCAACCCCATATCAATATGATCTATTATGATCAACTCCATGTCAATATGATCTATTATGATCAACTCCATGTCAATATGATCTATTATGATCAACCCCATGTCAATATGATCAATTACGATCAATCCCATGTCAATATGATCTATGATCAACCCCATATCAATATGATCGATTATGATCAACCCCATGTCAATATGATCTATTATGATCAACTCCATGTCAATATGATCTATTATGATCAACCCCATATCAATATGATCAATTATGATTAACCCATGTCAATATGATCTATTATGATGAACCCCATATCAATATGATCTATTATGATCACCCCATGTCAAAATGATCTATTATGATCAACCCCATGTCAATATGATCTATTATGATCAACCCCATGTCAATATGATCTATTATGATCAATCCCTCGTCAATATGATCGACTGATCAGGAAGAGTAACATAAGATTTTCAAGATAGCTGCTGTAGGAGCCGTATTTGATATCAGATTGGCAGAATTTTCATTTTGGATCAAATAAACTTCCTAAGAGGTATTTCAATGTTAGGTGAAAAGATTTTCAAGATGACTGCTGTGGTGGATATATTAGACATGAGATTGGCAAGAGTTTAATTTCGACACAATTATGCATTATACATAGTCTTAATGAAAACACCATGTCAATACAATACAGGAAAGGAGATAAAAAAAATTCAAGATGAATATCTGAGTAGAAATGTTTTCTATTAAGACAAAATAGTCTCCTGATGAAAACCTGATGTCAACAGACATTCTGTTCAGGAGTGAATATTAAAAAAAAATAAGTTGTCCACAGTGATGGCCACAATGGGCATCAGATGCCACCATTTTCATTAGGACCAACTAAACATCACATTTCCACCATTTTCATTAAGACCAACCAGGCATCACATTGCCACCATTTTCTTCAGGACCAACCAGGCATCACAAGAAGTCTTTACACCCCATGCTCATCTGTCTATTCATACAGGTAGAGTAGTGCTGTAATTTTTTTAAGATGGCTGCTGTGGTGGCCATCTTGCATGTCTGAGCAGCACCATTTTCACTTATGATCAGCCAATTAAGTGCAATGTCATAACATTAATATGCATGAACTCATCAATAATCATACTTGCCATAGTATTAATGATAATCCTACTTACCAAGTTTGATTTTTGTTTTAAATCCTATCAAAAATACAGTCTCAAGAGTGATAAAAACAAATTCAGCCAATCAGATACAAAATCACCTCATACATACAAATAGGTCAGTCTCATAATAAAAATCATCCAACATTTTGATGATATTAACATGTTTACCAAGCATGATTAAAACAGGGTTATAAATAGTCTCAAGAGGTGACCGCTCCAGTGGCTTAAGTGGCCAGAGCATCAGCTTCAGATGTGGGAGGTTGCAGGTTTGAACCCCAGCTGAGTCATACCAAAGGCCCGAAAAATTGATACTAGCAACTGCCTTGCTTGGTGCTCAGCATTACGAGGTTAGTGTTAGAACTGGTCAGGCTGGTGTCAGGATAATGAGACTGGGTGAGGTATGACGCAGCATGATGCCCCAGTCCTAGACATCACTATAAATTGCCAAACTGCAGACATCTTAGTGATATGACTGAAAAATTGTTAATGCTATGTTAAGAATCAAAACACACATACAGTCTCGAGTAGCTAGAAGCTCAACCAATCACATGCAAGATCACCTCATTATTATGCATAAATCTTGCTCATAATGAAACATGTTATATGTGTTGATGATGCAAGACTGCTTACCAATTTAATGCAAGTATGATCAGAAACCGAGTTGCTACAGTACAAACAAATTCAACTAATCAGACAAAAAGTCAACTCACTAGTTTGTATGCTTGTCATAAATGTACTCATTCAAGACCTAAATGCTTTGATCAGCATCAGATCTGAAATAGTCTCTTGAACGGCAGCAAGGTGATCCAATCACATGTAAGATCACTTTATTATTGGATCACTTTATTACTGGATCACTTTATTATTGGATCCTATATATTAATAACATCTATACTTGCTCACAAGTCTAGTCCAATTAAAACTGGATCAGAATAATGGCTGCCAGAGTGGCAACAAGTTCAGCCATCTTACTGATCAAGTTCCTGCTGCCATAATCATACAATCCAATTTTATTTTTAAAAAAATAAGGAATCAAGAATTGTAACAAGCTCAGCCAATCAGATGCAAGACCACCATATCAGTATGCATGAACCTCACTCAACATCATACTCAACCAATCAAATCAAAGATCAAATTAGTATGCATGAACCTCACTCAATATTACAACTCAGTCAATCCAATCAAGATTACATTGTTAATTTGCCAATCTTGCTCCTTACAAAACACATATAAAATCTTCACAACACAAGCCCTCATATAAAGTTTGATCAAAATCAGATTAGAAATATGGCTTCCAGAGTGGTAACAAGGTCAGCAAATTAGTTAAGATCACTTTAGTATGCATGGATGTAGTTCGTTATCACACACCTCCTACAGCTTAATGATATCAACATATATTCCTAGTCAAAATCAGAACAGAAACATGCTTGGAAAGTGGTATTGAGCTCAACCAATCAGATGCAAGGGATTGTCTCAGCCAGTCGGATGCAAGGGAATATCTCGGCCAATCAGATGCAAGAGAAAGTCATTAGTATGTGTGGATTTCATCCAAGATCTTATAAGATATAAGGATATATTCCATGCTTTATCAAAACTGGATCTGAAATATGACCAGAGAGGTAAGAAGCAATTGCTGATGGGTAGATACCGACATCACATGATGAATGCATTACCATATCAAAAGTTCACTTGACCATATGGACTGGTGAGCTCAAAGTCCAACCTAACCTAGATGTTGAACCTCAAATTTTTTTGGTTTCAATCCACGAAGTAATTCAAAAACAATATGGAGAGGAAATTGAAAATCAAAGTTCATGGAGCCATAATTCAATCAAATTTTGCTAAAGTTGAAATTCTAACAACCCAGGTTTTCTTCATGTAAAACCCCATCTAGTATAAAACAATATATTGAATCCTTCAAAAGTACTGAAGTGGAAACAAAATTGAAAGCAAAGTTGTAAGTCAAGTCAAAGTTCACATCAAACACAGAGCCATAACTCGTTCGAATTGTGCTGAAAGTTGAAATTCTAACAATCAAGGTCTTATTCATGTAAAACTTTGTCTAGTATAAAAAAAATCTATTCAATCCTTCAAAAGTTATAAAGTGGAAACAAAACGGAAAGCAAAGTGGTAAGTCAAGTCGTAACTCCTTTAAACTTTACCAGAACACTGTACAAATCTAATCTTTAATCTACTTAAGATAATGCTTCACACAGAATGTTTTTTGATCCATTGGGTCCTTCACAAGTTACTAAGCAGAAATTAAATTTATGTTGGATACAAGGGATGGAACAGACAGACTGACCTGTGTAACACTGTCCCCCTACAAAAATATGGCAGGTGTATTGTCATGTGTATCTATACTTTTATAACTCTAGGCACATGATTGTCTACATTGTGTGTAGTTTTTATTCATGACTGTAAATTGTAACAAACATCTATAGTCAAGATATTATTTTTTGTACACATGTATAAAATACTATTTTAAGATATCGAGTGTAGATTGTGTAGGATCAATAAATAGGTGTTTGAGACCAGTTATTAATAATAATAAGACCTGTTTACTAGTTTGGGTTATTTCCTATTGGATGGGTTAGGCCACAGGAATAGGCATTTTGAAATATTAGACTGAGTATTAAGATCTGTCACAAGGGGTATAATGTGATAAATAGTCATATCAGGCTCTTGAAGGTGTATATAAGGTGACAACTAAGCGATTAGATTCATCCTTATTCTGGATTCATTCTTATTTTGGACTCTTCTTTCATATGTTGATATCAGTCTGCAGATGTTTAATGTTGTGTTCACATCATCTGAGAGGAGACATTCGTTAGGAATATTCATTGGAATTCCAAAGTGCTCATTGAACTAGAACATTATTCTGAGAATGATGCCCTTATGATACATACATCCAAGGATCTGAAATTCTTCTGAACCTGAATAGAACATTTTAGGATTATTTTGGGTTCAATTCAGAATACTGTAAGTTCCTTTTATATTTTCATTACCTTAACGGTAAAGTCAGGATGGCAATTTTGATGTTTCATCTAACTAAACAAAACAGCTGTTGAGTGTCAAGTGGAAACAAAAAATGCCAAACTCATGCCTTTGAATTTAAGATCCTGAATGTTGTACTCCAGACCTGCCAACCCTGATGAGTTCATCTCAGTAAGGCAGTTGATTTGTTCCATAAGTTTGACCAGTTTATTTTCAGTAAGATGTAACAAAACATAAACTGCTATTGTAAAGCTGGAAAATGTAACTAGAAGTTCAGTATTTGGAACATGCAGCGATGATAAACATTATGTTCAGTTGAAAAGTTTGCAAAGTACAAGTAGACTTTATGGTCCAGTTTAACAAATTTTAGTTCCAAACCCTATGCAGCTCAGAGGCTTGCTGCTGTCTCTCAACTTGACGTAATTCTTGGAAATTCTTTTTCCATTTCACATGATGACAGCAATCATATTTCCCGCCACGAGTCATACTCAAACTGGCACGCGATGTCCAATAAACATAACGGTGTCCCTTCCAGCTTTGTCACAAGAATCTGAATATTCCTTTTTACTTTTCCTGTGTTGATTATTAACACTTTTCAAGAGGCTTCTTTTCCCTTTCATCTTAAAAATGCATCGCTTACTGGACGCCATTTTAAATAAAAATTCTATGATCAACAGTTTAATCATGCAGACGCTTCGCATAAACAAATAGGTGCAGTTTAAAGTGTCTGAGGTGCTGCTGTAAAGGTAGTCTGGTTCCCTGACCAATTTAACTACTTCCAATATGAAACACAGAAACAAGTTAAACAAGGATGAACAAATTTTCCGGATTTTTCAGCAATGATAATTTTCCCTTAGCTGTTGCTTTTATGCCATAAGTCCGTATTTTAAGGATAATTTTCATAAGACTTAGGGCAAAATCGTAAGAGTTGGCAGGTCTGGTATTCTACCTACTTTCATCTTAAACGGTTGTTGAGTAAGAGAGCAGACTTTGAAAACAATGATTCACTGTACTACATAACAAACTGTCTGACTGAAATGCCTAAAACTAAGGTAAAGGTTAGGTAAGGCAAACTGTCTGACTGAAATACCTAAAACTAAGTTAAAAGGTAAGGCAAACTGTCTGATTGAAAAACCTAAAACTAAGGTAAAAATAAGGTAAGGCAATTGTCTGATTGAAAAACCTAAAGCTAGCCAGTTCCATATTTCAATCCTAAAAGGCATTAAATGAAGAAAGAAAACATAGGAACAATGATCGTGACCTTGACTGTCATACAAAATGACACAATACATACTAAATTCGGCAAAATTATGCTGAATTATTTCTGAAAAGTCATTTAAAGGTTTTCTGTTAGTAATGGTAGCCATCTATTTGATAGCTAATCACACATTTGAATAACCTTAAAGACCTTTATGTCAAAATTTTATCAAATTTGGTTGACTTAGAGATTGATATGTCAATGAAAGGTGTTTATATTTTTTGCAATGTCAGCCACATTTTATTGCAGATCAGGATCACCTGAACAAATGTGTTTGATGCCAGGATGATTTCTTTCTAATCTGGTCAAAATCAGTTGTTTTTTTCTGAGTTGTAAACAGCAATTTGGAATGGACTACTCACAGACTATGCATGATGGACCAAGGACAATATCATAAAACAAAACACTGATCTATGACCATGAAGACATAAATGATGAATCTGACAGAGTATCATCTGTCTACCACAAATGAAGTTATAGAGTGGGATAATTATAATACAGACCTGTGACCTTGACCAGACCCCATATGAGGGAACCAATACACCTTCTAGTGATGCTGTATAGGTACACCAAATTTCATTCATCAAATTGGAGTTATTTACAACATGATAAAGGTAAAAAAATACTTTTAAACTGACAGAAAAATTAAAATACTAACCTGTGCCGTTGCTCTTATGATCTAAAAAAATGTGGGATTAGATAATGACATTTACTTATATTAAGTTTCATCCATTTACCTCAAAACGCTTATAAGTTAGCCTGGAAACAGAAGTGTGATGGACAGCTTAAAACGTCTGACCTGTAACTTTGACCTTGAAGATTGAACCCAAATTATTGTGTAATGCATTCTAGTAGTGATGTGAGTAAATCAAGTTTCATTCATTTATCTTGAATAGTTTGAAATCAATGGAGCTAAAACAAAATTGTCAAAAAACTGAAAAAAAAATTGACTTTGTCCTTGATGATAGCACCCCAAATGTGGGACAGGACACATCTTCTAGTGATGATGTGCATTTATATTGATTTTAATCCATTTGTTTCAAGTGACTTTAAATATTTAGCGATGACCTCAATGACCAGACCCATATTTGGTATGTGACTCTTAGTGCTGATGTATACATGTACCTAGTTTCATTTATTTTCCACAAATGGCTTCAAAGCTACAGAGTGGAAACAAAACTATCAATGGATGAAAACGCAATGTCTCCTGCTGTTCACAAAAAAGGATAGGGACAACAAACTACATATACATAACTGTTATATATTGATTTATTAACTGGATGGCCATCACACACTTTTATACAAATTGTGGAAAAATGACAATGTCAAGTTTGGAGTTCTCATTCCTTAATCTATATCTCATATTTATGCAATCTAATTAAAATCGATATCTCCGACCTAATTGGGAGTTGACATATGCTGATAAGAGGTCATGTTCTGTGACCCATGAAATTACAGCTTTCATATTTATGAGAGTGAAAAACATTCAGAACCTATTGTTCCCAAAGATAACTCTCTCTCATATAAATGGACCACAAATTCAAAACGTCAGCAGAATAATAATCTTCATCTTTTGATCTCAATCTGACTGCATATTTATACCCATTGTGGAAAATAACAATCTCAAGATTCTGATTCAATATCTCATATTTATACCCATTGTGGAAAATGACAATCTCAAGATTCTGATTCAATATCTCATATTTATACCAACTGTGGAAAATAACAATCTCAAGATTCTGATTCAATATCTCACATTTATACTAATTTATACTTATTTTAAAGGTGGAATAGTAACAAGCAACTTATTTTAATTTGTATTATATGTTACACACTGAAATAAAACTGATATCTGTGATACAGGAGTATGAAAACAATTGACAACAGATGAACCAACACAATATATGAATACGTATTGTTTTATCCTGTATATATGATTATCTTGCATTTACAATCACTGCCAAAGAACAATTAATGAGATCTAAAAGAAAAATGTACTTGAAGTTCAAGGTGAAGAGTAAAACAAAGACAAACTAAAAGAAAGGTTGTGAAGGGGCAAGAGAGACATGATATAAGCGGGATGGAGGCAGACCCTGACAGAAACAACAGCATCCATAATTACTTTTTTCCCCAAAGAAAAATAGTGAAGATTCTTTTAAACTTGCATAAACTCAGTTCTTCGAAGTTATTCAGTATCCTATTATCTAAAGAAAATCAGCTGTCATTTAAATTTTGAATCACAAATCCCTTGAAAAATACATAAAGACTTAAAAGTGCTCCCAAACTGAACTAACAAGGGCAAACTTAAAAGTGAGCAAAAAATAACAATGCTATTATGAGCGAACTTGTCATGCCATTTATAAAAATACTCACCATCTTGACCAAGAAAATTTCAACAGAAATCTTAAAAAATACTGTGGAACCATTCCTACTACTACTTACAAACTCTCTTCTACAATTTATAATTTGCCAACTAAGCATGCCCTACTGTCATCGTTATGCATGGCAAGGGCTGTAACTCTGGATACTCGAGATATCCAGTGAACACACTATATACATCTAACACATGTTTAACTTTATCAGAATCACAAAACATGGACACAATGACCTAGTTTTCACAGATGACTGTAGTACTCTTTATGAAACATTTATACATCAACTCATGCGAGTCTACAAAAAAAAAGAGCAAAACTGTTGGGAAAAAGTGACCTTAATACAATCTCTAACTTCAGTGTTGATGGCAGATGGATGGACAGATATCATCAATCCATACAATGGAACTGCTTTACAATCCAGCAAAAAAAAATGAACACAAAAACACCATGCAGTAAATAACAGACTGATCATCTGTCATTCATACAAGGATTACTGATTAGAGTAGACAACCATATCAAAACCCGTAAATTTTACAATAATAAAAAGGCACTTTTAGGTGAAATGTGTATACCTAACTCTTGCTACAAGCAAGAGATCCACGTGGACCTGAGATCACTTATCTGTCTGGCATCTATATCCAAGACAAATGATCTGGCAGTTGGCCAAGAAATCTGAGACAGCATGATACTGACATTCCAAGGTTTTCTGTTGGCTTTTTCATGTCATAGCATCTATATTGGATTGAGACTGATATAATTTGTGCAAACTTTAAAAATATTCAAGCCAGGATACTTTCTGTCATATTTGGTAACATTCTGTTTAGTCGTGTAAATGTTTTTATAGTTTGTGAACCTTAATCCTTATTTGAGAATGAATTAGCATAATTTTTACAAACTTGAAAAGCTTTCATGAAAGAATGCCTTCTGTCAAATTTGCTCAGTGAGTTTTGGGAACAAGTTGTATAACTTGTTTGCTTTTTAGTTACAGTAGTGTATGATTTAGTGTTTTATGGTTAAGCTACACAAGTGGCTTAATTTGTGCCACTACAGCAGCGGACATTTGATGGTAACTGCTGATCAACATCATCTGACGAGATATTAAAAGGCCCAATGTAAGGGTGCTCCATAGCTGCCAACCCTCCAGGCTCGCAATTAGTGAAAATAGGGATAAAAATTAGTTAATTCTGATGTGAAGCGATCTTCGAGTCTGGGAATATTTGTCAGAACAAATGTTTAGCATGGTCTCCAGCTGATAAAGGTTGACCGTGTTCAACAAGAAAACTCAAAAAAGATGCTTCAGTGTTGGTAGCTTGTAGGTCTTCTGTCGAAAGATGAAATCTGCAAGTTCTTAATTTTCCCAACCTCTATGTGCTTTTTGCTACCAATGTGCTTCCTCACATCCTCTCTGCCACCAAGCCCAATGCTAAAATTTGTGGCACACTGCGTGCAAAAAGCATGATGTATATTGGTGTTTGATGGCTGAATGCAAGGCCAATTTTTGGTATATTACAAACTAAACTTCACTTTTTGTGAAATACTTTTCTTTTTCCTTGTTGGTGAAGACATTTTCAAGATGTGGTGCTGAATGGTAATTCAAAGTCAGTGTTTGCGCCGCATGCGTGGAGCGAAATTCCGATTAGGCCCCAGTTTCTCTCAAAAGCATTCATAAAACAAGTCTTATACATATAGATTAAAATTCGCTATAATGCTTGCTACCAAGCCAACTGTACCAATCAGCTACAGTTCCACTAATATCGCAACCAGCAGTACTGGACCATTTTGGCAACTGCTGATATCATGACTAGTGCTTAATGGGAAATCGGTTATTTTATCAAAGATTTTAACAAATTGAGAATTGGGGAATTTGTGACTTTTTTGCATGCAGTGTGACTGTGAATTGTTGAAAAAGTCATGAAATTCATGCCAAAATCTGAGGGTTGGCAGCTATGGTGCTCTCTGCCAAATTTGGTCTAATAATATTCCATGTTTTAATTTTATTTTTGTTATTTGAATTTTTCCATTTTTATTTGCAATGGCAGCCATACCTGATGGTGGTTCAATATCATTTGTAAAAACAGAAATGCCTTCACACAGGGACACGTTCTGTCAAATCAGGGCTAATTCTGTTTAGCAGTTTTTAAGAAGTCAAATAATTTTAGTAAAGATATCTATATCTCATGACATAATTTTTACAAATCTTCACGCCAAGCTTTCTTTCAAACTGGTCAAATTCCACTCAGCAGATTATGAGAAGTCAATTCAAGGTTTGTACATTTTTAGTAATGGTGGCTATGTTTGATGATGGTATGGTATCATTTATACAAATCTGAGAAGTCTTCATGCCAATTCTTTCAAACTAGTCAAATTCCACTCAGCAGATTATGAGAAGTCAATTCAATGTCTGTACATTTTTAGTAATGGTGGCTATGTTTAATGATGGTATGGTATCATTTGTACAAATCTGAGGAGTCTTCATGCCAATTCTTTCAAACTAGTCAAATTACACTCAGCAGATTATGAGAAGTCAATTCAATGCCTGTACATTTTTAGTAATGGTGCCTATGTTTGATGATGGTATGGTATCATTTATACAAATCTGAAGAGTCTTCATGCCAATTTGTTCTCTACGAAATTCGCTAGAAACTGGTGAAGTTGTTTTTACGAATGTGGGGAAAAAAAGAGCTGTTAAGGACAATGAAAGGATGACACACTGCAATGCCATAAGCTCACTAGACCACAGAATCAACCATAACAAAAGAACTGATAAATGTAAGAAACTATCCAGTCCTATAACGCAACACATTTACCTTTAACTTTTCTTCTCATACATTTAATTTTATAATGTGGCACATAGCTCTCATTTCCTTGGCATGCTATAGCCCATAATATGTTGAAAGTGCGGTTAAAAAACAACCAACCAACCATCTTTATACAATGTGCATATACAATATGCATAAAATACATAAAATTATAAATATGTATCAAATATATTCAACTTCAATAAATTCATATTGCAAGTCATCAATCATCACTTCTGTAAAATACACTTCGAAAACTAGAGATGTGTTGGCTTACAGAGACATAATACAAAATGTAGCCAACATCAAATTATCATGATTATGGATATGTAAAAGCAGACAGTTGTCAAGTGCAAATTCTCTCATTGGTGCTTATCTTACAAGATCCATATGGATGCCTTTCATGCCAACAAAGACGTCATTAAGAATCTAACACGAACCATGCATCAAATCCAAATTATGGTGTCCAGCTGATTTGATCCAATTATTTCCTCACTGCCTGCAATTTTACTTCCATCCAAAGTTTTAAAGCTTGAAACAGTGCTTTGCTGAAATTATGATTAGTAAAAAAACATTGTATGAAAATTTCTTCATTTGTAAATCTACAAGGTTGTACAATATCTTGAACACATGGACAATTTTCCTTCTACCGGTGATGCATAGCAAAACTTTATGGAATAAAGTTGTCCCTCACTGTGAGTTATGTCAAAGCTTTTATCTGCAATACATAAACTGGTTCCTATGTCGGTCCTTCTGTCAACACATGGACAAAATCAAAGCAACAGCAGCATGGTGGCATCTGATTTCATAGAAAAGATACCAACTCCCAAATAACTGAATAGCCAAAGCTCTACATAAAAGAGCTAGTACGGATGTCCGCTTTAACAGCATGATGTTCGGGAGTATTTTGACTGTAACTTGTTGAGAATCTCCTCTACAGTAAGGAATATCTGTCTATCATGTTTTCCTGTCCTCACTGCTCTGCTTCTTGATAACAGCCCGTGCAGCTTGCTCTGGGACACGTGACGGGTCTGATAAAATACTTGTAGTGGTACTCATGTGTCGCAAGGCATTCAGAACAGCTGAAAGAAAGGGATACAAGTCACAACCATATACAAAAAACTAAAATGAAAAACGTGCACACAATTCCTGATTAGTACAAGTTATGTGCCATGAAAATCTTAGGGTCCCATGATGGGACTGCTTCTGTACTGAAAAGAATATCCAGGAATTCAAGATAAGACCATCCTTACTTTTTAACTCTTGAAATCATCTATGACATTCTTAAGCAACAGCAAGATTTTCAAATTATCTGCTTGGATATACTGGGTTTCAACTTGGTACCAATATAATTTTAGAACAAACTATACATGATAAGAAATCTTCTGGTGAAAATGTCATCAACATTACTTTTTATTCAGGAGGATTAGCAAATACAAGATTTTTAAGGTTGCCACTATGGTAGCCATACTGGATTGGCACCATTTTCACTTAGGACTAAGTACTCATCGTAAGAAGTCTTTCTGTGAAATCCGCATGTTGATACGACCATCCACTCAGAAGAAGCAGTGATAACAAGATTTTCAAAATGGCCACTGTGGTGGCCATCCTGGATGTCCAAGTGGAGCCATTTTTATTTAGGACCAACTAAATCACATTATTAGCATATGTGTAAAATTTCAAGGCAATCCTCCAAGTCGTTCAGGAGTAAGTAGCAATAACGAACTTGTGCTAACAGATTGAATGATGATAGACAACATCATGTCCCGTAAGCTTTTCTGGTCTCTGACCAGTAAACATCCAAAGCAAGTAAGGAGAGGTCAACAGAAAGCTCACTCTTGTGTCATTAAAACTGAATGAAGACTAGTGCACAAAGATTAAGCTTGTACAGCAGTATGTTTAACCACTTTTAATGGATCAATATGACATTTTTGGTCAGGTATATATTCACATGTGGTTTTTCCACATTTCCAAATAAGGAACCCAAGATTAAGTTTTACAGTTTACACATGTTATATTCTTAACTGTAATTTCAAAGGTCTCTTTCCCTGAAGCAATACAACTACATGACATAATCCATATAATAATTCAATAAAATTATGTTGAAAAAAACTGATTAAAACAAAGACTCTAAAATCTAATGTGTAATATGTCTTTCATTAGGCTTCTGTTAGATCTTGAAATGGGTAATTTTACCAAACCAGTATTTTGCTTACATTCCATTGCATCTTGGCCATTTTCAGTTATGGTCTCAGAAATGTATTCAGATTCTGTATTTGTCTTTCATCCATTGTTTCCTTGCATTTATGATCATTAGAAATGAAATGGGAATCAAATTGATGGAATCAGGTTTTACATTTTTGAGATTTACTGTAAGGGAACTTTAACTTTCTGCCTTGTCTTATTAACAGTGAAGGGGGAAAACAAGCACAGAATTTATGACATGAGGCAAAAGTGGGTTTGATATTCCTCACCTTGGGCAGATGATATTTATCACCTGGGGAATGTAATTTACACACATACTGAATTTGTAGGGAGGGGATGAAAAGCTTGTAGTACATGTATGAACTCATTCAGCCCCAGCACTGTTAAATCCATCAATGTTGTTATGCCCAAGCAGCACTAAGCTGTGTCTATGCATCAATGAGTTAGAAAACTTTAAGATATTCAATTGCCAAACATCTTTGCTCTTCTTCTCAAGAAACTCTTTGTTTTGCTCTCACAATCATCAAATAAAACTCTGAAATCTGACATTATTTTTCATGAATGAAACATGTTAATAAAACTGCTCTCAATTAGTAACCTTGGCTTACAAATAGTTCATATTTAGACAAAGAAACAAAAATTCTGATTGGTTCGATATTTCAGACTCTTGGAAAAAACCCATTTGTGACAAACTAGGTGGGTTTTTACTACCATCTATTCACCATCACTGAAGGTAGGATCAGCCACTGAATGCAGCAAGCAAACCGTGGGTACCGGCAGGATTGGCCACTGAATGCAGTAAACAAACCATGAGTAAATGTGGGATTGGACAATGAATTAAGTAAACAAGCCATGAGTATAGGTGGGATTGGACAATGAATGAAGTAAACAAACCATGAGAAAAGGTGGGATCGGACAATGAATGCAGCAAACAAACCATGAGTATACGTGGGATCGGACAATGAATGAAGTAAACAAACCATGAGTAAAGGTGGGATTGGACACTGAATGCAGTAAACAAACCATGAGTATTGGCTGGATCAGCCGTTGAATGTAAGAACATCATAAGTATAGGTGAGATCGGACAATGAATGAAGTAAACAAACCATGAGTAAAGGTGGGATTGGACATTGAATGCAGTAAACAAACATGAGTAAAGGTGGGATTGGACATTGAATACAGTAAACAAACCATGAGTAAAGGTGGGATTGGACAATGAATGAAATAAACAAACCATGACTAAAGGTGGGATCGGACAATGAATGCAAGAACAGCATGAGTATAGGTGCGATCGGGGTTGAATGAGATAATGTTTATGTGAAGTAACTTCTTATAAATATATATAATTTCATGGCATAAAGGAGACATTTATACAACCAGCACTATCCCCATGTTTTCTCCCTGGGGACTTTGCCCATTCATAATTCTAAACTGTTATAGCAAATGAGTAATGCAAATACATCAGATAACATACAAACAACAAATGTTCCAGGCTTCTTAATATGACGATGAGAGCAACTGTTTTAAAATCAATTTAACCATAAACTTGATTTATGATGCTTTAGTTCCTCTGCCAAGAGGATAGTTTGCCTTATTAGTAAATTCCTTGACAACTTTTTTCCTTAGTAAATAATTACTGGTATGCCTCAGAGATACATAACAAGGCTTCTGTCTGGTTGAACTATGCCGACTTCAATGTTTTACCTAGTGGCTTTGGCTAGTTACATATATATATATATATATATATATATATATATATATATATATATATATATATATGGCAAGAGTTTGGCTGTGCATCCCTCCCTCACAACTTGATTCTTTTTTTTAATACATTTAAGATACATGCAAACGTCCCTTCATAGATGTCAAGCGCCATAAAGCATAGCAAGGGTTATCAAGTCTGATTTTCTCAATGTTTGTCAACATCTTTCCTCTTTCTTGCATCTGTTTGCAAGTATAAACTTACATTACATTTTTGCCTCTGATTTAGTACTGCATTGCTTTTATTGCATGCATGTTTTTTTAAAAGAACAGTTCATTGTTTGGTTTTGGTTCAACTGTAAATTTGAAAATAGTTTTTATTATGCTTTTTGTAACTATCAATCTAATGCACCTTGTGAACTTCCTTTGTAGCTGCATTCTACCGAGTAAATTGGCACAGCTTAGAACACATAAATTTAGTATTTTATATAAAAAAGTCATAGTATTTTGTTTAAAATATGTACCCAATGCTTTATAAAACTGATGACCATGGCAGCCTTGTTTGTAGTCGTGTACAGGCTCTTAGTTCATTTTTTCGCCACTGCTGATTACAATTGAAACATGTTTTGTAATGTGGCACATATTTCATAGTTGTGTATTTGTCACATTCATTAAGGATATGAACTATCTTGCTGATACAGCATTGTTGCATAGCATCTTTGATATATATTTGTGATTGTGTTGAGATCTGTTTTGGACAAGACTGGATTTCATCATGACTTTTGGCTTTCACGCAGACAAATTTCCAGCTACAGATATCAGACCTGGCTTCAAGCTCAGACGTAATCACAATGGGGGGAAGCAATGATTGTTGACAATATTCCAATCCCCACAGCACCGAAAGACACAACCAACAGTGTGGTTTTAACACCAACCACATTTATCGCATGGTTGTTGTCATTGTTGTTGTTGTAGAGTTTAACAGCATTTTTCACCACAAGATAGGCTATACATGGTGGCCAGTATAAATGGTGAAGGAGGAACCTGGGAAAACCCCGGAAAGAACCAATGACTCACGAGAAGCTACTGGCAAGCTTTCTCACACACCCACGTTGGCTGAACTCGAGACTCGAAACCATGCAGACAGAGGTGAGATGACAGTGATCTATAATGGTGAGCACTTTAGATCATTTCGCCACTCAGGGTCCCCTGCATGGTTGTACTTTTGTACAGAGCACATCACTGTTCAGTCTCTGCCCAAGAAGGACACAAATCCTGAGTCACTATTGAGTTTTTCTTCATCCATTTTCATCCAATTGTATGAGAGCTTTGTGTAATTTCTGAGTCAGTGAACATTATTTTGAATAGATCTCAAAAATGATCTGCTACCATAAACGTGAGATTTTATCTGGCTATAAGGATAGCAAACAGTGCCGCAGCATGAGTATCTTTATCCACGTTTGATGCAGTTCCACAAAATTAACATGGATTTCAGTCATGGCGTATTTGTTGTCACATTTAATGTGCTGCATCACAAGTAATGTCGTTCTAGGCACCGTAGCAGATTTTAAAATATGCTTTATGGGAAAGGTAGAATAAATATTTACGTCCTTTGAACTTAATTCCAACCAATGAAATTCCACCTTCCATCCATCAATGAACCGCTCCAGTGGCCTAGTGGTTAGAGCTTCTGCCTCGGATGCGGGAGGTCATGGGTTCAATCCCCAGCCAAGACATACCAAAGACTTACAAAAATGGTACTAACAGCTGCCTCATAGGGCACTCAGCATTAAGAGGTTAGTGTTAGGACTGTTCAGCGTGGTGTCAGGATAATGTGACTGGGTGGGACATCATGCTACATGTCTGCATCACGATGCCCCAGTGCTAGACATCACTATAAACTGCCACACTGCAGACATCGTTGCAATATGACTGAAATTTTTTTTAAGCAACGTTAAAAATCCAAGTCACACACACACATCAGCATTGTGAGATAACACATACTTAGACATGTCAACACACTCTGAACACGAAAGCCAAACTGACCCTGTTTTATGCTGATTGGGTTGTTTAGTACTCCAGCCATAATCAATTATTCTTTCGGAATTCTGATCATGCAACTAAATAGTCTTACACTGCTGTGTGATCACTGGTATAATTACCATAAATATACAACACTGCAAGGAAGATGTTAAAAAAAATGTTAAAAAAATTAAGAATTTTCAATAATACAGTTTGATCCTGCTAAAACATGGTGGTTAGAACCTGACCAAATTATAGACCAAATATGTGTTATGACAAACAAGTCAGTTGACTGAAGAAACAGATGCATGTACCTAAAAGAATGGCTTGGGGAGGGGAGTAATAAAAGGGGAGTGCAAAATGTGCTTTTGATTAAATCAGGCCAAACTAATCAGAAATACACTTGCATATCGACAACTTATATTTGTGTAGTAAAATCAATATTCTGTTACGTACTGTACATGTATATAAAAAAAATCCATGCATTGGAGTAGAGATCACAAAATGAAACTCATTAATGCATTGCATCTCATTAGAAAACACAAATAACACCAATGGTTTGAACCATATCTGATTGTCACTAACAATTCACTATGATATTATCACCTTTAACACCTGGATATAGATGTTTAAAAGCTACAATGTACATCTACATGTACTTAAATTTGGCCTAGATTTTGGTCAGCTGGAGACCACTATAATCTTGCTGAGGCTACGCAATGAAAGAGGCTATTCAGAGGGAAATTAAAATGTGAACAAATTAAAACGTTTATTCCATGTATGATTGAAATCAGAAGACATATCAGATCCAGAGTGGCAATATACAATTGTTGTCAAATAGATGATAGACAACACAAAACATGTACAAGTTCATATCATAAGCTCACAAGGCCTTATGGTAAGGTGAGCCAATAAGAGATGTAACCAATGGCAACAGAAGTAACAGACTGTATACTGATCATTTTACTCTTGCATCAAAGCAGTGAATACTGCAGAATAACATCAATAAATTTGCAGGTTACAGTATCCTAACACTGCTGTGCAGTGAACAAGTAGTTACCTCCCCTGTAAAGTGTAATAACTTACTTGGACGGAGAGACACAAGTGAACAGTGCTGATCCAGCCAGGCAAGAACAGTCCGACACAGCTCATCCACACTAGCTGTCGAAACCATACTGTTGTATGAATCAAAAAGTTTTCTGATAATAATTGAAAACTGTCAGCAATTAAGGAAATTAACATGGAATTCATGCATTAATAGATTATTATTATTTCCATTCAATGACATTTCTTTGCTCATTAATTCACAGGCTAGCATAAAATACAATCAGTTATTTCTGAGAAATAAAGCATATTCTAAATGTTCCACAGTAATTATGTGCCGGTAGCTTCTTGTGGGTCGGTGGCTCTTTCTGGATTTTCCCGGGTTCTTCCTCCGCCATTAATAATGGCCGCCATGTATAGCCTATCTTGTGCTGAAAAATGGCATTAAACCCTACAGTAACAACAACAGTAATTATGTGTAGTTACACAGATTTTAAACTGTTCTTCAGGATGAACACATTTCATTTGTCTTTCAATTTCTTTGAGACTAGATAAAGTAACTCAATACATACAAGATGAATGGCGTAGTCATTAATTTGGATGTGGCCTGAAATATCAATACACCCAGATGTGAATGTTATGAGAAATCTGACGGTGATACACAAATATTGCCACATTCATAGACCCATGCAATAAAGCTACGCACATGATATACAAACATAATAAAAAATAATGCAAATACACAGGCTAAATGCATGCATTAGTCCACCCACAATTCCAAAAAAAGGTGACCAAAGGCGGAGTCCAGTTTCTCTTGCCACCAATATTTTCTAATCTGTGCAAGGGCAGGATCAAAAGATCAAAATGATAACAAAACAGACTTGTCATGTTGGTCATACTCTGTGCTACACGAGTAGCAGCACAACACTTAACATAGCTAGGCCCCAAAGAAAAGACGGAAAATATGGCCGTTCAATAATAATGAAAACGCAAATGGTACCTAGAGAGAAGTATACACCCTACAAGAGACAGCTACATCAATCACCAGATCATTTCATGATGAAACATCTATATATAAAGAAAGGATACAATCCAGAATTTCCAGTTCTGTAGTGTCCTATTCTTGACATATTCCTCAAACATTTCTTTCATCTGATCTGCCCTCTGTCGTGTCACTGGCACCCCCGTAGCTGGTAGCTGGTTCTGACATTGACTGAAATAAATAGAAGGTTTCTGATACCAATGTAAATATATTTATCATGTTAAAATTTAGTCATAGCTGTGATCCTTCCCTGCATGAAACACTAAACCTGGCAAGCCATACAATAAAATTCTTCATACAACATCCCTCCTCAGTGAAGACAAGCATTTTAGCACCAAACAAAAAGGTACTGCCTCTCGTAGGATAGAGTCACCTGCTGCTTAAATGAAATAAAAGAATTGTTTATACTCATTTGGTATATAACAGCCTATTGTAAATGCTTTAGAAGAAAAAAAACATCCAGCAACATAAACTCTATGTCAGATGGGTAAAAACATAACTTGTTATTAATTATCATTGTCATTCACTTGGCAATATAAATGACTTAAGCTGCTGCCCATAAGAAAAGGCCAAACTGGCCTCTTAAAACAGTTGCCCTTGGAATAGAGGCTCAACTATCAAACTTGGTGTCTGAACAAATAGTGTACATCAAAAAGACAATGTTTGAAAATTTGGTTCAGAATCAATTCTGGATTAAAAGCAGTGACCTGATACTTGAGTGCCTGTTTAACATTCTCATCTCACAATGGATTCTGAATGAAGATCTGGTATATACATTATGACTAAATTTTTCTTCTATTAAATATTCACCGATGACCAGTAGAGCTAAAAAAACAATAGGGGTCATGAAAGGAATAGATTTTCAAACAAACTGAATGCTTAATTTATTAACACCAATTTGTAAACAAAGCAAGTGGGGAATTTATTCAGGCAATGTTACATATCTACTTCTATCATGCCATAAAAAAGTCCATTTCCTTTTCGACATCTTACTTGAACTTTCTCAGCTGAATTATCATGACTGATACACAGTCACAAAAGAATTGTTTCAGTGATCTATATATAATTGGGTTAAAGTTGTGGTTTGCGGATATAAAATCATTGTTTCCTTGGTAACTCGGATTCTGACAGAAGAGATCATAATGACAATCTAAGTTAAAAGTAGGACTCATTCAGCCCAAAATCATAAATGTCAGCCAAAGGTGATCACATTCTATACTGCTTTCATTACAAATGAGAAAATTCTCTATTGGATATTTAGTCTACTGTTGTCAGTATATTCTGATAGTTCTACTTTGGAAAACCATTGCCAAACACCAAAATAAAGTATTTTCGATGACATAAGGGATTCATATTCTGAAAATAACAACATCCACAAATGCATAACTCAGAATTAAATAAAATTCTTACTTTGAAAAAAAATTGTGAAAGAGGGAATGTTGAGAATTATTAAAGGAAACAAATGATAATGACTGTCAAAGTAGATTTAAATGATCAGATAAAAAAGAACTTTTTAAATACATAAATTAAATACAAAAATTAATGGTCTTTTTTTTATCCATATTTTGATTCATAACAGTAATACTTATACCCATGTGCTGTCTTGGTTGATACTGTATCCACTCTATTTTACCTGTTAATTTCATGCTTTGATCCACTACTTTTCTGGCCAACCCTCTGAAAACATTATTAGTCACACTGATCCTACACAAAAATAGCCTAGTAAAAACCCTGAAGCTGTGGCAATGGATAGATGAGCAGACAGACAGATGGAGGATATCCTTGACAAGGTTTTAAAAAGTATGATGCTTGCTGCTTGAATGAAATACCTTTATATGCTAGACCTTTACAGTCTGACAAGGACCATGTTTCACTCTCAGTGTAATGGTTGGTAACAGACCTGTAAGCTGTGTTAAGGTAGTAACAGTACCACTCAATTACAGCACAACTAAGTTAAATTTAAAAAACTTAATATCTAGATTCTAAAAATGAGGTGTTTACATTTCTATCTAGTAAAAGAAAATGCATAATGATTTGTTCCGATAACAAGATCACATTATATGCATCAACTTAAAAGTCTTCTTGCAGAAACTTGATGGTTGACTCCAAACATTATTTACCAATGCATCTTGGTGACCAAGACCTTTGATCAAAGTATACAGTACTGAACTCTAGTTACTCTGCAGGAACCATTTTCTTATTCTACTTCTCATGACCGTGAACACAAGACCCAAGAATCAATTGGTTTTTTTACTGCCATAAGTATGAGCTATCAATCAGATCTGGTAAAAGAACTTGCTCTAGAATAAAAATTATTCTGCAAAACCCTTTTTTTCTCTCGCAATGACCTTGACCTTTGGCTCCAACCTCAATTACCTTTTCAATACTTACATGCAAAAACCCTCCAAAAGCTTTGGTCAGAACAAGTTTTTGTGCAGAAATCATTTTCCTTCTTTCAGTCACAGTGACCTTGACAATTAAGTTTTTGACCCCCACAATGATAGACTTCTTCCTTACCCTATGATAATGCAAGCTAACCACAAAGTCTGGTCCAGGTTTGTAAAACTCATGTTCTTCTGCAGAAAGCTATTTCCTTCCTTCAGTAACAGTGTCCTTGAACATTGTTCTTTTAACTCTGAAACTGACAGGCTTTTTCCTGACCTTAAGTGTGGTGATCTATAATACTGATGAAAGCATGTGTTATAGAAATAAACTTATCCAACAGAAAATGGGATGTTAACAGACAGACTGGATTATAGCATAATGCACTCTACTAAACGGTGGGCATATAAAAACGATTCTAGTTTCAGCATACACCATTGGCAGCTTGTATAGCCTTACTGATTTCAAAAATGCAAAGCATCAAGGACAAAACTAACTCATTTCATTCACTTATTTATAATTTCTAACTTGACTGTCACCAAGTGGTCCCTAACATTGTCATTTTTTAAGTGTTTAAAACCAAAAGTTTTCAATGTTGAGGAGCACTGTCATTTCTAAATGCTGGGCGAGTCCATTTTCAGTGAAGGGGTGGATGTAATGTCTATACACATAAAAAAGGTAAACACTTTGTTATCTACATCCGATGGATGACATAACTAATTCTAATATTTAAAAAACCATGGAAGAAAAGGAGGAAAAAATTACCCCTTACATGTCAACATGTTGAACTTCCATTAGATTTGAAATGAGAAGGTGACAATGTTAGAGACCAATTGGTGGCAATCAAGTTAGAAAATTATAAATCGGTCATGATTAAGTTGTGTGCATTTCTTATATCCTTGATGCTTTTCTTTTCTAAAATTGGTAGTAGGCTAAAACTATAAATATCTAATTTGCTTCCTACATCTTTATTGTTGTGCCGTCAATGGTAAATATATGAATAAATGGTCATGTGACAACATTAAATGGTACACAAAAGATGTAGTGTTACCTGATAGCATTATTAAGGGATTCAATTTCCTGCCGGAGGATATCAGCTTCATTCTGCATCTGTGCTCTCTCCTGCTTAAGCTTCTTACAGTATTCAGCAGCTGGAACACATACACACAAAGATTTTTCAAGTTGGTTTGGTGCTTCACAGCACAGCAACGCTAGCAATTTATTTAGGGCCAAGATAAATGGAGTAAAGTGCCTTGTCCATGGATTCAGCACAGCAGTTTGATGTCCGATGTTAGGAATCACCTTCTGGTCATTAGTCAGGCATGACTAACTGTGATTTTTGATGATAATATACTTCAGCATATACATGTGTTAGGCAAAATTTGACTCTTCCAAGACACTATTTTGACCACAGCCCTATGTCAAAGCGTTAACTCCCTAAACCACAATCAAAACAGAATGTAATAATGAAAAATTTAGAAAAAATTGGCAAGAATATGATTGACGGATGATACATGATTTTTGCTTATGGTTGGGGTGAGGTAAAATTTATTGGCCAAGCTAAAAGGAATAATGATATTGCACTCGGCATCACAGGTACACTCCACTTAATTTCCTAACCAATTTATTGTTAGGCATTTTTTATATGGTACTAATGGTAGGTGGCATATTTATATAACATATCTCAATTAGACAATGAAATGCTTTAAACAATACAACCTGCTGATTCATGATCTGAAATACTTCAAAAATATTATGGGCAATACACATCTAAAACAGAAAATATTATGGGCAATACACACTTAAAACACTGACGATAGTATGTGCAATAAACCACCTACAACTTACAGTGACAATATTATGGGCAATAGACCACCTACAACAGTGATAATATTATGGGCAATGAACCACCTACAACGGTGACAACAGTATGGGCAATACACATCTAATACAGAAAATATTATAGGCAATACACATATCCAACAGTTTCCAACCTTTTCAGGCTGTGACCATGAAAAATAGTTTTTCTGAGCCTAACAACCCTATTTCCACATATTGATACGTTTTGCCATCCTCCCAAAAAATCTTCGTGATCCTTAACAATGTCCTCATGACCTGGGGGTTGGCAACAACTGTTCTGATCAGGACTAAAGAAATTGTGTCATACTGCATATGAATCTAATATATAACATTAAACATCAATAAGCAAGAATACCCTGGATGTTAAAGTTGACAGTGCAGTACTCAGATGAGAACAGTTTTTACCCAAGACCCTTAGTGTACACATTTAAACCATCCGCAATACTTAAGTTACTCACAAGAGCATAGTGGAAAATATAAAAGAAGGGAGATAATTAAAGTATAATGCTGAAATATATTCTGTACTAAAAATGCCTTAATCAGAAAGCATTTTGATGACATTAGCTTATTTCCCATATCTAATTAAAGTCATGTCAAAAATACCAATTCTCAAGTTGTAACAAGTTCATCCCATCAGAGGGGCCCCGAGTGGCCGAATGGTCTAAAGCGCTCTCCATTACGGATCACTGCCATCTCATCTCTGTCTGCGTGGGTTCGAGTCTAGGACTCGGCCAATGTGGGTATGTGAGAAATCTTGCCAGTAGCTTCTCGTGGGTCAATGGTTCTTCCCGGGGTTTTCCCAGGTTCTTCCTCCACTATTAATACTGGCTGCCATGCATAGCCTATCGTGTGCTGAAAAATGGCATTAAACCCTACAACAACAAAAAATCATCCCATCAGATGCATACATGCTCATGTCATCCATTTCACTCATAATAAAACTCCTCCATATCTTGACAATGTATGCCACTTGCAAAGTTTGATTAAAGAAATGACGAAAAACTGAATAGCTCAAGTGTTGACAAATTCACCGAATCAGACACTTCATTAATATGTATGAACTCAACTCATAATTGCATTCATCTAAATTGGATCAAAAATACAGCCTCAAGAAGTGGTAAAAAGTCTGAACAATAGTACACCTCATTAACACTGGTGGATTTTGCTAATTATCGAACTTGTGCCAGATTTGATCATATAAAGCTATACTCCAAGTCTGTTAAAATTCAGATCAGACATATGGCTTCCAGGTGATACCAAGCAATATGGATGACTAATGATGGATACAGGACCATACAGCCAGGTGATAAAATTCAGATAAGAAACATGGCTTCCAGGTGATACCAAGCAATATGGATGACTGATGATGGATACAGGACCATGCAGCCAGGTGATAAAATTCAGAGAAGAAATATGGTTTCCAGGGTGATACCAAGCAATATGGATGACTGATGATGGATACAGGATCATACTGCCAGGTGATAAAATTCAGATCAGAAATATGGCTTCCAGGTGATACCAAGCAATATGGATGACTACCGATGGATACAGGACTATACAGCCAGGTGAGTAAAAATGTTTTTTAAGGATAACCTACTTATGATACCCTACTTTAAATATATGCACTGAAGCAAACTGGAAGTGGTAAAAATTTTGAATTCTTGAAGTAGTACAATCAATAATCTTGAAAAATTTGCCCTTCTTTTAGGAAATAAAGATAAACATACGATCAAAATTTTACTCCATTCTCAACATTAATGAAGACTATAAAATAATGAATTTCTAAAACAACAAAAAAGTAATATTCACCAACGGCTAAAATGAATCAACACTTAATTGAACATAATTTCCAATTTAAAATTAAAGGCAGCAAAACCAAAGATTTTGAGTGATGCAACCACTCTTAGGAATGCAACTATTGCACAAGTTTAGCTGTACTTACCTCTGCTTTACAAAGAAATGTTTTTATTCTATGGTCAAAACTTCAGAAGTGACTGTCACATCTTAGCCAAAAAGCTGTGCTGGACCTTTCTCTGACTCATGGCATAACATATACAAACACTATGAATATCTTCTGCACATACATGTATACACATTAAAGGAAATCTTAGATAGGCTCACATACATGTACATTAGTCACAGAAAAATTTGACAGTCTAATAGGTGAGAAGAAATATTTACTGGAAATGTATAAAAAAATTGGCATCAGAATAAATGAAAATTTTGGCCCTTATTTTTTATCTCTGGCACAAAAAAACTTCGCCATGTGGTGCATAAAAATGATCTTCTAAAATAGGATCATTACTGCAGATTATAAACGGACAGAATCAAGCACATCCCATGCTTACCAAATCAAGTACACTCACTGCCAAGCATGAGATCATCAATTTCATTGGCTGATAGATATGTCAGTTTGATTAGCTTCGACACCTACTTAGAACACATTGTAGACAAAATGTAAAAAAGAGAGGATGAAATTTAGAGCTGCCAACCCTCCAGACTTGCAATTAGTGAAAAGAGGGATACAAATTAGTGAATTTTGAACAATTAGTAAAAAATTTACCATGACACCAGCTCCATCAAGTTTGATGGTCAGTACCACATTATGTGAAAATCCAAAATAAAACTAAAACATTCTTTACCCTGATTATATGTACAAATTTATTTGCAGCCAAATTTACTGACATACACAAACTTCACGCTATGTCATAATATGACGGTAAATTTGCTTTCAAAACGGTTTAATCTTGATGACTAAAATTGTTGCAAATTTTCAGCACCTAAGGAGGCACTTAAATTTGTCTTATTTTTCTGAACAATAGGAAATACTCTTTCACTGTCACTGTTGCTGATCTCCAACAAGAAAACTCACAAACAATGCTTCCACATTAGGAGCTTGCAGGACTTCAGCAGGTGGCTTCAACATCTGCAGAGCTGAAATCTGATGTAGGTGCTCTTAATTTTCCCAATATCTATATGCTTTTTGCTAGCAGTGTGCTTTTTCATATCATTCTGCCACATGTCCACATATATATTATTATATAGTACAGGTATGATAGGTAACTTGTAAGCAACGATACAAGCCCCTGTGTACATTCCCAATTCTAAAATTCATGGCACACTACTGTGCGAAAAGCATAATGTCCATCAAAGTTTCTTGGCTGAATACAAGGCCAATTTTTGGTGTACTCCTATCTACACTTCAGTTTTTGTGGAATACATATCTTTTCCCTTGGAGGTGAAAACATTTTAAGTGTAGTGTAGCTTAATTA
Organism: Sinohyriopsis cumingii; assembly: GCA_028554795.2. NCBI lineage: Eukaryota > Metazoa > Mollusca > Bivalvia > Unionida > Unionidae > Sinohyriopsis > Sinohyriopsis cumingii. The sequence goes on along the minus strand of CM068842.1, from coordinate 8,667,638 downwards.
CAAAATGGTATTAATCCAGATGAAATGTCGAACAATTAACAATTAGTTGTGTCGGCACATGTGTGGCAAAATATGAACTCTAAGCAAATTACGATACATGCTAATCTTTCAATATCTTAAAAATTTCCCCACTTCATTTAGTGTTTGTTTACAAAAATTACAGTTGCTATGTACATGTGACATTTTTAAAAAAAATCAGTTGGGCCCTGGTTTTGTTCACGTGCATTTGTAAAACTTCTGTTCTAGATATAGATTATACAATTTATAATGCTTGCTACAGGGCAAACAGTAACAATTGGATATAGTTCTACTAACACTGCAGCTAGCAATACAGGACCATTATTGGCATCAGTGACGACTGCTGCTATTTTAACTAGCACTTAATAGAATAAAGACATTTTATTCCTGATTTAAGCCAAATGAGAATTTGGGTATTCATAATTTTTTCTACATGTAGCATGAATTTACGAAACGCTGTGGAGAGTCGTAAAATTCACACCAAAATTGTAATGGATGGCAGGTCTGAATTTGCAGCGAAAAAAGCACTGCAGTTATTTGACACCTTCTTGTGATTGTACTCCCTAAGAGGGTGCTGAATTAAAGTCTACCCAAAGTGGTCGTAACTGCTCATCTGCTGATGGATTACTTGGAGAATAATTCAAACAAATTTTGATACTGTTTCACCAATTCTTGGCTTGGCTAATGTGGCTATGTGATGAAAGCTTGCCAGTAGCTTCCCATAGGTTGGTACCTCCTCCCAGGGCTTTCCTAGGATTCTTCCTCCACCAAATATACTGGCTGCAATGTATACCCTATCAAGTGCGGATGAATGGCATTAACCTCACAAACAAATCCAAATTTTAGCCCTTAGTAATAAATCTGTATCTACCAATTCATTTCTAATATATAATTTTTTTAAAAATCCAAGTCAGATTTGGAATGATTCTACACAGACTTGCTGCATGTTGCTATCAAGACACTTTGTGAACAAATAAAACAGTAACTTACAATGCACGCTGGTAGAATTGAAAATGGTTCCAGAATCTGTCATTAAAACTTGTCCTAAGCTGACTAATTATTCAAACATACCTCTCATGGTTCCCACGCTTTTCTAAAGATAAATTTCTAGGTCATTTCCAGGGTTTTTCCAGGATGAAATTAATTTGTTTAGAGGTTAACATCTGACCATTACTGAATGGAATTAAAGAACACTTTATATTACAAAACATGCATTTTCTAAATTTAAAGACGTTTCTCTTTCAAGACTATCCAAAAACATCTAAGTCGGAAAAGATGATCATGTACAAAACCACAAAATGTATCATACGAAACAAGTTTTATTATATTCCTATAAACTGGCACATAAAGTCATTTCAATGTACAGAATAAAAATTCTAACTTTATTTTGCTGACCTGCATTATTTTGCTAAGTGGGAACTTATTTTGCTGACCTGCATTATTTTGCTAAGCGGGAACAACATAAAGAACATAAATTAGTTTTGTTTCCTTTCAAACGTCATAAATGAAACCGACCTTGTACTCACTATTTGTATTACTAGCCACATAACTTCACAAATCTCAAACGACGACATCAAAGTCCAATAGTCATGTGATATCAACAACAAACTCCTTTAAATTGTTGTCGTACAGAAATTCAATTGTATTAAATGAAAGATACTTTTTGTAAAACCAGCAATCTGACCAGTCTGATGTATCAAGCAGAGAGCATATGTCAACGTGGTAGTTATGTGATACAACAAAACTGTGGAAGTTGTTCTCAGAATATACAAATATGGAAGAAAAAAATTTGTTTTTGTATTTTTATTATAACCTGTATACAACTTTCATTTAATATCTTTTTTCTTCCTCTAAAACATTTGAAAATGTGGGATGTTAGATTTGTTTATTCATATGACTAGCAATTCACATGGCGAGTACCAGGTCACATTTCATCAACGCCGTAGTTTTATCTTGTCTTTCAGCAGATTAAAGACATAACAATTTTAATATTCGCAATTTCTAAGAAAATAAGTAATTTTCATATCAATTTCAGGCATGTATCACTCGATAAAACAACATTTCAAGTTTGCTACACCATCCGGTAAGTGGCTACACTTTGCCACCACTATGTTGGCTTCTTGTGATGCTAGACTGGTTTTCATACTTTCGATGTTAGGAAATATATGAATATTGAGCTGACTTTGAAAATAAAGTCAGAACTCCATAAATTTAACTCATGATCAGTTTAGTTACGACTCAATTACATGAATGTTTCGGGCATCAATTGCTGGCAGAAAATTCCTGGGTTTTCCCCCACTTTCATCAATATTTGCGAAATTCAATGACTTTTCAAGGTTGGGGAAAAAAAATTATCATTCCTCCCAACTTTTTCCCAATTTCCCAGTAGCATGGAAACCCTGCTCTCTAGTGTCCAGTGAATGACAGAAATGATGGATCACATGGAAACCTCAGCTTTGTCCCACAGGAGCAGATGACAAATTTGTGACAGCTTCTGAATTTTAAAGAAACTTAGCTTTGAACCAATCTACCATTTACTGATGTGGGAAAACATGATTTATCTGAATATATTATGATAAATGCTTCTATTTTTTGCACTTTAATTTCACAAGGTAGTTATGTGTTCTGAATTAACGTGCAGACACAAACATTACAAATACTTCATATGGATACTATTCCAGGTATATTTATCAATTTTGATGAAAATGTCAGCTTCTTTACTTTCTCCAGCCACTTTTGCAGTTGTTGGAATATTCAGTGGAAGTCTGAATAAACACTATCCTAATGAAATACTCCCCTGAAATTTCTGTCTCCAAATACATTATAAACACTGGTCGTACAGCTAGTTATAAGTAACGAAAATGATCAAATCACATAATATCTATACGAGTACATTTCTAGTTTAAAAAACATTCTGTTAAACACAATTATAATTTGTGTTCAAACTATAAATACCATTACATGTCAACATAAATGACAGGGTCGTCATCCTACTTTTATATGTGCAACCCCTAGTAGTCAGGCTTTGGGAGGTAACTTTCAACAGCAAATCAAAGTACCTAAAAAAGAGCATATTATAAACAGCTGATGGGGAGAGGGATCCCCAAGAATACAGTACTTACTCTTCTGAAGCATAGCCGCCTTGCTGACTTTAGCATTTGGATTTTGACTGAGAGATGGAATCAATGTATGAAGCATATCAAAACCACTCTGCAACAGAGAAGAAAATATCTTGGCGATTTTTTGAGAGATATTCTTCTATTCTTCCTGTAAAAGTTATGTCATTGGAAAGGTCTCCACAATGTTTACATTACCTTTGTTACATTGTTTAAAAATGACATACAATATAACAAACCCATAATGATTACGATGACTTTAAGTTACATTTAAATAACCCTGTGAACAACTAGAAACACATCAATAAGACAAGGATGCCCACACAAAATGATGCAATTATTGTTGTAACCTGCAGTCAAATATACTGGCCATTCTCATAGCTACAGTCAAATCTACTGGCCCCTCTCATAGATAGCCAAATCTACTGACCCCTCTCATAGCTACAGTCAAATCTATTGGCCCCTCTCATAGCTACAGTCAAATCTACTGGCCCCTCTCATAGCTAGCCAAATCTATTGGCCCTTCTCAAAGCTACAGTCAAATCTACTGACCCCTCTCATATCTAGTCAAATCTACTGGCCCCTCTCATATCTAGTTAAATCTACTGGCCCCTCTCATAGCTACAGTCAAATCTATTGGCCCCTCTCATAGCTACAGTTAAATCTACTGGCCCCTCTCATATATAGTCAAATCTACTGGCCCCTCTCATTACTACAGTCAAATCTACTGGCCACTCATAGCTACAGTCAAATCGACTGGCCCCTCTCATAGTTACAGTCAAATCTACTGGCCCCTCTCATAACTAGTCAAATCTACTGACACCTCTCATAGCTAGTAAAATCTACTGGCCCCCTCATAGCAAAAATCTACTGGCCCCTCTCATTACTACAGTCAAATCTACTGGCCCCTCTCATAGCAACAGTCAGATCTACTGGCCCTTTTCATAGCTACAGTCAAATCTACTGGCTCCTCTCACAGCTAGTCAAATCTACTGGCCCCCTCATAGCTAGTCAAATCTACTGGCCCCTCTCATATCTAGTCAGATCTACTGACCCCCTCATAGCTACAGTCAAATCTACTGGCCCCTCTCATAGCTACAGCCAAATCTACTGACCCCTCTCACAGACAGTCATATCTCTGGCCCCTCTCATAGCTACAGTCAAATCTACTGGCCCCTCTCATAGCTACAGTAAAGTCTCTGGCCCCTCTCATAGCAACAGTCAGATCTACTGGCCCCCTCATAGCTACAGTCAAATCTACTGGCCCCCTCATAGCTACAGTCAAATCTACTGACCCCTCTCATATGCAGTCAAATCTACTGGCCCCGTCATAGCTACAGTCAAATCTACTGGCCCCTCTCATAGCTACAGTCAAATCTACCAGCCACTCTCATATCTAGTCAAATCTACTGGCCCCTCTCATAGCTACAGTCAAATCTACTGGCCCCTCTCATAGCTACAGTAAAGTCTCTGGCCCCTCTCATAGCAACAGTCAGATCTACTGGCCCCCTCATAGCTACAGTCAAATCTACTGGCCCCTCTCATAGCTACAGTCAAATCTACTGACCCCTCTCATATGTAGTCAAATCTACTGGCCCCCTCATAGCTACAGTCAAATCTACTGGCTCCTCTCATAGCTACAGCCAAATGTACTGACCCCTCTCATAGACAGTCAAATATTTGGCCCCTCTCACATCTTGACAGTCAAATCTACTGGCCCCTCTCATAGCTACAGTCAAATCTACTGGCACCTCTCAAAGCTACAGCCAAATCTACTGACCCCTCTCATAGATAGTCAAATATCTGGCCCCTCTCATAGCTACAGTCAAATCTACTGGCCCCTCTCATATCTAGTCAAATCTACTGGCCCCTCTCATAGCTACAGTCAAATCTACTGGCCCCTCTCGTAGCTACAGTCAAGTCTCTGGCCCCTCTCATAGCTACAGTCAAATCTACGGGCACCTCTCAAAGCTACAGCCAAATCTACTGACCCCTCTCATAGATAGTCAAATATCTGGCCCCTCTCACAGCTAGTCAACTCTACTGGCCCCTCATAGCTACAGTCAAATCTACTGGCCCCTCTCATATCTAGTCAAATCTACTGGCCCCTCTCATAACTACAGTGAAATCTACTGGCCCCTCTCGTAGCTACAGTCAAGTCTCTGGCCCCTCTCATAGCTACAGTCAAATCTACTGGCCCCTCTCATAGTTACAGTCAAATCTACTGGCCGCACTCAAAGCTACAGTGAAATCTATTGGCCTCTCTCACAGCTACTGACTTGTGTCACAGAAGTGGTGGTATTTTGTCAGCTCTCATTAAGTACAATTTAAGTTTAAAAGAGTAAGACACGAAGACAGCCAGGCACAACCTCAATTTCATCAAATTCAATTTGTGCAAGCTAGAAAGAAAGAAAAAAAAAAAACCCTGATCAACACAGCTAAATGGCACAACTAATAAGCTATGATCCTATACTGACACAATTTCTTTTAGATTATGCAACTAACGAGTCTAAGCTGTCTAGGATCCTTTGCTTGTACAGCTTCATTCAGTATTTAACATATTTAGTATTTTGATTTTAGTGATAATGAAAACTTTGTTAATTCTGACATAATTGCACTTTAAAAAATACTGACTGTATTTCCAAAACCATTCTAAATGTGCTTGTACTCGTTGGACTTGATTTCTATGAAACTTTTTGGCAAACTCCAACTGGTCTGATAATTTATAGCAATAAATTTACAAGGAATGAAATGATAAATTATATTAGTAAATTAATCAATTTTTCAATTTCAGTAATCTGGCAAGAACTGATGTGCATATAGTTTTCCATAATAAAAAAAACAATTTTTCCTACCGTTACTCTTAAATCTCACAGTATTTATTTTGCTTAACATAAACTGATTATACTGGGGACTCCTACCTTTTTTATGTCAAAAACATTTTTCTTCGACAATACAACCAATGTACTAAATATAAGCAATAAAAAGGGCAGAAACTTGATTACGGGGACTATCTAAACAATTTCTTTAATAACTTCTTTTTTCCCAATTAAAACTGCAGGCATATGTTGCCAATTTAATTAAATTTAGCTATGCTAACTAACTGCATGTCTCTCTAATCTGTTAAACTAGTACACATCAATTAAGTCTGACAAGACTGGCTTTTTTACCAACTATAAAATGCAGAAATATGACATTAGTGTTTCTGCTGGGCCACAAAAGACTTGCATTCAGCACTGATAAAAAATTCTTTTAACGGAAACCCATAAGATGTGCATTGCAATAGGCATGAAATGGGCATGAAATTGGCATCAAGTAGGTATGAAATGGGCTTCAAATGGGCATCACATAGGCATGAAATGGGCTTCAAATGGGCACCAAGTAGGCATGAAATGGGCCATCAAATGTGCATTGCAATAGGCATCAAATAGGCATGAAATGGGCTTCAAATGGGCATGGGGCTTCTCTACTAGAGTCAGGTATCAGCAAACTAGTTCCCTGTATCAACCAAGTTAGGAGTAGACCTTTCAGTTTCAAGAGTATCCAGGGAATCCTAACAAACAAATCACTTTCAAAAAGGCAAAGGGAAGAAAAAGTTAAATAATCACAAATTAAAATATATGCTGAACAGCACTGACTTAGTATTAATACACAGCAAACCCATCGAGTTTGAAACTCTTAACGTAACTACAAACTCTCAACCAATACAACTTAATTCGCTGAATCCGGAAGTAATTTCTACTGGTCCATATACATAGTCATATATGCCAACCCCTGGCGAGGAAAAAGTGTAATCCAAGTGGACATAAAGAGTAATCCGAGCAGAAAAAAAAAGAGTAATCAACATATAACATAATAAAATTCAATGAGCATATGTACAAAATTATTTATTTACCCTCTGGACTTTTAACATCAATAACGCTTTGAGCTTGAAAAAGCAACAGACTCTCATACTGCATTTCAAAACACTTTGTATACCAGCTGAGACTATGAATGTTTTGCACACCAGTAGAGTACTAAGTGCTGGGTTACAAAGCCTGGATCTTAATTCAGTTTATTTTTGTTAACAATACTGAACAATCTCTCACAGTCAGCATTAGAATGGTAAAGAACCAATATTCCTTTCATAACCTGACGAAGAAGAGGAAATATATATTTTCCAGTTATTAGGTCTTTTAGCTGGGAAATAAGGTGCGATTGCACCTCAACCTCTCCGCATTAAGTAAATTGTCAGGTATAATGCCAACTTGATACTTCAGGAATTCCCCTTCTAATTTATCAGCAGCCTTTCCTGCAGTAAGGCACATCATATGACAGGGACAACCTGATATGTACACTGATCGAGACATTTTTTTATACAGAATGCAACTCCTTTATGAGTTCCAGTCATCACTGATGCATTTATCAGCTGAAAAACCCATACAGTTGTGCCAACTAATGTTTATTCAAAGCATATTAAGCAAATAATTTTTTTTTCTACAGTGGAATCTACTGTTAATTCTGGTAATGAAACAAGAGCACTCTGACTTTGCCCTTTTCGTTGTCAAAGTCTCTTACACAGACTGGGTACAACTTTTTGCCATCATAATCACTGTTCCTGCCTGTTGCAATAATAAACGGTTAATTTTCATGGCTTCTGCAATTTTAAGCAAATTATCTTCTGCTAAACACCTAACAATATTAGATGATTTTTGTTCTTACACATGCATAATTTCTGCAATTTTGAGATCAGGAAAATCCATTAAAATAAAGGACAAATGCAGTCTTCTACTGTTAGAGGTAGTCCATATTTTTTTAAGAACTCAGTAAAAAATGCCTCTGCATGTATTAATTCAGCTTTAAAAATCAAGTTACAAATTACCTAAGTATTGGAATTTGTAAAACGAGCTAATTCAAGGTTTCTTTGTTTTACCATCATGACCAATGTTAAAATCCTTTCCACACAGCCTGCAGTGGGCATGAAGCTGCACTAGAATCGAACGCTGTATTGCGTAATATATGTATTCATCTTTGAATCGGTTTTTCATCTTTTTCTAATCTATCTGTGAAATTATTTGAAAAACATTTTTCCTCTAACACATGCACCTACTAGAATAAATCTGACGACTTTTAGCACCAAATACCTACAAACTGGTTCAGATACGAATTAAAACAAAGGATCTGCAAGCAAAGATTACAAGTTAGAAAACCAGTCTGTTCTCTCCTAACTAAGCCATACAACTGGCTATAAACAGAAACCGAGGTCAAAAGTTTGAAGCAAAACCAGCATGTTTCTTGGAAATAGGGCAGCTGCTATAAATAGAACATAATACTATTAGGAAAGAATATGCAAGGCAATAGGCAAGCATACTCTTTTTAAATTTTTGTAGAAGCCGTCTTTTCTAGAATATGGTCTGAAAGATTAATGGGATGTTAATAAAAATAAGAAAACAAATTATTCATTTTTTGAAGAGGGAGACATACCGAAAACATGTAATCCAAATATGTTTACGTGTTAGGTGTAATTTAGTGAAAAAAGGCGTAATGATTACGCCAAAAGCATAATGGTTGGTATGTAAGCATAGTGATACTACGATGAAAACTACATTACTGACTCTGTAAGAATATAAAGAAAAATAAAGTGTCAGACTTGAAATATGTTAGTAATTCCTATGCTGTTTAATGACTTCAGAACAAAAAAGCCAAATGTGGAAATATAGTGGATTTAATTTTCTGAGGTAAGGTAAGGACTGGTTATGGTTGGTAGGATTGACTACAACTGCTCCTGAATATCCGACAACAGTTTACAAATGTTTTCAGCTCTAGTTGACCGATGCATAAAGTCTTTACTAAATTTTATATGACCCCAATTTTATACCATGTTCTTAATCAACCTGCCAGATTACACATCATCATTTCAAAAGTATAATGCCTGGAAATGATAATGTGTAATGGCTGGCAATCTTGAAAGCAATCTAACTACTCAGAATTTTGGCATGATCATTAATTATCCTGTGAATTCAAGTGTCAACTCCAGGTGATTTAGCAGGTCTGACGTTGTTTCCTTATAAACTAACTAAATGTTGCAAAGTTCACATTTTACCTTGTTTACTTCTTTGACAACATGCTGCCAAAATCATTCAGTAAACAACAGCTATTTGAAAACAAATTTTCTGTTTGAATGGTTGTCATAAAGTATTCTGATAGGAGTGTTCTATTATTTATTTCAGATCCAATAACTCTATTACATGTCCAATTAAATGTGGGGACTATCTAAAAAATCTTGGAAACAATTCGTTCACAAGGATAATCAGAATAATCTGGCCAATTTAATTTAATTACATGCTATGTGATTTAATAAGGCTTTGCTGTTCTATGCAAATCAGCTTGCTGTATTATAACAAATATATTTTAAAGAGCATCTCAATGACAATGAATAAAAATACGGTGATGTAAGCAATATCAATTATAATTACCTTGTGAGTGGGAGTTTAATCTTTAGGTAATTAACCAGGTTCAAAGATGTTTTTGTTTGCTTCTTTTTTTAACAAACTGACACCAAACTTGCTAAGCAGACAAGAAAATTTTAATACCGATTTTCTTTTTGAATATTGGCATAAAAGTTTTGATCTCAATATTCATTCACTTATTTCGGCTCTAAGTTCTTGTGCTATGCTAATTAAAAGCAACATCCCATGTATAATTAAGTTCATCAACATGGGCTATTACTCTGTCAGATATGTAATACACGAGACAAAACCTATCATGTCATCAGATATGTAATACGTGAGACAAAAACCATAAAAGGAACACCAAGGTCTAAGAGACATGTTTTTCAAATTCCATCAGAATGTGTTTAATGGATATGCTGACTGCAAGCAACATTCCAATTTTAAATGTGAAAAAAATAAATAAATAAACTGGTTCAACAAGGGCCATAACTCTGTCTAAATAGATTAGCTTACACTAAGTCCATAAAAAGACCATGCAGATCTATTAAATAATGTTAATACCACATCAAATCAGTAAAATGTAATTTGAGCTATGCTGCTTGCCAGCAACATCCCATGAGTAGATAAGAAGTTCACGGTCAGGGGCCAAAACTCTCTCCAAATTGGACACTAAAAGACAAACCCCATTAATGGCACAGCTGGGAACATCTAGGTCTATGAAACAATCTACACATCAATCTGTACATCTAGGTCTATGAAACAATCTACACATCAATCTGTACAATCATCTAGGTCTATGAGAAAATGTTCAAATCAATCTGCATCAGAATATGACTGGTTCAAGAGCTAATTACAAGCATCTGCTGTAGTTGAGATTCAAGATAACTGCAAAAGGGAAATAACTCCATACCACTTTGGCCTGAAGACACATCTTGCTGAAGTATACACAGACCTAACAAATAACATTAAAGAATGTGTTGAGGTTGCAGGTCTATGCTGGTTAAAAAAAGCATGAACAAATGGATAAATGAAAGAGGAGGCTATTATAGGGTTCCCACATCTTGATGTTGCACGACAATTTTAGAACTTTTGAGGTCAAATAAAAACTACTAAAACCAGATGAGTTTGGAAATTATTATACCTTAATGTTGCAGCGCCTCTTCTTTTCAGCGGAAATATGCGAGACTTTTTTCGTATCTGATTCTGGCATCTTTTCTGGGTCCAATGCATTTCCTGGTGAGGACTTCTCCTCGAACAGCTCCGACTGATTGGAAATGGAAATTAATATCTTCAATCCATGATCATTCCAAACTAATAATTTAAACACAACAAATATTCTCACTGAGAAATCTAGCAACATGATCTTCAAACCATGTATTACAAGGAGCAGTTTCAAAAAAGATTCTTGAAAATAAGTATTTTAACTTTACATTATTCCAGTTCCCTTAAAATTTCTATGTGCACTTAATAGTGAGAATCTTGGTCAAAATTTCTACGGTCCTGATTCGTCCGGAGTGGTCAAGGTGAGACATAAAGTGGTCAAGGCGAGACATAAAGTGGTCAAGGTGAGACATAAAGTGGTCAAGGTGAGACATAAAGTGGTCAAGGTGAGACATAAAGTGGTCAAGGCGAGACATAAAGTGGTCAAGGTGAGACATAAAGTGGTCAAGGCGAGACATAAAGTGGTCAAGGCGAGACATAAGTGTGACTGCAGTCTCAGCTTCCACTGTAATGACCTTGACTACATGAAATTGATACAAACTTTACAATGCTCCTCAGGTCATAATCATTACCGTCAAAAGCTGCAATTGACAAGTTATTCAAATTTATTTCAACATGGTAAATGAGATTTAGCATAAGGTTCAATTATACAACAAAGAACTAAATAAGAGAATAATTGTTGGACAATAACTGTTATGCAAGAAAAAATGATCTGAAACTTAAATGAGAATATGTTGGTATAATGCTTTAGTAAAACATTTACAAATGACAGGGCCATGCATCTCTCTTTATAAACCACTAACAGATGGAGATTCTCAAGATAAGCCCATCTTACATTTTTCAAACACATGTACACATGCTTATTCTGCTTGACTTAATGTCTCATTATTAAATTAGCAAAGTGTACATGGCTTAAACACTGACCTTCGCTTCTTCAAAGTTTATGGTACTGAAGCTACCAGGGCTACTGTCTGGACTGTCCACCCTGATAGGGGTGGCTGGGCTATTTACTTGTAGACACATTGGGCTTCCTTTTGGAGACATCTTTGGCGACACCTTCGGGGACATAACAGAATGACTGTCCATAGCCTTTGTACATGACACAGTCGTTGCACCTGAGGAAACTGAAATTTCATGACAGAAAAATATTGTCATATTATAATGACAGTAAAGAAGCATGTCAAAAGACATGATGCATACCATACATACTTGGTTATAAGTCAAGTCAAATGGTAAAAAAAAAAAATACCTGATCAGCCATAGCATAAAGCACCTGCACATCAGGGCATATGGTGGTCATTCTACTGATTACTCCTAACAAACTAGACAGACTCAGATCTGCCAGAACATTATGCAACGCCATGATCTGTGTCTGTGCAGTTGGACTTGACTTATAAGTATGTATATATGATAGTTGAAGAAACTCTGGCTGGGGTAAATTTCTTTGTCAAATGGGACCGTAAGAAAGTTATACAGATCATGTAGGCGTTGAGCACTGAATAGTTAAGTATGGTTGTTTTGTTGCCACAAATGGGTATTTTTTTCTTACTCCACATTACTTTATTTATAACTAAATAAATAAACACAAAATTATTTTTAAAAAGCCATGTAACTAATGCACCACAACTCCAAAGGGAAGATAGTGCATCTGATAACTACCAGTGTCATATATCATTTAATTCACACAATTTTATCCCTTTTTGTTTATTTTATTTTCATTATTTTTGGAAAATGTGAATATATAAAAAAAAATAAACACAAAAAATCTTGAATTTAAAATTATATTTTATTGAGTTAACATTTTATATTTGAACATTTTCAAACACTTTCTCACTGATAAGACCAACTTTTCAAAATACATGTTTCCAAACTCCTCAAATTCATCAATTTTTCAAGCATGTACAAACCATTTGCTACACCAATAACGAAAGCATATTATGTATACAAAAAGGTTAGCAGCTTCGGCACTTACTTTGCTTAGAGATGCTGCTAAGTACATCCTTGTGTGACATCTGTGATGATGAAAATGCCTGGCTTGCAGCTGCCAACAACACAGTGGTAGGAAAGTCATGAATCTGGAAAGAAAAGTGTAGTTTATACTTTTAATAACTCTGACATTAATTATCTAGACATTTTTACAAAGTCTGAAGAGGCCTAAACAATGAACAGCATCAATAACTTCTGCATAAATAACTTAATGGCACAACCAAGGACACTGCAAACACAATTTTATCTGCATTTTCACAAAGTCAAACTATTCTAAAGCTATCACATGTTGTGGCCCAGCCTCATCTTGTAACTTTAATTCTGTTAAGGAAAACAATATTGTTACTGTTTAATTTTGCAGAAAGATTCTCATTTCTAATTCTGCAAAAATAGATAGAATACAGGAAGATACTGACAATATTTAGACATGACATCAGTCTCTATTAACAAACATTTTAAACTAATGTGCTATGTATACTAATGTAGTATATATGTACCATGTATACTAATACACCATCTATAATAATATACCATGTATACTAATGTACCATATATACTAATACACCATCTATACTAATGTAACATCATGTACTATGTATACTAATATACCATCTATAATAATGTAACATCTATACTAATGTACCATGTATATTAATATACCATCAATACTAATGTAACATCTATACTAATGTACCATGTATACTAATATACCATATATATTAATGTACTATGTATACTAATGTACCATGTATAATAATGTACCATCTATAATAATATGCCATGTATACTAATACACCATCTATACTAATGTAACAGCATGTACTATGTATACTAATATACCATCTATAATAATGTAACATCTATACTAATGTACCATGTATACTAATATACCATATATATTAATGTACCATGTATACTAATGTAGCATGTATGTACCATGTATACTAATACACCATCTATAATAATATACCATGTATACTAATGCACCATATATACTAATACACCATCTATACTAATGTAACATCATGTACTATGTATACTAATATACCATCTATAATAATGTAACATCTATACTAATGTACCATGTATATTAATATACCATCAATACTAATGTAACATCTATACTAATGTACCATGTATACTAATATACCATATATATTAATGTACTATGTATACTAATGTACCATCTATAATAATATGCCATGTATACTAATATACTATGTATACTAATGTATCATGTATACTAATGTACCATGTATAATAATGTAACATATAAACTAATGTACCATGCATACTAATATCCCATATATACTAATGTATAATAATACTAACAGCTACCTCACTTGGCGCTCAGCATTAAGAGGTTAGTGTTAGGACTGGTCAGCCTGGTGTCAGGATAATGTGACTGGGGGGAACATCATGCTACATGTCTGCAGCATGATGCCCCAGTGCTAGACATCACTTTAATCTGCCACACTGCAGATATCATAGTGATATGACTGAAAAATTGTTAAATCTATATTAAAAATCCAAATCACACACACACACACACACTATGTATAATAATGTACTATGTATACTAATGTACCATGTATAATAATGTAACATGTAAACTAATGTATTTTGTATACTAATGTATAATAATGTACCATCTATACTAATGTAACATCTATACAAATGTACCATCTATCTATACCAGTGGTTCCCAAATTTTCATGGGCCACTGCCCCTTTGCTTATCCTCAGTGCTTCCCTACCTTACCCTGTAACAAGCATTATTCAGCATTGGCACCCCCCTCAGTAATCCCACTGCCCCCAAGGGGGTGGTAGCACCTACTTTGGAAACAGTGATCTATACTATTGCACCATGTATCATAACGTACCATGTATACTAATGTACCATGTATCATAATGTACATGAATCCTAACGTATCATTTATACTAATGTACCATGTATACTAATGTACCATGTATCATAATGTACATGAATCCTAACGTATCATTTATACTAATGTACCATGTATACTAATGTACCATGTATACTAATGTACCATGTATACTAATGTACCATGTATACTAATGTACCATGTATACTAACATTTTGAAGAGTAAAGGTATAAGCATCAGTATTAATTGAGGAAGGAGTTTGATTCACAGTGGACAACACCATTGGCTTTGGCGAAATGCTCCCATCTGCAGGGCGTATTGGCTGGTAGGCTTTTCCTAGCGGTGAGGCAGGAGATTCTGGCTCCTTCTTCACATTCAGGATTTTGGCTCCTGGATAACTCCCTAATGGCAGAAATTAAATTCCATTTAGTACCGATTTCAGTTTCAAAAATGTACTGTCTCTATTTTTCTTTTATTGCTAAACGCAGTGGTTTTATACCATATCTAGAGCAGGTAGGATTGGCTAATACACACAGAGGAGATAACTGTGTCAAGCAGGGTTACTGCCAGGATTTAAAAAATCTCTCTTAATGTTGAAAACAAGGGTGACCAATCTCAATATAGCTGAGGACTCTAAATATAGCATTGAAAGAAAAAGTAAAAAAAAATAGAACAGAACAGAATTTATGCTATAAAATGTATCCCTATTTTATTTACTGAAACCTGTAAATTGTTTAATCTTAACTGGTATGGCTGAACAGCATCTATTCTTCAAAAATACATTACATATCCATGTGATATATGTAGTAAACAGTATGACTTGTACACATTACACATCATTTGCTCAAGTTTGATTCCTAATTGAAACAAATTATAACATTATACTTCTCTCACCAGATTCATTATATATATTATACAAAAAAAATGACTTTAGCGACCACCACTTCTGCCAGTAAAAAGCAGTCCCTCAAGACAGGCGGTCTCTCATAACAGGCTGTGCACACAAAGACCCGTTTTCAAGAAGGAAAAATACCCACACATGCTATAGATGCATTTTTATTCTTTATTCATACTACCAATCAAAATACTTAATTCATTTCGTCTCACAATAATTTTGTATAACAAGATAAACAGCTATCATGAAACGTTCACTTTTGAAGATCATGTGTATATATATTAGTATTTGAATTACAAAATTAACTTTAATAGGTAATATTTCTGTATTCTGTCCATGAATTAACTTTACATGTTCATACATTTCAATGTTACTTCAAATGTAACACAATTAGCTATGACAACATTTAAACATCCTATGTACAAACTGCAGTTTTGATCATGCTGTTGGTCATATGTGCATGTGTAATTGGGATTTACATGACTTTTGCACTGCATCAGCACTTAGTAACATAAACATCAGTCTGGTTTATGGCTTGGAGCATATGATTATACCTGCATCACCTTTCGATTTAGCCAACTGGTTGAAAAACTGAATATTGTTTTCATCTTTTAAGCAAATTCTCCTAAGAGGTCATGCCTAAAAAGAATTAAAGAGGTCAGTGGTTTATCCATTCTTGCGATGTGACTGTTCACAGCAGTACTGTATAGAACAATCTGCACTTTGCCATGATTACTGGCAAAGCAGATGTGGTTACTGGATTAATTAAAAGTCAGCTGTGTTTGTCTCTGCAATGCAATTGTTCACAGCAGTGTCAAAACTCATATTTGGAAGAAAAAGGTTGCTGATTGCATTCTGCTGATGGTTGCTCTTGACAGTTCATTTATATAATAAAATTGATTTGTGCATGTTGATTGTGGTTGTAAATGACAAATAGTCACTCATATTTGTCATTTAAAGTTTGTAAAGTAGTGTTGATTTATCATTATTCCAATCTGACATGTTTTGAACTTTGAAAAGATCCCTCTGCTCTAATATTTTCCATCATATAATATTCACAGCGAAAGGCATTTCACTTAAAATCTGGCACAATTTTGGTTAAAAATACATATGGGTTCGCTACCTAATTAGTTTATCAATATAATGAATGTGAGAAAAAGTTCATATTTGATGAAACCCATCTGTTTTCTGGAAATGGGCCATATACAGTTGCTATAAATAGCAAATAAGGAAAGTAATCTTATGATATTCTTAGGCAACATTTCATTTTTTAGAATATTCTAAAAAATTATTTGTGAAATTAAAAACATAATAAAAATGACAAAAACATTTTTTATATTGCTTTACTTCTAATGTACCAAAAATGCACAATCCATATACGTGCAAGCATAAGACATAATTTTGTGAACAAATGTGAAATGATTATGCCAAAAGCACAATAGTATGTATATTGCTAACCTTGCTTTCATAACTTATAAACTGACCATCTCAAAAAGCAGGCTTATGTAATATTGTAAACACACAAGCTTTCATAATCTGTCAACCTTTGATATTAAATAAACTTTACCTATGTTACTACAGTCAAATATAAATTCTTTCCAGAGATAAAGACATATGCATAGACATTATCCATAAATGAACTTATCCTTCCTGTTTACCAAGGGTTATCAAAATCAGTGAAAAACAGTCTCAAGCAAGTTAACAAACTCAATCCAGTGCCAATCACCTCGTCAAAATGTGCATATCTCATTTATAAAGGAGTCTGTCCAAGGTCATGATGCAATCTCTGCAGTAGTAATAAACAGGGATAATCATACATAACAACTCCTCATTAATATTTATGCATTCTATTCATAATCAAATTCATCATACATCTTTATTAAATCAGCCTATTTGCAAAGTTTGATAAAAATCAAGGATATTGTCTTTGGAGAGGAAAATAACTCAGCCAATAAGATGCACGATCACCTCATAAATATGCATCAGTATCACTTAAAATAAAACTTATTCAAAATCTTGACTGCATTAGGATCTTGACATAGATTGAATCTGGGTCATCTCTTGAGAGACGAGAAGCTAAGCCAATCAGATGCAAGATCATCTCATTATTATGCACATATTTTACTCCTAATTATAATCATTGGAGATCCTGGTGAAACAAGCCAATTTACAATATATGATCATTATCTGAAGAAGAATAAAATAAAGGAAAAAAGAACAATTACAAAAAATGGTGGTGGCACGCCAGACAATCAAATGCCAGTTCATCTTATTAAATATGCAGTGGTGACCTTGCTCATAACTGTAGTCTGTTAAGATCACTCTTAATTATATTCCTCTGAGAATTAGACAACTTGATGTAAGCCCATTTGCCAAGCCTAATCAAAATAAAATAAACCACAAAGTTGCTAGAATGATGACTATTGTATAACCAATCAAACGCAGCCTAATTAATATCCATGGATCTCACCCACAAGTGTACCCATCCAAGACCTTGATAATACAAGTCCATACATAAGTTTTTATCAAAAGAAATATGGCCTCCATAATGGTAACAAGCTCAGCGCATCAAATTCAATACCATCTCATTAATATGTAAATTATATATGAACCTTACTCTTTCTGAAGTCATTCAAAATCTTGATGATGCAAGGATAGATTTCAAGTGCAATCAAACATGGGTCAGAAATATAGCTCTCGGAGTGGTAGCAAGGTCAGCCAATCAGATACAAGATTACCTTCTTCATATGCCTAGATTTCACTTATTATCAAACTCATCCCCAAGATCTTGATGTTATATGATCAAAATTCTAATTCTCCATCGAAATTTTGTAGAAATATAATAGAACTATACATATGATAGCGTCACTACACAAGAACACCAAGAACCTCACAAGCAACAATGTTGAATCATAAACAGACAATGAACTACCTGTCGTAAGCAGCTGAGCAAGCATGCCAGTCTGTGAAGTGGTCTGAGAGCTTGATGAGGCAGTTCTGGCAGGTGCTATTTGACGCTGTTGTTGCTGCAGCTGCTGCTGCTGCCTAGGTTTGGACACTGGCTTTCCCTGCTAATATTGAAAAATACATGTGAGGAAAAGAAGACCAGATTTAAAATTTTACACCAGGTCACTACTGACAACCCTCTACAGTCAAAAATAGAATGTTATTGTAACACGAGGTTGCAATAATTTTCTTAAGTCCGTATTAATGATTGGACTGTTAACAAGGCTTGGATCTAAGTGAAATAATTTAGAGGATCTGTCAACAAAAAGTTTACTATACAGGCCATCAAAACTAAATCATACAAAATCTGATAAACTTAAGTCTAATAAAATTCCATCATTTCAAAGGAAAATAAAACTGTTCCATGAGAGGTTAACATAAACTGGTTAGTGGGATGTTAAATTCAAATAACAGTGTACAAATCACATACAGCATTGACTCAGATATTGCATGAGCCATACAATTTGTCAGGAAGAGTGTTCCAGTCAAAAGGATACAATTCCAGTCCTAGCACTAACCTCTTAAAGCTGAATGCCATGCAAGGTAGCTGCTAGTACCACTTTTAGAAGTCTTTGGTACGACTTGGCCATAGTTCAAACCAGCAACTTCCTGCACAATACAATGCAACTGCAAGATTTCTTGTAAAAAATCTGAGAATATTTAGTGTCACAAGTAATGATGATTTTACGGCCATATTGGAACATTGTTATGTGTTGACCAATGTAATTTTTTTAATGGAATTTGTGCAACAACCTGTAATGGACAATGCAGCGAACATGATGGTTCTGGTGACCAAGGCAGGGTGCTCCATCCATTTTGAAAGCACATAGACTCAACTTAGCTGCTTGGAAGGCCTTAAATCACAGTACCATGTCCATTACAAATTGTAACTTATTTTTCTTTTCGAATATTTTTATAACATTTGATGAAACACAGTAAAAGAGGATGTTCTGAAGTGTGATGCCTTATACAATTTGTAGTAAAAGTTATACTGTTAGAATTGCAAAATATTTCAATTTAACCTCATTAAAAATAAACATATTTGCTTTGAAATACAGTATCAAAATTTTTAAAAGAACGTTTAATTTGATGTTATCAATAACACTTACATCATTATTAGAAGCATTTTAAACACAAGGTCTGAGATGTTTTTGTCATACATAGATTTGAACCTTGTAAACAGATGCCATGGAGGTGACCAGTGACTCTTTGAAACCTTCATCAACAGGATTAGCATTACCATCCTTGGCAATGTCATCATTGCACAGGAACAAAAGGGGACCTAGTCAGTGTTTTATAGAGCAAAAATGGAAACTTATCTGTACAAAGAGGTGCCTGTGATTGCAATAATGGATGACCCTTTACACTCGTGGAAAGAAAATCAGCCTAAGTTTCCTCTTTTAGCATATTAGGCAAGAAAAAGACTGTGTATTCTAGTGACATCTGTCCCGTCAGAACATCCATAACTCTTTTAGCATATTAAGCAAGAAAAAGACTGTGTATTCTAGTGACATCTGTCCCGTCAGAAATTCCATAACTCTGGAGACTGTTAATATTTTCATATTTCTCAACAAGAACATATGAAATTAGCAGATATAATTACACATTTTAAAAATGTAGATGTAATTACACTTGTTCTGAAACATTTAGAAGTTACTTCCTGTTATGGTCATCGAATTTCACATCGCTGCTTCAAGACAATTGTAGATTCTTTATCAGTACATGCTTTTTTAATTAAACCACATCATGTTAAAAAATGTATAATGGTGTTATCATTTTATATAAATGTATTGCAAAATACTGTAATATCATGATATATTACAATACAATGAAGGCATATCATTGAACCCTAGAAAGTTGTGGTGCTAAAGGAAACGGATGTATCTCCAAACTGTGTTCCCAGATGTGTAGTTTTTAACTTCTTTTGCATGGTCTCATGTTACGTCCTTGTGAGTAACATTGTTATAAATTATGTTCTGAAATTAATACATGACATTATTCATAAGATATCTGTGCATTTGTAGATGCTTCTTTTAAGAGTGGCACCGAAATGAAAATAAAAACAGATTAAATAAATTTGAAAACTTTGATTTATCAATGATATACAAACAATTTACTAACTGAAATTGTTTATGAATTGCTCTTAATTGTTATGACTTTTATTAACTTAAAAAATAAACATATTCATCTGAAAATGTAGATTTTCAAATGCCCTGGTGTAATGTGTAAAGAGTAGCTTCCCCTTATCAAATATCATAGTGTAATCAGAGCAACTGTAGCCTCATGTAAAAGTTCAACAACTAGCCAGTGTTTTATTCCATAACATTGGGATTGTTATCACACTATTAATTTAAAAAACAAATATATTTATCAGAAAATGTGACTTGTAAAAACCAGGTTATATTATCTAGAGAGTAGGCTCCCCTTGATAGTAACGTAATGACAGAAAATGGCAGCACTATATGTAATTGATTTTATTTTATATCATAAAATATTTTATAGCATAACAGTTTCTGCATCTGGGAGATCATATTCTTTTACATGACTATTACATCTCAGGCCTAAAAAAAAATATGTAACCAATTACATTTAAAGTTAGGGTAGGTGGGTATCTTTATAAAAAGTTATATATTATTTAATGATTTTATGTATAATGTACTAAGAGCTTCCAAGTACTAGACAAAACAAGATCACTTATATGCACAAATCAATGGGAAGGGGTACCATGGGGTTGTTGTTGTTGTTGTTGTAGAGTTTAATGCCATTTTTCAGCACACGATAGGCTATACGTGGCAGCCAGTATTAATGGTGGAGGAAGAACCCGGGAAAACCCCCGGAAAGAACCACCGACCCACGAGAAGCTACTGGCATGCTGTCTCACATACCCACATTGGCTGAATCTGAGACTCAAACCCATGCAGAAAGAGGTGAGATGGCAGTGATCCGTAACGGAGAGTGCTTTAGACCACTCAGGGCCCCCGTACCATGGGGGTAAGAAGTGCAAGGGTTGGCAATGAGAAACATGGATGGTTGGCTGACTGAAAACATCTTGCTCTTTTTGGCCTCACCATCCTTATGCAGGTGAAACAACAAGAAAACTAGCCTTGTTGAACAATCCTGGGATCTAAAATAACATTAGTACAATTCATACTACATGACTGAGAAAATATGGAGAATATTAAAGTAGCTTACTGGAACAATGAAACCATCATTTTTCTGCGACTGTGACTGCTGCTGCCGCTGTTGCTGCTGTCCTAATGAAGCTGAACTTTTGGCATGGTTGTCCTTCCGTGTCATAATTGGCATGCTGTCTGCTGTTGTAAACACAGGCAGATCTGATTTTTGATCTGCGGTAGCAGGTTTGCCCAATAGCGCAGCCTGGAGAGCAGAATATGGCTGACGGGTTACTTGCTGTTGCTGCTGTGGCTGTGATACAACTGAACTGATCCGTCCTGTTTTAGCAATATCTGAGCAAGTGACATTAGAATTGGACATAGCATTAGGTTTTCCTGTAAGCAAATTTCTTAGCTGATTATTCTGCACTAAAAATGATAACGACTGTTGCTGCTGCTGTGGTTGCTGTTTTCGTGGCTGCTGTTTCTGCTGACTTTGCTGATTTTGTTGCTGAAGAAGCTGTAACTGATTTAAAATAAATTGCTCAGGAGATGTCCCTAGGTCCAAAACTGTCTGATTATCTGTGGAGAGGACTGATGAAGGGGCCGTTCCTGCATGAATCCCAAGTGAGCTAGACTGAGAAACTGGCAACATTTCAACATCATTCTGCAATCTCGAACTAAAATCCACTGGATTCTGAAACAAGAAAAACAAAATGTTAATTGTTTCTGTAAAACATCTCAACAGCATCAATAAATTAAATTATTATTATTATTATTATTATTACATGGAAATATTTTTATCCTCACTTACACCACAACTCATCAAATCAATGCCAATGCATTCTGACGGTATCTTCTTCACTGGCAACCAGTGCAGACTGAAAACATGAGACACCATGTTAGCTTACATAATGTTGTCTAAGTAATAAAACCTATCATTCAAAAACATCTTTTTTCTTTACATACAAATATAAACCTATAACACTGGCTGACAGAACTTAAATCGTCTCATCTTTTGTAATGACATTATAATCAACTTCAAACTTGTTTTATTCACTGATAATCCCATGAAGCAATTTAAGTTGAATAATATTTCTGCTCATATTCCACTGCGTTAAAAATAAAAGTTTCATGCAAGTATTATAACATGCATCAACAGGACAATAAGAAAATCGGATGGACAGAAGTTCAAATTTTCTTGATGCCTCTGAAAGAAGCAAAAATTTCAAATTAAACTGCCACAATTTGAACATTTTGATAAAATCTTTACCAGAAATGTAATAAACTAGAGATGTAATCAATGGGTGCATAACAAAGGGTTCTTCTCAGTACAATTTGCTCAGCAGTACCTCATAAATGAGGAATTTGTGTTGGGAAACCATGTTAGGAGAAAGGGGCAATCAGGAGGGATATAACTTCTCTTAAATGATGACACTGAAATCAAAACTAATTTGCATGATAAATTGGGTTTAAATTCCTTAGTAAAGTTAAGCTGTGGAAACCAAAGGAGGACAGTCAACAAGAAAATATGGAAAACACTGGAAATTAAATGTCATGAAATGCTGGAAATTCAATATAAAGCTAGTTTTATAATACCCTGAATAAGCTGAACACTCCAATTACATTATTTAAAACTTGGATTTCCACAGCAGAACTTCCCAACAAAACTACCAGTGTAGTGTCCTGATCCATCCAATTTTACCAGACTATTACTTATTACTTGGACAATACTTAAACAAAGTTCCTTAATGGGACTGATCCCTTAATGAGCAAGATGAATTTCCAGCAATTGAAGATAAGAAAAATTTCTTCCATTCAGGAAAAGTAAGAGTTCAAGAAGGCTACTGTGGTGGCCATACTGGACATTAAATCTGTGCCTTTTTAATTTATATCAAACTTGACATCGTAAGAAGTTTTTTAATATGTCCATCGGTTTAGGAGGAGTAGCAATATTTTCCAGATGTCCACTGTGGTGACCATACTAGAACTTCAATCAACACCATTTATGACCAAATAGATCAAAGTTCAAGACCATCCTACTGGTACTAATCAGTACCATGTATGACCAAATAGATCAAAGTTCAAGTATATCCTACTGGTACTAATCAGTACCATGTATGACCAAATAGATCAAAGTTCAAGTATATCCTACTGGTACTAATCAGCACCATGTATGACCAAATAGATCAAAGTTCAAGTATATCCTACTGGTACTAATCAGCACCATTTATGACCAAATAGATCAAAGTTCAAGACCATCCTACTGGTACTTTAGAAGAAGTGATAAGATTTTAAAAATACTTGCTGCTCCAGCAAACAATTTTCATTTAGGACCAACTAGGCATCATGAAATGTCTTATGGTGAAAACTAGGCATCATGAAATGTCTTCTGATGAAAATTAGGCATCATGAAATGTCTTCTGGTGAAAACTTTCTGTTCAGGAGAAGTAATGACAAGAGTTTCAAGATGGCCACCATGGTGGACATATTGAATGTCAGATTGGAACAATTTTTCTTCATATGATGTCTTTCAGTGAAAACCTCAGGAGGAACACTGATAAGAATCTATTTCAGATAGCTACTGTGGTTGCCAAAATGGATGATGGTGCAGCACCATTTTTGCTAGATCCAACTAAACCATTGAATGATGTTGTTGTTGTTGTAGGGTTTAATGCCATTTTCCAACATAATATAGGCTATACATGGCAGCCAGTATAAATGATGGAGGAAGAACCCCGGAAAAACCCAGAAAGAACCACTTCCCCATGAGAAGCTACTGGCAAGATTTCGCACATACCCACATTGGCCAAATCCAAGACTTGAACCCACACAGACAGAGGTGAGATGGCAGAGGTGAGAGGTGAGATCCATTAGACCAGTCGGGACCCCAGATCATTGAATGCGAGTGTTTTTAAAGTTTCATGTCAATCCTCAAAGAAGTTAAGAAGTAGCAATAACAAACATGTAGATAGGCATAAGTAGGAAGACAGAAAACACGCCATCAAAGATCAATAGAGCTAAAAATAGAAGTGTTTTTCAGTTCCTTACTGTCCATACAAGGTCATAATGTGCTCAATTATGAATAATACAGCATCCATATTTCCCTGCTGTATGCAAAATATACTTACATGCCCCACTTTAAGTATCATTTAGGGGTAAATTTTGTTAAGAGTTTTATTATCTATGTATTGGCCACCTCAGCTGCATATCACACTGGAAAGCTGTTACAAAAAATGTATAAACATGACAATAAATATAATCAAATATCCCACTGGATTTCAAGTTTTCTAGACCAGTATACAACCAATTTTGCTTTTGCACCTCATGACCATTAATCTGGTAGCCATAAGATGAAGAAGTGATTTCTATTACACATTATTATGTTGAAACAGTATACATACTAAAAATTGCATTATTCCATCAATCCATATGAAGGCAAAAAGGTCAGGTTTCAGAAGTTATATTTTTAAAAATCATACTTTTCCCCAATAGGAAAATGTTATTTTAAGAAGGAGTAATATCCATCAATAACAATCATAAAACTGAAATCTGAAAAAGGTATATAAATGCTCTTTAATGTAACACTCAACAACTTTCACCTATGGCCAGGGTCAAGGATGCACCCTCTTACCTTCAAAGTCATAAGGTCATATGTTAACAAAATATAACCCCACAACGAAGGAAAAAAATGTGTGTTTCCTATTGCACTGGTTTTAGAATTAGCATAGGCAGATCATTTTTTCAAACATATATATTAAATGTGATGTTTGATATTTGTTATAATGGGGAGAAAGTGTGAAGGTCGGCAATGAGAAGAAGGGATGGTCGGCTGACTGGAAACACTTTCTTTTTTACCTAACCATAAACACGTATACATTTTGAAACTCATTAAAAAATGAAGAAGAAAAAATAATAATAAAATGACTGGCATAGCAAAGCTGATCCATCTATGATTATACCCTTTAAAGAAACACCTTCCCACCTCAATGCAATGTGTAAACCTAAAGCTTGTTCTTTCAACTTAATCAAGAACATGCACTGAGCAAATTGAGAGCTGTTTCATAAATAAGATAATGACATTTGTGATCCACTCTCATGAACAGGAAAGTGGACCAATAATTTGAAAGATTTCCCCATAAAATAATTCATACTAAAATTGCCATTTATGCATAAAAACTGCAATGACAAAAATTGGCACACTCACAAAGACTTTAACCTGGCTACCCCAAACATGTTTCTACACTAGACTCCTCCCTTTCTGCATACAAAATGAAATAACATATTCTTGACACCACTTTAATTTACAAGGAAGAAAGAGGGTGACACAATGTTGTCTTCAATTAAAAATTCATCCCAATGCCAAATGTAACAAGTGTTTAGTGCTACCTTGAGGAAAATGTTAACTCCCTCTCCCATATATGTGATAATGTGCTTTCTGATGAAAATTATGGCATCTTTTCTTACCTACATATATTTACCCACCTGAAGTATTTTTTAAGAAAGCATTTTGTTACATTTGCACTATTGATGTAAGATAAATAAAAGCTACAACACTGCAACAAAAATCTGTGGCAAGAAATTGTCAAACATAACAATAAACACCATTAAACTAGACCAAAGTTTCTTATTTCAACATAAAAAATGTCAAGTATTTAACATCACACATATGAATTGCAATTTTCTAAGCTGGTATACAAAATTGTTTGACCCTAAATAAACAAATATCAAACATCTCTTCAAGAAGGCATTTGTTCAAAACACCGATTCAGCCAACTATGTATGCCAAGGGTGATCTGTAAAACAAAGTACATCAGCAATCCTTGACAAGCAAAGATGCAACTTACCTGATTGCTGCTGTATGTTGGAGAGGACAGAAAGTCCATGGAACCACTTGTGTTAGATGATGAGGCAAAATTTGATAGCTGGCTTCTTGTGGTTTGTATTATATCTGTCAAAATTCGGAAGTAGCATTTAAATGGATGAGGCAAAAGGTTGTAAGACAAGCAGCAAGCCTTAGGAGAATAGAATACTCAAATCAAAAATATATAGTTGTGTACAATTCAAATCTAACTGCAAACTGCACAGACCCTGATCAGCAGGTCAATGGAGACTGTCAGGCCTTAACAAAAGAAGAAACATCTTGAAGCCTGATCTGTAAAAAATAGCAGGACATGGTATGTGTTGTTTGCAGCTGGATCAAGCTGTCATGCTTTATTAACAACTTAAATTACACCAGTTTTGTATAAATGTAAACAGTCTTGACAGATCAAATCTGTCCAATCTCAATTTGACCAGAAAAGTAAAATATGTATACATCTAACAAACAATCATGCAGCATTAGCACATTTCAGAAGCACAATTAGTAAGTAATTATCCAAAAGGCATATTATTAATAATCTGTAGAAATGTGGGATTGAGAAAAGTACATCAGAGTTACATAATGCTCCACTTTCACTTCTAACTTAGGAATTTCAGGACAAAACTGGAAAGAAAAACAAGCTGTAAAAGACACCAAATTAGCTAAACATTCCCCATGTCTTTAATGGTTGAGTTAGATGCTTGAATTTAACTGCAAATATGCAATCTTGATCACAAAGGTATTTAGAAATGCTTATGGTTAACTGAAAGAAAGAATTTTGGAATGAACACTTCACCAATGCAGAAAAAGAGTTCCTACAAAAGACTGGCAATGTCCATGAATTCAAGAAAGAAAAAATTCTTCCATTTATCTCCTGAGTGTTGAAACCAATACTGTTGCTCTTCAATAAGATTTTCAAATTAGCTGCTGTGGATGTCAGAGTAGCACCATTTTCATTTAGGACCAACCAGACATCATTTAGGACAAACATGACCTCATAGGAACTCTTCTGGTGAAAATCCCATGCAGACATAACTTTCTGATTTTGAAAAGTAATAATAAAAAGATTTTAAAGATGGCTGCTACAGTGGCCATAATGGATATCAGAGTGGCACCATGTCCATTCAGGACAAACAATCAGACTAGCACCATGTCCATTCAGGACAAACAATCAGACTAGCACCATGTCCATTCAGGACAAACAATCATACTGGCACCATGTCCATTCAGGACAAACAATCAGACTAGCACCATGTCCATTCAGGACAAACTATCAGACTGGCACCATGTCCATTCTGGACAAACAATCATACTGGCACCATGTCCATTCAGGACAAACTATCAGACTGGCACCATGTCCACTCAGGACAAACTATCAAACTGGCACCATGTCCATTCAGGACAAACTATCAGACTGGCACCATGTCCACTCAGGACAAACAATCAGACTAGCACCATGTCCATTCAGGACAAACTATCAGATTGGCACCATGTCCATTCAGGACAATCATACTGGCACCATGTCCATTAAGGACAAACTATCAGACTAGCACCATGTCCATTCAGGACAAACTATCAGACTAGCACCATGTCCATTCAGGACAAACTGTCAGACTGGCACCATGTCCATTCAGGACAAACAATCAGACTAGCACCATGTCCATTCAAGACAAACTATCAGGCTAGCACCATGTCCATTCAGGACAAACTATCAGACTGGCACCATGTCCATTCAGGACAAACAATCAGACTGGAACCATGTCTATTCAGGACAAACTATCAGACTGGCACTATGTCCATTCAGGACAAACTATACATTATAAGAAGTCTTTCAGTAAAGGCACAATACTGATATGATCAACCATCAAACAGAAGTAACCATTACAAGAGTTTCCAGATGGCATTTGTGGTGTAAATACTGGGAATCAAACCAGTACCATTTATGATCAGCAAGACATCATAATTAATCTTTCAGTGAAATCCCTATGTTGATATGACCATTCATTCAGAAGCAGTGATAAGATTTTCAAGATGACCACTGTAATGAATGACTGAACAGCACCATTTTCATTAAAGGCCAACTATACATCATAAGTGAAATTTGTGAAAACTCCATTCTGATATGACCATCTGGTCCAGAGGAGTAGCAATAAGAATATTTTCAAGATAGCCGCCATGTTGGGCATCCTGAAAGTATAAGCAGCAATCAATTCACAAGACCAACTAGGCATCATGAAAAGTCTTCAGGTGAAAACCAAATACAACATTTCATTTAGGACCAACTAGGCATCATAAAAAGTCTTCAGGTGAAAACCAAATACAACATTTCATTTAGGACCAACTAGGCATCCAAAAAAGTCTTCAGGTGAAAACCAAATACAACATTTCATTTAGGACCAACTAGGCATCATAAAAAGTCTTCAGGTGAAAACCAAATATAACATTTCATTTAGGACCAACTAGGCATCATAAAAAGTCTTCAGGTGAAAACCAAATATAACATTTCATTTAGGACCAACTTGGCATCATAAAAAGTCTTCAGGTGAAAACCAAATACAACATTTCATTTAGGACCAACTAGGCATCATAAAAAGTCTTCAGGTGAAAACCAAATACAACATTACTTTGTGTTCTCTGGTAGCAACCAGATTTCAAAAAGGCACCATGGTGGACTTGGACTTTTGATGACAAACCCATGTTAAGTCAACCATCCATTTATAAGTCATAATAATAAGACTTTCTAGATGGTTGCTGGGCAGAATTTAATGATGGCCTCTGCAGTGGACACATTGTATGTTCGTGCTGCACCATTTTCATTTAGGACCAACTAGACCATTGGATGAATGTATACGGACAGTTTTAGAGTTATGGTTTGTTGCTGTTGTTATGGCTGCTATGGGGTTTAATGTCATTTTTCAGCTCAAGCTAAGCTACACATGGCAGCCAGTTAACTGGTGGAGGAAGAGCTTGGCAAAATCCTGGAAAGAACCAATAACCCATTAGAAGCTACTGGCAAGCTTTCTCATGTACTCCATTGGCTAAGCCAAATACTTGAATTCATGCCATAGAGGTGAGATGGCAATGATTATAACAGTGAGTGCTCTAGAACACTCAGCCACTCAGGGAACCGCCAAGTTTCATGGCAATCAACCATGTAATTTTGAGGCTGTAGTGACAACAAAAGAAGCAAACAAACTGACAGACAATGTACGTTCGATAACAGACCATCCTATGAGCTCTCCTGGCCTAAACAAGTAAAGTTAATAAAAACTATGTCTATTAAAGTGAAACAGTCATAAAATGAAGATCTTTCTGCAGAAAACATTGAGAAACTCATGCAATAACTAGCTCTAAATATGCATGATGTATACACTCAACCAATAAAATGATAATTAATAGGTTTTTTCCAGTAAATAAAGTATACATTTTGTACGATTCTGTGTTATTTTGGTATGAAAGTAGGACTTTGTTCATGTAGCATGATGCCCCAATGCCACACCAGAACTCTAAACTAAAAGTAAAACTAGACCACTGTGTGATTCACTGACACATGTTCCAATAGATGGTCAAGGATTACACCGTATGCCCTACCCACTGTCATGGCTGAGTTTAAAAAGACATAAACAAAGGAATTCAATCTTATCACCCATTCTACTCACCATCTATATCCATGAAGTCAGGTTCCAGGCCAAGGCTGGGCTGGAACTGAACTAATCCTGGCTGAATAATGTCACCAAACCCAAAGCCAGCTGAAAAAAAAAAAAACGAACAAAATCCTCTTAATTTCATAGCAATTCCCATTACCAAGTACTAATGTCCTCAAACACATGTCTGGAGATATTTATTTCAAAAAATACAATGAGAAAGTGCTGTCATAACACTGGCCACATTTTGGTCACTCCTAGTCACAGCTAGTGTTTTATAACTTTTGTGGCTCCCAGTATTACAAAACTTTTATTATGGCACCTAGTGTTATCAAACATTTATGGCTCCATATGTTATGAAACTTTTGCATATGGCTCTCGGTGTTATAAAAATAATTGTATGGCTCCAAGTGATATAAAACTTTTTGGTCCCCCAGTGTTATAAAACTTGAATGGCTCCTGCTGTTATACAACTTGCACAGCTCCAAATGATATATAAAACTTTAACATCTCCCAGTTATAAAACTAAAATGGCTCTAAGTGTTAAAATACATTTTATGGCTCCCAGTGTTATAAAACTTGTAGGTCTCCCACTGTAACAAAACTTGAATGGCTCCTAGTGTTAAAAAACTCATATGGCTCCCAGTGTTATAAAACTATGGCTCCCAGTGTTATAAAACTTTCCTAGATCCTAGTGTTATAAGGCAGAAGCATGGCACAAATATATTATTTGGCCATGATTAATTTTTGTGCTTTTTATATGTCACCAATTTGGACAAACAAAACTCTGCCAAATATATGCCTTATACTGTATAAACAGATAAATGGAAATTTGTAACCAATTAATTTTTTTCATTACAAAAACCCAATAAAACAGTTTTGCTAACAGAAATTGGTCCCATACCTCATGTTACCTGGGATCTTCAATATCCCTTAGGTAAATCTATGTATGAAGTCTAATACAAACAGGATGAAAAAGCAATTCTTAAAATAAATTAATAACTCATTTGGTAAAGTGCAATGTTGCTAAGACCAGCCATCTAGGAAAAGTACTGATAACAAGACTTTCCAGATACCACCAGATTGGCACTTTTTTCTTCTTCATTTAGGACCAATAACACTGGTCAACAGTGAAATCATTACTGACTTGAAAAGGCCCTAATCTGTAGTATTTTGGTGTGCCGAACACGAATATAACCGTGAAAAATTTGTATTGGCTCTCGTTTTGAAGATATTCATATACCTCATTTTCTATGTTTCACTGTGTAAATTTCTCCAGTAGGACTGCAGCAACATCCGGAATAATGATGTAACATTGCATAATACAATCATGCTCACATCATCCACAGTTGATTGCATCATTTTCTGATGCAATGCAATACTAATGCCATGCGGCTGCTGAAGTAAGTTGACGTCAGCAGTGTACTATACATGTGTAGGCCTATTATACTAATGCCAGGCGGCTGCTGAAGCTGACGTAAGCAGTGTACTATATAAAGCCCAATCAGATAGGTTCAGCATTTAAAATATTTTAGACGTTGTGCGAGACAGTTCAAGCTACTGTTACATAAAACTTATTATTTTATCCATTTACGTACAATAAAGAACAGTAATGCCTCGAAAGTGTGTTAATACCGCGGACAATTTTTGCTATATTTGTGGGGAAGTGACATTTGCCAACCAGAAGAAAAGTATCAATTCTCAAGTGAAGAAGGCATATCATCTTTACTTCGGATGCAAGGTTGGTGACCAAGACAAGCCTTGGGCTCCACATATATGCTGTGCTACATGTACAACACAGCTTTCACAGTGGTTGAATTGCAAAAGGTCATCAATGCCGTTTGCAGTCCCAATGGTGTCGAGAGAGCCAAGCAACCACCTAAATGACTGTTACTTCTGCTTGGTTCCTCCTCTTTCCGGCGGAATAACGAAGCGAAAGAAGTCGAGAATAGTCTACCCAAACATTCCGTCTGCATTGAGACCAGTTCCACATGGTGAGGGACTTTCTATTCCAGAACCTCCAGCAGAATATTCTCTTGATTCATCTGACGAAGACAAAAGTGAGTCGACCTGTTCTTCTCCTGGTCCATCAGCATGCAGTGATCCAGATTTTCACTGTGGTGCATCATCAACCCCACACAGAATAACACAGGAAGAACTAAATGACCTGATTCGTGATTTGGACTTATCAAAGAACAAGGCAGAATTGCAAGGATCAAGACTCCAACAATGGAATCTTCTAGAAGAAGATGTCACAATTACTGCATATCGAAAGCGCCACCAGCAATTGGAGCCTTTCTTCAGAAAGGAAAGTAATCTGATATTCTGTTCCGATATTGAGGGCCTCATGAATGCTTTAAAAATCACTCATGACCCACAAGAATGGAGACTATTTGTGGACTCTTCGAAACTGAGTCTCAAGGCTGTGCTTTTGCACAATGGAAACATTCTTCCATCTATTCCAGTAGCGTATGCTGTCCACATGAAAGAGACATACGATAACTTAAGGCAGCTACTGAATTCCATTGAGTATAACAAGTACAGCTGGCACCTCTGTGGTGATTTGAAGGTAGTTGCCCTTTTAATGGGACTGCAGCAAGGATATACAAAATACATGTGTTTCTTATGCGAGTGGGATAGCCGAGCAAGGGAAATGCACTACATGAGGAAGGAATGGACTCACAGGCAGAATGTAGCCATTGGAGAGAAGAATATCCAACACCCAGCTCTGGTTGAGGCTCAGAAAATCTTGCTACCACCCCTTCACATCAAACTAGGTTTGATGAAGAACTTCGTGAAAGCCATTGACCGGACTTTGCCAGCATTCCGATACCTGCATGAAAAATTCCCTCGACTCAGCGAAGCAAAGATTAAAGAGGGAGTTTTTGTGGGTCCTCAGATTCGAGAGCTTTTCAAAGATGACCGGTTCAACAACTTGCTGGAAGGTGACGCGAAACAAGCATGGAATGCTTTTCGCCTAGTTTCTACAAACTTCCTCGGAAATGTTAGGGCAGAAAACTATAAGGAACTAGTAGAAGACATGTTGATGAAGTATAAGAAACTTGGCTGCAATATGTCTCTAAAGATTCACTTCCTTCATTCCCATTTGGATTTCTTTCCTAGCAACTGTGGTATTGTTAGTGATGAACACGGCGAACGTTTTCATCAAGATATCGCAACAATGGAACAAAGATACCAGGGAAAATGGTCCACTACAATGCTGGCTGACTATTGCTGGACACTCCTCAGAGATGCTCCCGAACAGCTGTACAAGAGACAGGCGAAGAAATCTAAGATGTAGTCAATGACTTGATTTTTTATAGGTAGGCTATTACAGTTGACCTTTTACTATTGGAATGCATTTCGTTATGTAAACATTAATTTCTTGCAGATTACAAAAAAACTAGAGCCAATTTTGCAATTTGACTGTCATATTCGTGTTCAGCACATAAAAATTGATAAGAATTGACTAATTTTATTTCAGTAACATGACTTTTGTAAAAATTTGTTGTCCAGTGTAATATGTCATAAGAAGTCTTCTGGTGATAACCCCATATCAATATGACTTTCCTTTCAGGTGGAGTAGCAATAAAAAGAACTATAAGGTGGTTGCTATGGTAGCAACATTGGACAACACATCTGTGCATTTTCTTTTAGGACCAGCTAGATATCATAAGTGTTTCCATTGAAAAGCCCATGTTGATATGACCCCATGTTGATATGACCTCATGCTGATATGACCATCCATTCAGGAAGAGCAGCAATAGCAAGAGTTTTAAGACGGCCACTGTGGTGGCATTACTTATGTCCAAACAACACCATTTTCATCTAGGACCATGCAGACCATGAATGAATGTGTGTGTTATGTTACATAGCAAGAGTTTTAAGACGGCCACTGTGGTGGCATTACTTATGTCCAAACAACACCATTTTCATCTAGGACCATGCAGACCATGGAATGAATGTGTGTGTTATGTTACATAGCAAGAGTTTTAAGACGGCCACTGTGGTGGCATTACTTATGTCCAAACAACACCATTTTCATCTAGGACCATGCAGACCATGGAATGAATGTGTGTGTTATGTTACATAGCAAGAGTTTTAAGACGGCCACTGTGGTGGCATTACTTATGTCCAAACAACACCATTTTCATCTAGGACCATGCAGACCATGGAATGAATGTGTGTGTTATGTTACATTGCAAGAGTTTTAAGACGGCCACTGTGGTGGCATTACTTATGTCCAAACAACACCATTTTCATCTAGGACCATGCAGACCATGGAATGAATGTGTGTGTTATGTTACATTGCAATCTTGGGAAGTGGTTTTGGATAAGTAACAATAACAAACTTGTGCCGATTGGTGGACGTAGGAAGCTACCGGCCAAGAAGCTCTTCTGATTCATGACCAGGGTAGCTATATAAAAAAAAACAGTAGTTAAATAGTATGGTAGGCAAGTATGTGGCATGTTCTGAAGTGATTTCTTTTTGCTCAATCTATATTAGCATCTTCTGGATAAGCAATAACAAGACTATGATGGTTGCAGTAGAGGCCATTTTGGATGTCAGATCAGCACCATTATAGTTCAAGACCATCTAGTCATCATGAAAAGTCTTTTAGTGAAAAAACCCGATATATGTATATAGGCTTTACAAAATTCAACATAAATTCATGAAAACCCTATATATCTGTACAGGCTTGACAAAATTCAACATAGTTTTATGAAAACCCATTATATTTATATAGACTTTACAAAAGTCAACATAGTTTTATGAAAACCCATTATATCTATATAGGCTTTACAAAATTCAACATAGTTTCATGAAAACCCATTATATTTATGTAGTCTTTACAAAATTCAATATAGTTTCATGAAAACCCATTATATTTATGTAGGCTTTACAAAATTCAACATAGTTTTACGAAAATCCATTATATTTATGTAGGCTTTACAAAATTCAACATAGTTTCATGAAAACCCATTATATTTATATAGGCTTTACAAAATTCAACAGTTTTATGAAAACCCCATTATATTTATATAGGCTTTACAAAATTCAACATAGTTTCATGAAAACCCATTATATTTATGTAGGCTTTACAAAATTCAACATAAATTCATGAGCAAGTATTTTGTAGAATACAGTGTCTTGCTAAGATGCAGTCATGCTGCATCGGACTTCTAAAGTACTGTAAGACAAAACTTGATCATAAAATTAGTCCTAACAATTTGACATGGCAAAAGTTGCTATGCTGCTAGGATACAAATACGTAATTTATTTATCTGACTTCTACATCATGAATTTACTGATGATCATACAAGTTCATTTATCTGACACTATTGTTGGTCCTGTAGTTTAAAAGTGTGTGGTTTGCATGCAATGCGAAAATGATTAAACTGTATTTTCAGAATCAACACCCATTTATAGAAAAACCTTACCTACTTGTTCACAGTATTTAATATTAACACTTGCTGAAAAGACTTTCAATTATCTGTCTCAATTAGGAGTGAAGTGTAATATGAAAGACTTCATATGTCAGAATGTCTTACAAAAGCAAACAGATACCAAAACGAATATCTTACAAAGTTCTCTTGTGGTAGGGAAAGCAAACGGCTGATTCAAGCTTGTAAACAAACTGTCGGACAAATCCATCATGTCTGAGAAATCTGTTGAATTCAGGAGGAGATCAGTGTTTGATATCTGCTGGTTCCTGGGTATTTGTAGGACATCTGCAACCCTTTCCAGTAATAAAGCATGACTCTCATTCTAAACAAAGGACGAAAAATAAGACATTAAAATATATATTATCCTTCAACGATACCTTGGAAATTTGGGCACAGTTAAGACTCAAGAACTCTTTTGTCCAATGTTAGACTTCTGTGAGAGTAGTTATCTATCCCTGAGGTTCCATCACCAGTATATGCTGCTTTTCATCAATAAAAGTTGCCCCTTTACCAGAAAAAGATATGGCTGTCGGTATTCAAAATGTGTTTTAAGTCTTAAAAGTTAACTGTCATAACATCAGACTCTATAACTAGCCAACTTATTCTATTCATACAGCTGTAGTTCCATATCCCTGCCGAATGATCAGTGATCGTTGGCAAAAATACAGTACCTGAAGGAATTTTGGCTAAACTCTGATGGATTTGCATGGGTTTTATATTTGATTCAAGATGAAGCAAAACAAATAAAGCACTCATCTTTCTGTTTCAAAGACGATAAACCAATCAGTCAGTTTCCACTTCATTCCATTGGCGCTGAAGAATCTGTAATCATGGCACAGCGATAGAGAAAAAAAATCAGCAAAGTACTCGGCATTATGGAGTTTATTTTTTTTATACAATTGGTGCTTTTATTTACTCTTGTTCAAAACAAACTAATAACCAAGTTTTGTTTGCTGGGGGACCAACATGGTCTGGATTGTGAAAGTTTCTATTTATAAATAACTGCATGTCATGTGATCTAACCATTGCTAAAGTTGAAGGCTTTCATTCACACCAAGCCGCTAAAACTAAACATGGTATATGGTGCATGGACTTACTTTATAAATGAACTCTGAATCAAAGTTGTTAACTGTGTTTGAATTAAGTTGGTGACCTACAGTGGAATAGGATTACGCTATAGTTTGCTCAACACAGCATCGTGAATTTTACCCTATCTGTAACTTGGTCAGTTTTCAGGTCTGCATCATTAAATGTAGCTAAAAGTAACTAATTCATTTTAAACACTTTGTGTGAAATGAATTAAGTACTTTTAGCAACATTTAATGATGCTGACCTGATAATTTAATGAGTCACAGATAGAATAAAATTTGCAGTGGAACATGGTGGACTTGTGATGCTGTCCATTATGAATGCAGCTCCTGTAAGGTCAGAAACAGTCATTTCATTTTCTTACTCTACAGAGTTGTTTACAATGTAATTTTCTCCATTCTATGCAAATGATAAACCATGCACTGATGAGAATTATTGATTTGCATTTGTACCGGCAAAATTTGGTCCAGTACCGACTTTTTCCAGCCTAACTGTTACAAGGTAATAGCACACACCCAGCAGAAATGCAATGTCCGTTTTAAATCTGAATGATCAAACCAACAACGAAAAAAAAAAGTTATTCAAGACCTTTGAAATGATGAATCTCCAAGAGATTATAAACAGCGGCATGAATTACATTGCTGTTACTGCTTCACTTATTTAATGTTACCGTGCTGGTGGAGTGGAATAAAAACAAATTATTTCAAATCAAAGTATTAAGAATAAAGACGGCTTTATTTTCATTTTGTAATGTGCAGCGTAACCCATGCATAAGACATATGATCTATCAATTTAACTGATACATATGAAGGCACCAGACAAAGACCTGACTGTTACATATGAAGGCACCAGACAAAAGACCAGACTTCTACATATGAAGGCACCAGACAAAAGACCTGACTGCTACATATGAAGGCACCAGACAAAAGACCAGACGTCTACCTATGAAGGCACCAGACAAAGACCTGACTGCTACATATGAAGGCACCAGACAAAAGACCAGACTTCTACCTATAAAGGCACCAGACAAAGACCTAACTGATACATATGAAGGCACCAGACAAAGACCTGACTGTTACATATGAAGGCACCAGACAAAAGACCAGACTTCTACATATGAAGGCACAAGACAAAAGACCAGACTTCTACCTATGAAGGCACCAGACAAAGACCTGACTGCTACATATGAAGGCACCAGACAAAGACCTGACTGCTACATATGAAGGCACCAGACAAAAGACCAGACTTCTACCTATGAAGGCACCAGACAAAGACCTGACTGCTACAAATGAAGGCACCAGACAAAGACCTGACTGTTACATATGAAGGCACCAGACAAAAGATCAGACTTCTATATATGAAGGCACCAGACAAAAGACCAGACTTCTACCTA
This sequence comes from Sinohyriopsis cumingii, assembly GCA_028554795.2. Taxonomy (NCBI): domain Eukaryota; kingdom Metazoa; phylum Mollusca; class Bivalvia; order Unionida; family Unionidae; genus Sinohyriopsis; species Sinohyriopsis cumingii. The sequence goes on along the minus strand of CM068842.1, from coordinate 8,629,531 downwards.
TGAAGGCACCAGACAAAGACCTGACTGCTACAAATGAAGGCACCAGACAAAGACCTGACTGCTACATATGAAGGCACCAGACAAAGACCTGACTGCTACATATGAAGGCATTAGACAAAGACCTGACTGCTACATATGAAGGCACCAGGCAAAGACCTGACTGCTACATATGAAGGCACCAGACAAAGACCTGACTGCTACATATGAAGGCACCAGACAAAGACCTGACTAATACATATGAAGGCACCAGGCAAAGACCTGACTGCTACATATGAAGGCACCAGACAAAGACCTGACTGCTACATATGAAGGCACCAGACAAAAGACCAGACTTCTACCTATGAAGGCACCAGACAAAGACCTGACTGCTACAAATGAAGGCACCAGACAAAGACCTAACTGTTACATATGAAGGCACCAGACAAAGACCTGACTGTTACACATGAAGGCACCAGACAAAGACCTGACTGCTACATATGAAGGCACCAGACAAAAGACCTGACTGCTACATATGAAGGCACCAGACAAAGACCTGACTGCTACAAATGAAGGCACCAGACAAAGACCTGACTGCTACATATGAAGGCACCAGACAAAGACCTGACTGCTACATATGAAGGCACCAGACAAAGACCTGACTGTTACACATGAAGGCACCAGACAAAGACCTGACTGCTACATATGAAGGCACCAGACAAAGACCTGACTGTTACACATGAAGGCACCAGACAAAGACCTGACTGTTACATATGAAGGCACCAGACAAAGACCTGACTGTTACACATGAAGGCACCAGACAAAGACCTGACTGCTACATATGAAGGCACCAGACAAAGACCTGACTGTTACACATGAAGGCACCAGACAAAGACCTGACTGTTACATATGAAGGCACCAGACAAAGACCTGACTGTTACACATGAAGGCACCAGACAAAGACCTGACTGCTACATATGAAGGCACCAGACAAAGACCTGACTGTTACACATGAAGGCACCAGACAAAGACCTGACTGCTACATATGAAGGCACCAGACAAAGACCTGACTGCTACATATGAAGGCACCAGACAAAGACCTGACTGCTACATATGAAGGCATTAGACAAAGACCTGACTGCTACATATGAAGGCACCAGACAAAGACCTGACTGCTACATATGAAGGCACCAGACAAAGACCTGACTGTTACATATGAAGGCACCAGACAAAGACCTGACTGCTACACATGAAGGCACCAGACAAAGACCTGACTGCTACATATGAAGGCACCAGACAAAGACCTGACTGCTACATATGAAGGCACCAGACAAAGACCTGACTGCTACAAATGAAGGCACCAGACAAAGACCTGACTGCTACATATGAAGGCACCAGACAAAGACCTGACTGCATTATAATACAAACAAGATTACACAATTAAACTTCTGGGCTCTGATAGTAGGGCTAAACTATAGAACTCCATGGAGATGGTCACAAAACTGGTATTCCAATTTATGCAGAAAAACAATCAGGTGTCAATAAACTCAGTGCTAAGATTACAACATTTCTGCTGAAAATAATTTTTGCTTCAAGAAATAACCAACATTCTTTGATTGTGGTTCTCATCTGTATATATAGAACAAATGAAACAGAACCAAATAAAAAATATAATAGTATTTCTGAATGTTCAAAAAAGTTATTATGATCCATTAATTATCCCGTCACTATGAATTACTGAATAAGGATAGTTTTTCATACAAATAAATTGCTAAAAGCACATCATTTTTGTACCTCCGATATTTCGAGTGGACTTCTCTTTGGTAACCTGGATTTGAAAAACTTCCGCCATCGTTTGTACTCAGCTGTGACTGTGTCTAGTCGTCTCTTCCAGTAATATCCTTCCATAACGATAGACTGTGAAATAAAATTGTACATAACTAGGAATCCTATTAAACAGAATACATTTACAAGGAAAGACCTAGATGACAATTATTCTTTGTTTCAAAAGGAGAAAAAAAATCAATTTCCTTCCCACCTTTCTTTACCTACCTGGACACAGGCAGGTAATAAACAGGATACGAGTGCTTTCATTTTTTTTAAAACTTTATAAACAAATGGTGGGGAGGATGATGATAGGAAGAAAAAGTAAGTATAGAAGCCAGAGATATCGGTTTTCAATATCGCACAGATAGAGATGTCAAAATTTTGGGAAATTTCTACCAGGTACCCATCAATTATAACGATCAGTTACCTGGGTAGCCGATCAAAGGTAAACTGTATTAAATGTGAACCTGAACTGCTTTGTTGTAGGTTCAGACATGCCAACCCCCAATAGAGGTATAAGCGTAATTATTTACTAAATTCAGTATAAGTGGCATAAAGTGTAATCTGACCATAAAAGAGCAATCAATATATTACATGCCATAATTACAGAAAACTGTATGAAAAATGTATATATTTATTGTATTTAACGTACATTTATTTTTGCTACTTACCTGGATCTGCAGTCAAAATTTTTGTCACAAATCGTCTAAATCCATGTGGATTAGTAGTTAATACAACAGTATAGACATAAAAGAAATGGATACATTTTATTTATGCATAACAGTCTACATTAACTTTTGTGAATAGTCGTAAAGTCCACAAATGATGATTGTATTAGTATCCTTGACCTGCCATGGTTCATCCCTTAATGATGGTCAGGTGCAACGTGTTTTTAAGTTTTAAAGCATCCTTTTCCTCTAATATTTTTCAGTCACATAACATCTGACAGTCACATCGATACAGCCAGGTTTTTTATGATATCAGGCGCCATTTATTTTAAATTTTAGACTGGTCCACTACGTATTTAGTATCAAATAAAATTAATCTTTGACAAGTGGTTTCAAATTCAAGAATACTGTCAGTTTTCTTGGAACTGTTTCAACTAAAATGAATGCAAAAATTACCACATTTACACACGTGGTCAATTCTGATTAGATTTTTCTTCAGTTATTAAGTAACAAAGGTTTCCCTTATATTTAAATATTTCTGTGACAAATTTGATTTTGTATAGTTGTCCATTTTGTTTATTTTTTCCTAACATGGTACAAGAAGATCATGTTATGGTAACCAAGCTTTTGTGTTGCCTTTGCCGTTACAAATATATGTCTTTGGTTTCCTGCTAATAAAAAAAGAATCCAGTAAACATGTGCACAGCGGCCCCGACTTGAACAGCTAATACTTGCTCCTGGGCCACAAACTTGAGGGAAAAATGGCATTTGTTAAACCGGACATTTATATTGTGCTTTCTTTTATTTGAATTGTAGTACATATTTTAATTTTATTTCGAATATTTCTTAATCAGCACTTACTGTCGCTGTTGACAAAAGGTACTGACATAGTTAATGTCATCAGGTTATCAAAACAAGCGCATTTAAGTCGCAAGAAAAATGGCGCACAAACCATGGACAGGCACAAAGTTAGGACGGTCTAGCTTCAAATATCAGCAATGATTCTTAAATAGGTCACATGAGAAAGGAGAGAAGTGTCCTCCCTTTAAATTATTATACAGTACATGTATGACAAGTAAACAGTAAACAGCCATACAAGCCCCTGTGATGATGAATAAATGCGCACACGACATGAGCCATGTACTGTACTCATTAATCTGTGTCTCGATCTGAATTTTGAATACATTTTTTTAAGCAGGTACTTGTTTGCTAATTTTATTACCTGGGTTATTATTTAAGACGGGTACCCGTGTACCTGTTGGCATATATACCCACAGAATGCTCCAATGGTAAAAGTTGTAATAATAAGCAACCTAAGTAAGCTTTTGCCCCTTGCCCGCCATGACAATGTCTGATAGCCATAAAAATGTGCAATCATAAAAATCACCCACCATGACAATGTCTGATAGTCAAACAAATTTACAATCATAAAAATCAGACTGAACTTTACAAAAGAGCTATATAGTTTGTGTGCAGACATCAAAAGTAACCAAGGTTTACTGCACAATCTTGTACAGCATTCACGGGAAAATGTAAAAATGGAGTTTTAGAAAAATTTGATCGGTGGCCTTGACCATAGAGATAAAATCTTCACTGTGATGCCTGAGATGCTTTCAAACTGAAAAGTGTAAGTGTACTATGGTTCATCCCTTTCAGTGATGATAGAAAATCACACCAAGTTCTAAAATTTTAGTAGAAACCAAAGTGTAATAGAACTGTTCAACATATAATCCCATGACAATGACCATGTGTAAGATACATAACACTCTTCAAATGATGACATCAATGTATAACAAGTTTTATCTCTTAATCGGTTTGAAAGATACAGAGTGGAAAAGAAAGTGATGGAAAATTTTTGACCAGGACCTTGAAGGTAGGTTAGACGTATAACACACCATCTATAATTGATGTGATACCACTTTTCTTCCCTAATCTCAGACTACTTTGACGTTAGAGAACAGCAGGGAATGTGTGATGGAAACAAAAAATTGTGACATGACCTTGGTTTAAAGAAAGTATCCCAATGTCATAGCAGACAACTTCTAGTGATGATGTACAAGTTTAACAAGTTTCTATCTTTATCTGAAACAGTTTAAATAACACATCTGAAGGGAAAAAGCAATGAAAACAAAAAACATTGACCTGACCGTAAACATAGGACCCCCATTGTGGTATATGACCAACATTACAGTGATATAAATATAATGTAGAACTATTCCCATTATCAGCCCCTGCTCTCAAATGTCTTTAAAGCTTTATAAATGAAGATGATAATGTGATGTCAAACAAAAAGCATCAAGCCATGACCTTTAAGACACCACCGTGATACATAACATTCCTTATAGTGATGATGTTCAAGTATTCCAAGCTACATCCCTTAGTAACAAATGACTTCAAAGTTATAGATTAAAGAGAATCAAATTAAAAATATTAAGCAGCGACCTTGACCTTGAAGACAGGATACCTAATGTGGTATGAGACCAACCTTTTAGTGATGCTGTACATTTATCCCAATGTGGCACACAACCTCAAATGGCTTTAAAATTACAGTGTGACAAGTATGCCAATGTGGCACACAACCTCAAATGGCTTTAAAATTACAGTGTGACAAGTATGCCAATGTGGCACACAACCTCAAATGGCTTTAAAATTACAGTGTGACAAGTATGCCAATGTGGCACACAACCTCAAATGGCTTTAAAATTACAGTGTGACAAGTATGCCAATGTGGCACACAACCTCAAATGGCTTTAAAATTACAGTGTGACAAGTATGCCAATGTGGCACACAACCTCAAATGGCTTTAAAATTACAGTGTGACAAGTATCCCAATGTGGCATACAACCTCAAATGGCTTTAAAATTACAGCGTGACAAGTATGCTTGCTCGCTGTAGAAACTGGAGTGTGTATATTACGTCCTCCACTTTGAGAAGGTGGGGACAATTGTAACCAGGGACCAACCTAGGAGACAACTAGGCTGCATGTATGTATATAGTAGCATTTTATGGCATCTCATCATAACAGTTGTAACCAAGGACCAACCTAGGAGACAACGAGGATGCATGCAGTATAGGGTAGCATTTTATGGCACCACACATGGCTCTATGGTATTAAGTACAAATAAGTTTAAAAATAAAAATTACTTGCCAAAAATTTTAGAATGACAAGCTCCTCCAAACAAAGCCAACACATAAAATATATAATGTAAAGATGTTAAAATCTGTAAAATGTGTATGAAGTGAAAGGTAGCACGTGTGAATTCCTTAAAACATATGGTCATATATTCATTATACAAATTTGCATGGTTTAATATAATCATCAGTATTCAAAGATCTGAAATTTCGAGGAACCCTCTTTTCAGGTTTTTAATACGGCAGAATTTTTCGGATCAATTCTCTTGAAAAGAATTTTGATTAAGTTTTGACCGATGTATTTGATTATTCTGGCACAGTTAAGACCATTTCATCAGGTTTCTTTAAATGAATGACACAGCTGCTTTTATTCTTATCAAGGATATTTTTTGTACCACATTCCATGTTCATTTAACCCTTTACCTCATGCAAGCGCCTTTTGACGCCTCTACTCCATTTGCATGGAAGTGCCTTTAGATGCCTCTACTCCATTTGCATGGAAGCGCCTTTTGATGCCTTTACTCCATTCGCATGGAAGCGCCTTTTGACGCCTGCTGTAAACATCAGCCATTTTTAGCAGGTTTTCGTAGCCCCACCTTCGGGGAAAACCCCCTATTAGATACCTCACTCATTGCTGTGAATGACCATTATGTCAGATCACTTGGTCGCTATTTAAAGTAACTGGATCGTATTCTCCACGCTCCAAAATGGAGGTCGCGGATTTCATTCAGTACTTTTAACGATTAGAATCACAACTATGAAAGCTTCAATAACCTAGGTAAAGGCTCTGATATTGATGTAGGTAGCAATTAGTTTTTATAAATTATCAAATTCAGATGACTCAGTGATGTAGACGCAAAGAACTTGTAAATTTCGAGTATGAGAAATGGCAGCTATGGTTGGTCAAGCGGCTTCACTGACTTGACGGTGAACAAGTTCTCTCAAGATTTTAAAGCATATAAAAAATTCTTACTTGAAAAATAATTACACAGCTATAACGATCGGACTTTTTTCCACACATAATAGATGTGTACCAAAAATGTAAAATGATTAAAATTGCTGTTAAACATAACATACACTACACTGCACAACAGTTAACAAGCAAGCCTATGTGTATGGAGTCGAAGAGGTAACAGATGTTCTATTTATAGTGCACTGCACTGGGTAACTTTTCTTTCATGTGTATCGGAGGGCTAAAAAGCCATACACTCTATGAGGTAAAGGGTTAATAAAGGAGTGAGAGTTCTACTTTGAAACATAGGATGATGAGAAAACCTGGCCAATTTCCCACAACTCGGATGAGTTTCCCTGGACAAAGGACATTGAAGTTAACCATTATATGCAAAACAGTATGCAAATTTCTGCATACATATATGCTGACATGTACATGTATATGTATTCGTTCAGCAGAGATGTATGTTGTAGATAAGCAATTCTACTTATGTATGCCCGGTCTATGGTTGGGGTGGGAGGATATCCCAAAAACTTAAAACCTTGACTTTTTTCTATGTTATGCAAGTTTGTCTGCACATATCACTATCTAGGATACTGATAAATACCAAAAGCAATGTTACTACTGTATAGCATGTAGAAGTAAAGGTATGAAATTGATAGAATATATATCCGCCATACTTAATGGACACCCACCAGTCATTATGGACACTTAATCCCTTGAGCCATGCATCCATGTCTAATCAATGAGCATACAATTTGAAAAATCAATGATGTAGGTGCTGTTATGTTTTGGGGCTGAGTTTTTTATGCACAATACTGGACACTTTTCTTCTTACTTTGATGCAAAGATTTTAGTCCAAATAAGGCTGAAATTAATATTATTGTAAGATTATATGCATCGCTATATCAGCATTTTCCTTTAACAATATCATGATACCACAAATGTATCTTAACAAAAAGTCATTCTGTAGAAAGCACACTGAACACACATGCGTGTGAAAGTGCCAAAAAATACATTACAGCTCATGAAAAGATTGTTTTTTCACTGAAAACCAGCTGTAGACTAGTGCTATGTACATATGAAGTACATGTCTTAATTGAAAAGTACTAATTCTGACCACAGCTGATTATCATAAACATAATACTCTGTATCAGTGCCACGTATAGGACTAATTTAGGCTGACGATGAGTAGGTGGTGATGTTATTTCAGATCGACAATATATTCTTGCCAATATCTTTGGCAGGCTGAATCCACCAATGATAAATCGCATTGCTAATGTGCAATAGCATCATGAAAACAAACAGTACCAATAAAAAGCAGCAATCAAAACCTGTCATGGGAAACTATAACTGTGTTCATGGAACAGAGGTGACACATGGTACTGCGTGAAATAGCTGAAATGCAAAACTTATCCAAGATGTTGCGCATGTGTAGCTGTACAGAGAGAAAAACTACACCCATAATAACTGTCATAATGGGGCATGAAAAGGAAACGCTGTCTAGTGTCCACTTGTGTCCATCTTTGACCATAATATACATGAATGGAAACTCATGGATACTTCCTTTTTAAATATAAATAGTTCTCACCTCTGGCTTTGTGTGGACATCATCAGATAATGGGGTAGCAAATTGGCAAACCAAAGATCTCTTGTGTAAAATATCTGGAAAATAAAAACAAGTGTCTGTACAGGAAGCTTTGTCTTTAAAAAAAACTATCATGTAGGATTAATGCCAAGTGAAAGCACAATTTATATCGGCAGTGCAGATATTTGGAAGAAACAAAACAAAGTCTGATATGGACTTCTCATGTTAATTTTCATTATGGTAAAGAAAATTCATTATGCAACTTTTCTTTCTAAGAGAAAAATGACATTTATTTATCATACAGATCAAACCTTAAAAGTGAAGCTAAATGCAACACTGATACTAACAACAACGCCATTGCAAAGGACAACTGTACACCATGCTTATGCCTTGCTGGGAAGAAAAAATTCGTAATTTCTCACATTCCAAGATGAATGAGCATAGTTTCAAGTGTAGAACACCAGTGTAGGCCATCTCAATCTTTCTTCATGTAACCACTGTTCTTCTTTACATAACCTTTTACTCCATGCATACTGCACGCATTGGCAAAAATTACCCCAATTTCCCTCTTTATAAATCTTGAAACACATTTTGCATACTAAAACAAGCAAGGATTGAAGTTAAGTGTCCAGCGAGCACAACAATGGCAACACTGGCTGGTCAAACTATACATACAGGTTATGTGCTCTGGTTTTGAGTTGAGAAAAGCGTTTTTTTTTCCTTCAAAATTCTTTTTTTTATTATTTAACTTCAGGGACAAGACTGGACTTTATTTTTCAACCTGTTCAAATTTGGTATCATTGCATAGGCTTCAGTATGCTGTATTGCTTTTGCCATGCCTTTGTGGTCTCAACCACTGTTCTCTGAATGCCGATATGCGTCAACATCATTTACACTAAATGTAAACCTAACTTCTTCACTCTACCTCAAAGTGAGGAAATTTTCAGCGGGTATTTAGTTGTTTGAAAGTTGCATCATTCTTCAACCCTCATTTTTCATTTAGGAATTTTATAAGTAATCTTTCATTATGCATTGTTGTCGGATAGGAAAATTCCACCTCTGGATCAGAATTTTGTATCAGACACTCTGCAAAGCCTCCTTATCGGATGCAAAACTCTTGCCTTCTGCTGGAATTTTCCTAACATACACATAGATTCTAACAATCTTACAATGTGTCATTCTTATGCATGCCTTATGTATGCTTTGTTGACAAGACAAAAATGTTGCCTCTTACATTGCATGTGCCATTCTCTCCAAATAATGTTGTTCAGCCGAATCTTGTCCTTTATCGTCAAGTGCATTCCTCGAAATGGCTTCCATTTTGGGGAGGTCAGCTTTCCACTGTAAAAGATATACAATATGTCGCAAGTGAGCATTACACTGTTCAATGGCTGACATCTGCCAGTTAGCAGGGTCTGAAAGTTCCACTCATCTGCTCGTATTGACAAGTGGTGACCATGAATGGACACTTTCTGAAGATGCTCATCCAATCAGACATGACATTTTAAGATGATTTAGCATTTGTACATGTATAATGTAGAATGATTAAAACCTAAATATGACAAAAATAGAAGTTTCAGTTACTTGCTCTGCAAGACAAGAAGTCAAAACTGAAAATTGTTGGCACCCTCAAAAACAAGAGTAATGTCTTGGCCAAGAAATCTGGGTCTAACTTTCATCCCTATGCTGTTCATTCAACGTTTTGAAAATCACCTTCTAGATTTCTGTTTCGTAACTTTGTCTATATCTCATCATTCATGGCATATCTGAGTTCAAGTTGTCAAAATTGAACAGTCGGAAAGCCTGGATGCTTTTCTGAATAAGTTGGTCAAATTCTTTTAAGGCCTGGATGCTTTTCTGTATAAGCTGGTCAAATTCTTTTAAGGCCTGGATGCTTTTCTGTACAAGTTGGTCAAATTCTTTTAAGGCCTGGATGCTTTTCTGTACAAGTTGGTCAAATACTTTTAAGGTCTAGATGCTTTTCTGTACAAGTTGGTCAAATTCTTTAAAGGCCTGGATGCTTTTCTGTACAAGTTGGTCAAATTCTTTTAAGGCCTGGATGCTTTTCTGTACAAGTTGGTCAAATTCCTTTAAGGCCTGGATGCTTTTCTGTACAAGTTGGTCAAATTCTTTTAAGGCCTGGATGCTCAAATTTTTTTTAAGCAGTCTTAGAAATGAACCTATTTCAAGGTTTTCCTATTTTTTAAAATTGTGATTGATGTTGGATAGGCATCATTTATACCTTCAAATCCTTGTTGCCTGGAAGCTTTGTCAAATTTGATCAAATTCAGCTGAGCAGAACTAAGAAGTCAAATAAAAGTTTTACTTTTAATATTGCAGCCCTTATTAAATAGCATACAGTATCAGCTGTATAAATTCACAACGGAAAGCCCTCTACATCGTTTTTCAACTTTGGTCAAATTTTGTTGAGTATATTTTTAATTAGTTGTTGAAAGATTTCTCTGCTTTTACTAATGGCAGCCACAATTGATGGTGGACCAGCATCATTGTATTGACCTTTAGGCATGGATGCTTTCATTTATATTGCAGACCTGCCCACCCTGACGAGTCAGTAATGCAGTTGATTATTTCCGTAAGATTTACCAGTTTTCAGTAAGGTGTAATAAAATATCAATAACTACTATTATAAAGCTGGAAAACATAATTAAAGTATTTGATGCATTAACAATAAACATTATGTTCAACTGAAAAGTTTGTAAAGTATGGGTAGATTTTATTTACCACTAATACGCCTACACAAACTCTAGTTCCAAACCCTATGCAGCTCAATAGCTTGTTGCTATCTCTCAACTTGACATAGTTCTTGGAAATTCTTTTCCATTTCACATGATGACAGCAATCAAAACTCCTGCTACGAGACATACTCAAATTGGCACGTGATGTCCAATAAACGTAATTGCGTCCTTTCCAGCTTTTATTCACAAGAATCTGAATACTCTTTTTTATTCTTCTGTGTTGATTATTAATACTTTTCCAGAAGCTTATTTTCCTTTTTGTCTTAAACATGCATTGCTTTCTGGATGCCATTTTTAAAAAATTCTATAATCATCAGTTTGATCATGCAGATGCTTTGCATGAACAAATATGTGCAGTTTAAAGCATCTGAGGTGCTGCTGTAAAGTTAGTCTGGTTTTCTGACTAATTTCACAAATTCTAAGATGAAACCCAAATCTAAATAAAACATGGATGAACCAATTATCCAGATTTTTTATAGCAACTATCATTTTTTTTGTAGTTTATGCAAGTATGCCATAAGTTCGGATTTTAAGGGTAATTTTTGTAAGTTGTTGTTGTTGTGGTGGGGTTTAACACCATTTTTCAGCACACAATAGGCTATGTAATTTCATAAGACTTACAGCAAAATCACAACAGTTGGCAGGTCTGATATTGTATTGCCCTTCATGCATGGATGCGTTCATTTATATTGTATTGCCCTTCATGCATAGATGTTTTTATGTTTATTTGGTCCAAATCTACAATGTGATTTTTAAAAAGAATCTTTTTAATGGTTTATGTATTTTTAATAACAGTAGCCATATTTGATGGAGGAATGGCATCATTTGCATAAAGCTGAAAACCCATTATGCCTCGATGCTGTCACATCCTGTCAAGCAGTTTCTGAGAAGTGATTCATTCTTATTTAATTGTGGTCATAACCATGCATTTAAAAGCCCTTCAAACAGAAATGTTTTCTGTCAAATTTGGTGAAATTGTGTTGAGCAGTGTTTCATAACAACATTTTAATTCTCTTTTCTATTTTTAGTAACAGCTGCCATATTTGATAGTGGAGTGGCATACTGTTTTGTACATAGTTGAAAGCCCTTTATGTCTGGCTGCTTTCTGTCAAATTCTGTTAAGAGGTTTCTGTGGAGATCATTTAAATGTTTGTCAGTCTTTATTAATGGCAGTCATATTTGATGGAAAGATCAACAGCATTTGTTAGAATTGGAAAGACTTCATGCTAGGATAACTTCTGTCAAATTTGTCAAATTCTTTTCAGGAATTTTTGACCAAAAGTCGTATAAATGTTTTCATTTATGAATTAGTGTCTATATTTGATTGCAAATCAATGCCAAAGCAATTCATGCCAAGTAATTTTCTGTCAAATTTGATGGAATTTTATTCAGCCATTTTTGTTGTGTCGATTTCTTCCAATGCTGTTGATGCATATGTTAGGAAAATAATTGTTTTAAGGCTTCTCCATTTTAAATGATTTTCATCCATATTTAAAACCACATTTGCATGATATTGAGAGGCATTTACCTCAGGATATTTTCTGCCAAAGTTAGTCTAGTGCCTTTTTTTAGATGACGTCTTATTAAAAATGATTTCCCATTGTAAAATAACTGCGACCATACTTGATGGCAAATAGGCATCATTTTACAAAATTTGAGAGCCTTTCATACTAGGATGCTTTGCATCCAATTTGGTCAAATTCTGCTGAACTATTGTTTGGGAAGTTTAAATACGTTTTGTATTTCTAGTAACAAAGGTCATATCTGATGGTGGATGATCATAGTCACTGGAAGCATTTTATGCCAGGATGCTATCTGTCATAGTTGGTGAAATTCTGTTACATGGTTTCAAGATGTTTATAGGATTTCTAAGCTACAGTAGTCAAATCTAATGGCAAATTGGATATCTTTCAGTACAAAATGTGAAAGTCCTTTATGGCGGGATACTTTGTGGAAAATTGTGTTAAAATTCTAGTCTGCAGTTTCTGAAAATGTAAAGGTTTTTCTACTTTTAGCAGCAGCAGCCATATTTGATGGCTGATTGCCACGATTTGTTAGGGATCTGAAAGACTTTGGTGCCATATATTTGTCAAATTTTTATGGCTGTTTTCGTGAAGAATTTACTTTTATGTAATGGTGGCCATATCTGAGTGCAGATTTGCATCATCTATCATCTGCACAAGTATGTAAGTACTGGATGCTTTCTCTCAAATTTCATCAAATTCTTTTGAGGTGTGACATTTAGTAATGGTGAAAATATTTAGGTCAAGTCTGTTCGGCATCTTTTCTAAAAATCTGAACCATGTACATGTATGTCAGGATGATGGCTGCCGATTCTGACTGACAATGGTTTAGTCGTTTCTGAGAACCTCTAAATAGCAAATCTCTACAGACACACAATGTATGATACACAGCAAGTGTGTGTATGTGTATGATACACAGCAAGTGTGTGTGTGTGTGTGTGATACAAAGCAAGTGTGTGTATGTGTATGATACACAGCAAGAGCTGGGCAAAACCATAAGCTCATCTGGCCTGAATTTAGAGGTGTCCTGGATACAAGATAATTTCTGACATTGTTGTCACTGCATGAAACCTGGTACTGTTCTGATATTCAGGTACCAAGCAGAGGAATGAAGTAACAGTCTATTTTCTAAAATCACAGGAATATAGCCGACTTGAGAATAATTAACTGTTCTGCTCTAACCAGCTCCATGTGGCAAAAGGGTTGACACCTTTAAACTTGATCTGATAGAGCTATATACTGGATATGCATACATGTAATTAGGGAGAACAAAACATACTTCTGTAAAAGAAACATGAGTTCTTGAAAGAACAGACTCATAAATGGGCAAAGAAAATTTCAAAGAATTCAAGATGTGACCATTTCTTCCTCTTAACTGTCGAGCATTCAAACCATCTCTGATAGTCTTCATTTTCAAATTAACTGCTTAGCACCCTTTTCATTTAGGACAAAGCAGACATCATTAGACGTCTTTTGATGAAAGCCCTTTGTCATAATATCATCCATTAGACATCTTTTGATGAAAACCCTTTGTCATAGTATCATCCATTAGACATCTTTTGATGAAAGCCCTTTGTCATAGTATCATCCATTAGACATCTTCTGATGAAAGCCCTTTGTCATAATATCATCCATTAGACATCTTTTGATGAAAGCTCTTTGTCATAATATCATCCATTAGACATCTTTAGATGAAAACCCTTTGTCATAGTATCATCCATTAGACATCTTTTGATGGAAGCCCTTTGTCAATGTATCATCATTAGACATCTTTTGATGAAAACCCTTTGTCATAGTATCATCCATTAGACATCTTTTGATGAAAGTCTTTTGTCATAGTATCATCCATTAGACATCTTTAGATGAAAACCCTTTGTCATAGTATCATCCATCAGACGTCTTTTGATGAAAGCCCTTTGTCATAGTATCATCCATCAGATGTCTTTTGATGAAAACCCTTTGTCATAGTATCATCCATCAGACATCTTTTGACGAAAGCCCTTTGTCATAGTATCATCCATCAGACATCTTTTGATGAAAGCCCTTTATCATAGTATCATCCATTAGACATCTTTTGATGAAAGCCCTTTGTCATAGTATCATCCATTAGACATCTTTTGATGAAAACCCTTTGTCATAGTATCATCATTAGACATCTTTAGATGAAAACCCTTTGTCATAGTATCATCCATTAGACATCTTTTGATGAAAGCCCTTTGTCAAAGTATCATCCATTAGACATCTTTTGATGAAAGCCCTTTGTCATAGTATCATCCATTAGACATCTTTTGATGAAAGCCCTTTGTCCTAGTATCATCCATCAGACATCTTTTGATGAAAGCCCTCTGTCATAATATCCATTAGACATCTTTTGATGAAAGCCCTTTGTCATAGTATCATCCATTAGACATCTTTTGATGAAAACCCTTTGTCATAGTATCATCCATTAGACATCTTTTGATGAAAGCCCTTTGTCATAGTATCATCCATTAGACATGCAAATATTGATGTCGTGATTCATTTGGAAGTATTAATGAAACTTCTTATCATCCTTGAGGATATCTCTAAGTGCCAGTTCAAGAATTCTCTGAAAGTTGCTTGCCCACAATAGTCTGTATCTGTGAAATCAAGCTCTTTATTTTATGAAGTACAGTTGAACCCGGTTATGTCGCCGGCCTAGGGATTTGCCAAAAAGCGTTGAGATAACCAATGATCGAGATAAACGAAAACCAATATGGCGGCAATATATTAACATGTGCTTGAAATTTCTTTATGTACATGATGTGCGTTAATAAATGAGAATGTACATGCACGTGTTTTTGGAGGTTTTTTACACAACAGCATTGCTGCGATTTGTTTGATGAAGCAATCGGCATGCTATAAAAATGTACATACATGTTTGCTAACAACAAAAGGCATATGTGCACCAACTAACAGCAGAGATTTACCAGTATACAATACAAACCACCGTCGATTCTCGATACAAACCTTTATTATATTCTCCAACATTGCAAACACAAAGATCGCTCACAAAATCACAAAAAAAGTGCGGGGTGTAGTTCGTTTTTACAAAAAGCTAACCAGTGTCAAAATTAAATTCGCGAGTCATTTCACTCTGACACAGCTCTGAAAAGTATCGTACACGCGGTTACTATCAAAAGACCGTGTTCTTGCAAAATAGGATCTCCATTCCCACAAAAGAAACTTACACGAGTCAACACCTGGCAATACTGGACCATATATATTACTGTAGCATAAGTTAACACCCAATACAGGGATTCTTTCACTCCTGTATTTTGAGAAATAAATAATTATTTTTAATTATGCAAAACTTGTTTACTTGTTGTTTGCTATTTCTTCTTGCGGAGTTTAAGTCTCTGTAACCGTAACTTTTATCTGTTCTATTCGCGTCTTCAGAAGTCAGCCAGTTGTAGGTATAGTACGGTACCATGATTGACTGTCACAGCATACAGTACTCGGCCCAGATGTCAGCATAAGCAGATTATGATGTAACAATGCACTGTTAAGATGGGGTTGTCGATACAAACAAAGCGATTGGTCATGGGGATCGAGATAACCGACGTTAAGTGGCAAATTTGGCCTTCTTTTGTGCTCGAGATATTAGGGTTCGGCGACATAAAAGAATCAACATAACCGATGAGAAAATGCTAAGACAAAGAGAGAATTTGGCGGTTCCACTTCAAAAACGTTGACTTAATAGGGTTGGCGAGTTAACCGAGGTCGAGATAAGTGGGTTCGACTGTATTCATTTCGCTTGGCTGCCTTGTTATCTTTGATCACAGTTATGAAAGAGTCGGTTAATTTAAGGTAGTTTATGCTACATACACAATAACAATTATAAGTGTTCGATTGATAAAAATGAAGTGAGTTCACCCAACATACAACCAGGGCCGCTAGATATCAAGTTTGTAGGATTTTAGTGCCTTTTAACTTTTCTTTTATTCCACCTCCTTTATCTGATTCAAAAGACATACTTAACATGGTAATACAAAGGAGGCCAGCTTGAAGTCAGTTATCAAAACACAGTCAGCACTTAATTAGGTTCTCAGAGAAACGCTCGCAGACATAGCTGTTATGGTAGATTGACACACTTTACGTTTAATTACAAGAGGACACATTGCATTTATGACAATTACATTTAAAGGGAACTAAAAGATAGAACTAGAACACAAATTTCAATTGATAAAAAAATTATTTAATTTGTATTTATTTTATTAAAGTACTGCCTCCACTCAGTGTAAGTGACATTTTCATTGATCAAAATTTCCATACATATCATTAATTGCAGTGTACTAGGAATGTCATTTGAAAAGAAAATATAAAAAATTGTATGGCCTATTTTTAAATTTGATATTTCATTGTGTTGATTAACATTTCCAGGTCCTATCTACCGCTTTAGACAATAAAACGAACGATATATCAAAGTTCCGTTACCAATTTCAATCGCGATTTTCTTCAAGTTCAACAAATAGGGCTCAATTTTTAGGGTACTTTCTGGTTTAATAAATGGGAGCCATGCCTGCCCATGTGTTATAAGCTGGTTCACGAGTTATTGAGGGAGTGGTGTACCATGAACAATTCATTCAATTATTTTTCAGTGGAAGCCAACATACATGAATGGGTGAATTTTATGCATCAGTGGACCAACAACCAAAAACTGCAGTGAACATTTTATATCTTCATATTGACCTAGAGGTTTCTCCTTCATATTACATTTGATTAGTATTGTGTTAACATCAATTTATCTGAACCATGTTTGCATCAAGTCTTATAGTGAATATTTTTTTTGTGGGTTAATTTGTACTGGGCTTTTTGTTTATTTTGTATTTTATTTTATTATACTTTATTTATTTACCATTTTCACCATTCCATTTTGTTCTTGGATAAATCGTACATAGGATGCAAGCATCCTCCGCATATGTTTTAGTAATCTGACAAAAAATGAAAACATTACTGTGTATAGGAAATGAAGTAGCTGTATGTGCCATGTAAGTTTTAAAAAATGCACTTAGTTTTGAAGCCATGGCCCTCTGCCTGGGCCTAAAAGAGCGTTTGTGAGAAGGGTGAAATGGAAAAAGGAACATAGAGAATAAAATTCCAATTATGAAGTAAACTGAGTGAGGAGTTACTTAAATACCAAGAAAACAAAATCAAAAATGTGTCCAACTTCTTAAAATAATAATCATATAATGGAACAAAACCCATGGGAGAATACAGTATTGGGAGAATTTGGGATCTTTAATTCTATCTTTGTTGTTAAGTGGATAACAAGGTAAATATAATCAAAACTTTCCACAGAGTCAAAATTTTCATCAAAAGGTATCCTACATGTTGACTTCATGGACCTGACCCAGACTTGACCCCATGGATAAGAATAATAAGTAGTACAATCCATTGTCAGTGTTTGACAATGTTATAATCCAAGCATGTTGTTACTGGCTGGTTTAAAGGGTACTATGAACACAGTATACTATGTCCTGTCAAGGAAATGGGAACTTGGAGAACATCAATGGGATAAAAAGAGGTAGACAAATCATACAATCCAAGCATTATGTGATTCACTTACATAAAAACAAGTAAAGAAAAAAATACTAACCAAAACATTTCCCCATCATACTTGACCTCCAGGGTGGAAGCATTGTATGTAATGATTTTTTCCAAATATAAACTGAATCAGGTTGAAAACTTAGCAAGCAACTGCAACCAAAATCGTGTCCTTGAACGGAACGTTGCTTTACTGCCGAAAAACAGAATACAATATAAAACCAATTCATAATATTAACTGATGAGTGCTGAAACCACATCTGACATTCTTGAGCAATAAGATTTTCAAATTAGACACTGGCAGGAATACTGGATGGTACATTAGGCCGAGCTGTATATAAGACCATTCATTTGGGTGAATCAGTGACAAAATTTTAAATGTTTCATTGTGGCTGGCATACTGGATGTCTGCTGGGCACTCGCATTTTCATGCAGGAATAACTAGATAACATAAGAACTCTTTTGGTGAAAACCCCATGTTGATATGAACATACATCGAGGAGTCGCAATGACATCATTTCCAAGATGGCTGCTGTGGCCGTATATTAGACATTCATTTTCATTCGAAGCAACTACACATTTGAAGACCCACTAGACATCTGAAGACCAACTAGACATTTGAAGAAGTCTCTTAGTGAAAAACCAATGTTGACAACAATGGCTGCTGTGGTGATCACTGGACATTAGACTGACACCATTTTCATTTAAGACCAACTAGACATGATAAAAGGTTTTCTAATTTTTTTAATGAAAATTCTCCTGTTGATGACAAAAGTAGCTAACACAAGTTTTTAAAGATGGCTACCAAGGTAATAATAATAATAATAATAACAATAATAATAATAATAATAAAGACAACACAATCTGATACATTTGGCTTGACACTAAAGAATTAAGTTATTCTAAAAATCAAAGTATCAAGCATGGAACATATGCACAGGGATCATATGAAGCTTCTTTTAATGAAAAACCCATGTTAATATGACCATCAATGTTGAAAAACCCATGTTGATATGACCATCAATGTTGAAAAACCCATGTTGATATGACCATCAATGTTGAAAAACCCATGTTAATATGACCATCAATGTTGAAAAACCCATGTTGATATGACCATCAATGTTGAAAAACCCATGTTGATATGACCATCAATGTTGAAAAACCCATGTTGATATGACCATCAATGTTGAAAAAATAGCTACAAAAAGATTCTCATAATGGCAGCCAAGTCAGACATATTATATGACAGATTAGCACCATTTTCATTATCAACCAACTAGACATCATAAAAAGTATTTCATTGAAAACGCCATGTTGATTTGACCATTCATTCAGGAAGTGGAGTGTTGGATGCAATATGAGCCAGATCTGTACCCTTCTCATTCAGAACCAACATGTCATCATAATAAATCAATTGTGAAAACTCCATGGTGATTGGACAATCCATCCTGGAGGAGCAGCAATAACAAGATTTTCAAAATGACCACTGTCCTAGCCATACTGGATGTTTAAAATGACCACTGTCCTAGCCAAACTGGATGTTCAAAATGACCACTGTCCTAACCATACTGTATGTTTAACATGACCACTGTCCTATCCATACTAGATGTTTAAAATGACCACTGTCCTAGCCATACTTGATGTTTAAAATGTCCACAGTCCTAGCCATACTGGATGTTTAAACAGCACCATTTTCATGGCAATCATCCAACTAGTTTCAAAGAAGAAGCAATAACAAACTTATGCAAACAACTAATGGATAAATAAAGGATGATGGACAACAGACCATCCAATAAGCTCTTCTGGTCTATGACCTCTTCAGCTAAATAAAAATTTGAAAAATACAAGTGTACATCATAACTGTTGAATTACTAAACACTGCTGGTTCCAACATTAATCTGCCATCTTTAGATATGAAGAGTCTGGTTTACAGTCTATTTACAGTGACAAGACTGTATAATTACATGAGCAATAAACCTTAGTTAATCATTTGAATTCAAATTCAAAAAATGTTGCCATAGTGACAAAAACACAGGAAATTTAGTCAGCATTAAAAATTACTGTCAGTCCTACTTCCATAAATTCAGATATCCAGGCTATTGTTTTCCTAATATGTACTAATGTTGTAGTGTATTCTATCAAGTAACTATACTCCACTTGAGGAATTAGACAAGCGAGAGGGTTATTATTATTATTATTATTATTATTATTATTATTTATTTTCTGAAAGTATTCTGCCAAATTCTTTGTTAATCTTTCATAAGGTCTTCTGGGACATAACACCATTATATACATGTAAAACATAATTATAAAAGAAAAGAATGAACATATTAATTAATTAGAGGTTAATATCACACAAACCAGAATGACCTAAATCTTGGACATTTTTTTTACATGTGCAGCATTGTAATATGTTTGTAACTGATACATGCATATAAACAAAGGAAGAAACTGTTGGAATATTACATATTTAGGTAATTAAAACACCATGATTTCAACATGACAGGATTGTCAGTCTGTTCATGGTGGCTGATACCATTAAGAAGACCCCTTTGTATGTTAATATCAGTGCACTGGTTCTTGGTCTTGGTAGTGTAAACACAGGTATGATGCTGACCTTGAAAAGTACACAGAGGTGGCAGTGCTGGCTTTGACATGAATGTCACTGAGGTAATGAGGTGTCAAATTAATATGGACTTTATAAACCAAAATACATCTATGATAAGAAATTCTTTTGTTAAATAGGACAGACTTAGACATAGCAGATGGTGTCCTTGAATCAACATCTTGTACAATTATAGCTACATGCTTCTCACGCTTGATTATCTGATCCATACTGCCAACAGTAGACCATAATAGGAAATACTAAACTGAACAGAAATAGTTTCCTTTATATGGACTGGGAGATATTTCTTCCGTAATTAGTGTTAGTTTTGGAGGTCATGTTTTATTCTATATTTCATAATGAGATATTGAAATAAATCCAGGGTTTTCAAATAGAGATTAAAAACTGGAGTCATTTGACAGCAAGATGTCAAAATGGAATCCACAAGCTGAAATACCAGGAATCATTTAATGTCGAGATATGAGCTTGTAGCTGGGAGTATTCCTTAGTTGTGGAGCAAACTGATGATGAAAATTTCTTATGACTTTAGATTTATTTTCTTTCTCCACATAATGTTACTACCTTTCGATTTCTTTAAGTCTGAAGGTCAGAATGGTTATCGCCATGAAGTGTTTTTGAGACCGAGATCGAAGAGAAATATACTTCTTTCAGCCATTGTGGTTAATATGATCCTGTGGGCCAGTGTGTGAAAATTTAATGAAAAAGGAAGCATGTATATCTCATAGTTCATTGCAACTGTATTTCATTTTAATGCACAAGCATTTTTATTCTCCTTCACATGATCACTGACTAGTGATTATGACAATGATTGTGATTAGTAAGTTTTACACTTAGGCACTCAATAGTTTTCTCATCCAGGTTTACCAATGAATCACTTTATTTTTCAAAAAAATAGAGACTGTCTTCTCTGTATCAGAAGAACAAGGCAATGACAAAACACCATGCTAAGCCTGCAAGTTCAAACTTCAGTTTTCCAGTGGCTAGGTTTTCAAGGTTGCTCACAGCTCTCCAATACTCTTCTAAGCTAAGTTCATCCTGATGAAAAAGTTTTCAAGTTGGATGCAACATGTAATCATTAGAGTCATTATTTTTATTTTAGCATTAAGAAAACGCTTATATTTCAGCATTTTGACATGAATCAAACTAAAACATATATCAAATGCCCTTAAAGCCCCAAGGCCGCAATTAAGTGCAAAAAGTTGTATATGGATAACACTGAATCTTGAAGATATTTGTTTTAAACATCATGGAATTCAATTATAACCAGATAAAATTGATGTTTCATCACATCATGAGCCATGTAAATTTTCCCTTGCCATTTTTCACATGTACGAATCAATCTGATGTTGATCAATGAAATCCATTAGTGAAACGATTTCAATCGAAAGTTGGAACACAGGATTTGATGAACTCCACACTATGCTGGATACAGTAGGTGATCCTTATGTGATAAGCTATTCTCATTTTGCATCTGATATAATGTTGTTCTTGTCATTGTGGGTTTTAACGCCATTTTTCAGCACACAATAGGCTATACAAGGCAGCCAGTATTAATGGTGAAGGAAGAACCTGGGAAAACCCCAGAAAGAACAACCACTGACCCACAAGAAGCTACTGGTATGCTTTCTCACATACCCACATTGGCTGAATCCGAGACTCGAACCGACGCAGAGGTGAGATGGCAGTGATCCATAATGGAGAGCACTTTAGATCACTCGGCCACTCTGGGCCCCTTAAATAATTTAGCACTCCACCTATCATTACGAGTATTTTTTCTTTAAAGGCATAACTGATGATATTTATTTTTAAATCCATGTCTTTATTCTTTATTCTTTATACCATGCTTACCAATTAAATTAAATTAAAATCTCCAACAGCTGTCATCAACCCAAGTTTTCCCTTCAAAGTATTCCAGTGCCCCAGCTGATAAATATTCACCCGTCTTATTTTTTTTTATCAAATGTAGGACTTTTCTTCTCATATCTGTTTAATAAGCTAGGCCTGCCTCTCTTCACTCCTCCTCAAATCAATTTGCCACATGTAAATGCAGTTTTGTTATTAGATTTGTCCATAATGAAATTTGTTGAATGTATAACATCACTACTTTTGAAGGACTGACACGCACACAAAAACGGAATTAAAAGTGACATTGGTGGCTAAATTATGGGGTGACACTTATAAACTAAATAAAGCTAACATCTTGATTATTTCACAGAACAGATTATGTCAGATAACTTTTTAACAACTCACTTCCTTCCTTCCAAAGTTTAGTTATTTTGGAAGAATGTTGAAATTTATGAAAAACAGCAGCATCGGGACTTTAAATATTCCCCGCAAAACAGCTTTCACAGCGCAATAAGAATTAAACACAAATTAAAATACCTATTCCAGTATTTCTACCAAAATAATTTTCTGGCATGATCTCTCGTTTTTTTATCTCACCTCTACCAAAAGCCAGCCAATTTTTATTAAAAAAATCTGAAAGATATGACAAACTTTGATCTCTTTATTCTTTATACCATGCTCATACAAATTTAGCATTTGGCCTTAAACTCTGCAGATTTCAAAAGTAAGGTAGTCAGTTAACAGCTTGTTGTATACACACATTAGCCTCCATAATTTGTATCCACACATCACTGCACTAGTGTAAGATTTCTAGTCTACAGTAGACTGATTCCTGCAAAGTGTGGATAGAACACCCAAAATATACTGATTCCTGCAAAGTGTGGATAGAGCACCCAAAATATACTGATTCCTGCAAAGTGTGGATAGAACACCCAAAATATACTGATTCCTGCAAAGTGTGGATAGAACACCCAAAATATACTGATTCCTGCAAAGTGTGGATAGAACACCCAAAATATACTGATTCCTGCAAAGTGTGGATAGAACACCCAAAATATACTGATTCCTGCAAAGTGTGGATAGAACACCCAAAATATACTGATGAGCGTGGTGGTTAACAATAATATTAGTACATGTAATAAACTTTATTCTTTTTTAAAGCTGACGGGTACATTTCAACTACAAAATGGTATGTGCAGTAGACGGCCTCTAAAATGGTATTTTCACAAGTATATGGATGGACAATCAGATAAACGCGAATATTTGATCAAAAGTTAATACAATTGAGTGATAATGCATTCCCTCTTCCTCAAACCATCATAAACATCAAAGTCAATCTTAAAACAATCAAACCTCGATTCTTTTAAGCCCACCTAAGCGCAATACCAGTGACCTGGTATCTCTGACCAGTTCATATTGAATTTGTGTATGTGCAATATTATTGGCACATAACGAGCTAACACTAGCAATGTCAATCATGGACCAATAGTCAATTTGTGATGCAAAGCATCACCTCCAGGGAAATTATGCCAGAGGCAAATAAAGGGTAATCAAGACTGATTCTCTAGCCTAAATCAACATGTGTCATAAAAATGCACAGGTTGGAATTTCCATACATCAGAAATGGTTCAAATTTAAATTCCAAGCATCAAAACCAGAGGATACACATCTAATGAGAACAGAAAAACAATACTGCCACAATGGTAATACCACTTTTATGTTCCTCCTTTTTCTTTTCATATTAAGGCCTATGGTATTTCATTTTTTCTTCATCTTTTCCTTCTCTATTTTCTGCCCACCCTTAATCTCTCTTCTCATCAGAATGAATGGATCTTAAAATGTGTAACACTATTGACCTTCTAGTTACATGAAATCAATAATAAGGTGCATTATAAAAATGAACCTCAAACAAGAAAAGCAGGCTTCAAGTATTACATTTTGTATAATTAGATTTGCACATAAATCACAAAAATTGCCAGATATGCAAGTTACATGACCCCTTGCTATCTGATATTTTATGTCATCCATTCAGTATCACATACCTGTTATACTCGATGACAAATGACATACATTTTAAAAACCACTCTTGATTAGGCAAAACATGTTTCCTACTGCCAACATGCCACTCATCCACCCCCACAGGTGTAATTATTGCTATTATAAAGTGGCCAAAAAGTGTAATTTGGGCATACAATTTATAGCAAGTATGAATAAGATACATGTACAATGTTACAACTAACCTGGCTTGAGCTGGTCAAAATTCTTGACACAAAGGACAAAATCCATATGGATTATCATCAGAATACAAACACACAATATACTGAAAAACGATTTATATTCAGCACTCACTTTAACCAGTCAATATGTGTAATATTCACTGAATGATCAAGATCTGGAATACTGCAATAATCTGAGTGATATATTATTCTCGTATTCTTCTTTTCAAGTTTGTAAAGCGATTTTGATATGTCCTTTCTCTGACCTGACGTGTTTTGAAGTTTTAAAAGATCCATCTGTTCTATCATATAACATTCACAACTCACACCATATAGTGTTTCACTTAACACCTGGCGCCATTTTCTTAAAGGTAGTCTGATTCACTAACCAGCTAGTTTATCAATAAAATGAATCTGTGAGAAAAAGTTCACATATCAAGAAACTTCCATTTTCTTAGAAATGGGTATTTTACAGTTGCTATAAATATAAAATAAGACACGTACTCTTACGCTATTCTTACACAACAGTCACCTTTTTAAGAATATTTTCAAATTTATATGAGTGCAATTAAAGAGATGATAATAAACAATTACAAAAACATTGTCTTGCTTTATTTTAATTTTATTTTTTACTGTACAAAAAAAGTGTAATCCAAATGCAGTCTAGCGTAATACATAATTTGGTGAAAAAATGTAATAATTATAGCAAAAGTGTAATGGTTGGCATCTATGTTATTGCACTGGTTTTAAAATTAGTTTAAAAGGTCTGGGTTTTTTGCCTTACAGATAGTATTAAAATTGTTTAAGTAACAATTGTAACCATCAACACAATCATGATAAAATCTGAAAATCATGGAGAAGTCAGGCACTGAGCAATACTGACTGACTGCAAACCAAAAGTAAGTACCTATCAAAATTAGTGTGCATAGATTCTTATAGAAATCAACTGCAAACCCGCCAGCACACAACTCATGGCTAAATAGAGAAATGAACAAAATTTGGCGTGTGGTGGAAACAATGTTTCAGCTTCACTCATTAAATATTTCCTATAAAAAAGCAGAGATATCCTCACATAGACATGAACTTTGTGATGATTACAAGTTAAGCATCAACATAATACTCCTTGTAGCATTCTATATCAGATATATATTTATTATTTTTAGACAATTCAATGGGGGTTTTTTTTAATCGATTTTCCTACTAACACTGAAGTGGGGGGTGTATTTAAAATATACATTCCATTGTCTGTTCAGCATTTACTGATATGATTCAAACTGTTTTGCAGCTGTTCTTAGAATGTATTGTTTTGACTTGGTGTGTGCAATGTTACATCATCTGTATACATGTGATTGTTTTCTGTAGACAAAAACAGGTCATACAGAGAAATAAGAATGGTGCTAGAATTGAGCCCTGAGACTAGACCCAAATCAAGATGGTCATATTTTATAAGTACAACACTTAATAAATTGAGTACTGTACATGCTAGATTAAGTTACTAAAATAAGATTGTCTCACTGAAATGGTTGTCTATCTCAAACAGTAATACACTTTCCACTAGTCATGTTATGGTAAACAAATTCAAATTCCTTATAATTCCATTGTTTTCTTAATTACCTTTCTCTCCAGGTTACAAAAAATTAACTCGAATAGTATTTGTATAAATCTGGTCCATTCTGTCATTAATTCAACCTCAAAATAAATAAACCCTCCTTTGCCATACATGTTACTTTAACCTCAAAAATATGGTATACTAGAAATGATTAAATACATTACTGTTACATTGCAACTTTGTAAAATTCCACAAACACCAAATGTTTGTTTTGTTTTAAAATGAATATTCATTGCGATCTTACAGTCTGTGTCACCTTCAGTGACTTTTGCCATTGCAAGTGCCAACATTGGCATAATGGTAACCTACAAAACAAAAGTTGTAGGCATATTTTTAGACTTTGTCCTGGGTTTACATTTTGTGCACACAGGAATGAAAATTCTGTAAACCTGAAAATGCAATCCCATGCCCAATGTGTAAAATGGCACTAAAGAAAAATTACAGTTGTAATTCTGAAAATATTTTATATTTTGTGTTTTACAAAATGAGCCTGACTGAAAGGGGGGATCGATGGAAGTAACGCATAGTCAAGATTTGGAGACATCGGACAAAAGACTAGAAGATCCTGCACTCAAAGTGCACTGCAGTAGAAATCATTACGGTAGTTTCAAAGTGAATTTGTCACATCCCAAGCTTATTGACGTGTGTGCTCATTGCCAAAGAAGCACTAGATCATCATTTTCATTAGCGGACAGAAATGTCTTTCTGATTTTGTTTTTCCAATGCACCAATCAAGAGCAATTAGTTGATGATCATTGACAGAAAATGTAAAGAAGGGAAGGAAAAATCTTCAGCAAAAGCACTGCTACATTTCATTTCAAAGGTACACCGTAGCATACAGTGTACAAAACATAGACTCAAATGTCCATGCTAATTTATAGAGGGAAAGGGTTACTTGTGCATAAGGAATTCAGATCCCAGTACGGAAAGTTCACAATTGGGGGGTGGGGGGTTATAATGACTACAAGCTCTCAGGTTATGGACTTACTACATTAAATAAATGATCACTTTTCCAAAATTGTAAACTTCAACTCAGTCATTGTACAATCCAACTAAAACACGACTGCTATAACATCTTTGTCCCCTAAAATAATGGTTTCCTAAGCAGTGATCAAAATTTAAGAAACAACATGCTGTAGTTTGATTCTGCAATTGATTCAAAGCACAAATTGCAGGTAAAATACCATAAAATAAATAAATCCATCATGAGAGAGCATGTAATAATGATATGTCTTTCAATTCTTTAACAAATAAGAAATATTTTTGCAACCCATTTTGGGGGCAAATGTCACAACTACTTTTTGACTGGTAATGGCCATTGGGTCCCACTTTTTTCCATTTCTAGAATGAACACTGTACACAATGTTGACATTATCTTGCTAGCCTGTTTAACTGACTTTGACCACTACATTATAATACATTTTTTAATATAGAAATAATCATAAAACTGTGAAATGTGAACTATTTGCAAACTGCACAATGCAAAACATCTACACCACTCACTAGTGGAAGCATCTGTTGTATGGTTGCACTGAATCAAAAGCTGGCCTCCTTTGTATTATCACATTAATTACGTACTTTTAATAAAAAAAAGAGAGGTGGAATTTGTTTTTAAAAGTAAAAAATCATGCAAATACTACATGCTTAAGCTCTAGAGGCCTCGGTCATATGTCAAGATAACTCACTTCAGTTGATCAATTGAACACTGTTCTAAATGTTGTTGTGTATGTTATCTAATTAAGCTAACAAAAAATAACCTATTCAATCATAACTGTGATCTACGATAGAAAGACAACCAGGCGAAATCAATACTTCATAAAATAAGAGCTTTCTTTCACAAAGTGACATATATGGACCATTGTGAGGAAAACGAGTTTAAGAGAATACCTGAACTGGCACTTATAGATATCCTTAACCGATTCGGCCCCGATCCCATCTGTAGGCGAGATGAGGCTGTACCCTACTTCAAAGCCCTGCAGCATCAAGGCCATTTAAAATACACCAACGTGGGTGGTATTAAAAAAAAGCAGACAGATATAGCTCTAAAATGATATCAAATAATCTGGAAGTTCTAGTTGCACTACAAAACACAGAAAGAACACGCTCATTTTTTGGACCCATTTTTTTTTTTCACCCAAAATTCGCTTGAGATCGGAATGCGATTTTGTGTCCGGATTTTAGACCTTTTGGCCTCAGATCTAAGGCATACCGGTCTTAACTGCACCCAGACAGGTGAACCTTTGCAAAAACTAGGATAAGGTGGGCATTTGGAATAACTAGCGATCTCCATCATTATAATGATGGGTCTATTAAGCAAAAACAAAAAAAGTTTTACCCTTCTGCTCATGCGCAAGCAAAATAACCAATGGAAATTGATGTTTCTAATACAACTAGGCATTATTCTCATGGATAATCTGTTGAAAACCACTGTATTACAATGTATTCACAAATAGCACCCCAAATGTCGTTCCTACCCACATTTCAGGCAAAAATGACAAAAACCTCTGGGGCCAAATGAGTTAATGATGATAAGAAGTTTCACAATTACTTCACAGCATCAATATTTTACTAACTGAACAATACAAAATTGAGTTTCGATGTAAACGAATGCCTCACGAAATAAATGTTGCATTTTTTATTTATTTTAGGAATCTTGTTTGGTAGTTTATCAACAGGTAGTCTAGTTCCCTGTTTCGCAGACTCCCTATTTCAAACAATACTACCTCATACCATGCCAGGAACCAGACTAATCAACAAAACAATGTCTGCAGTGTGGCAGTTTATAGTGATGTCTAGTACTGGGGCATCATGCCGCAAACACGTAGCATGATGTCCCACCCAGGCACATTATCCTGACACCAGGTTGACCAGTCCTAACACTAACCTCTTAATGCTGAGCGCCAAGCAAGGCAGCTGTTAGTACCATTTTTGTAAGTCTCTGGTATGACTTGGACAGGGTTCGAACCCATGACCTCATGCTTCCGAGGCAGACATTCTAATGTTTTGACTGCATGAAGGCCCGTAAATCTTTATACAACACTCTGTGCTAAGTCACTAAATAAAGGACTCCACTAACTGGTATTTACTATCCAATTTTGGATATGTCAGTAATAACAAACTAGTTCCAAACCTTTGGCGCCATTAATTTGTTGATTTTCATGACTTACTGAAGTCAATCTAATACATCTCTTTGAAGTAATTTTAAACTAAGTACAATTCTTTCAAAAAATGTGTTAATATGTGTTTTTGTAAAGCAAACAATTGTAGATGCTCACTGGTGTCATTAGGTGCAGGGGTCCATGGACTTACCCCAGCAACTTCACTGCTAGCACCCGCCCACATTCAGAAAATTAGTAAACATTTCTGAAGTCATAAAATATTTTTAAAATTTGTGAAAAATCCTTATATTTGTATAATTAATGAACACTCTGATGATTACACTGGAGAACTTCCACTGTCAAATCTTTATTTTCAGACTAGTGTAGTTTTGCACATTGTAAAACTCTTCAATTTCTGAGGTAAATAAATCTTTGCTTGTAGTTTGCAATCCCATAATGCCTAAATAGAAGTTACTGATTTTATAAAATACTCGAACCTATGAATTCCATTATCACAATACATGCAATTTTTTAAAATATATTTTTAAAATCATTTTGCAATAAATTATCAAACTTCATCTACTATCTGCTAGGCTATGATTGGGGCTATTGAATAGTACTCACTATGTAAGATGCTTTAATGTAACAATACAAATGACATCTTAACCCAGACATACTGAACCTACAAGTCTTTTGAAATACAAAGATGGACTTTTTTACAATTTGGTATCCAGCTATTACTATAGTGCAAAGAGGGTTGCACATCTTATTTTGTGGAGAAAATAATTCTGAAACACGTGCAGTGGTGATTCTTGAAAGATTGTGATTTGCAAGTCAATGCGAAACATATACTAAAGTGAAACATTTTAATGAAAAGAGATTACAGAAGTGGTCAATCATACCTAAAAGAAATATATGCATCATTTAAAAATGTAGCAAAACAAATGCAAGTTTTATAGGTACTATAGATAACTGCCACATAAGCTATGGTACTGGCTAGTTTAGGTTTCTCATGTGATGTTGCAAGCTCACATATGTATACTGCACTGTTTACAAAATGCTGCTCAGGTGTTTCCGTGGAGGTAACATTTTGGTAGCGACTAAATAGCTGATCCAGTACATGAATATGTCAAGTCTTTATAAAGCATATGCAATGTATAATTCACCTGGTCTAAGTAATAAAGATTCCCCATTGTAATGCATATCATTCAGGTCTACCTTTAAAACGACTACCCTATGTTGCTTGGTTTTAGTAAAGTTCATCTTTTCTATGGAAGATGAACTCTGACCTCATACCCGAACATAAAAGTCTAATTATCGAAAACAGGTTGAGAAGGTCTGTGGATACTTGGACTATAAACACCTGCAGTAAAGAAATGTTAGGTCTAAGCAAAAAACAAGCCCACCCCACCCCTTTTTCTCCACTGGCATGATCTATTGTAAGACAATGCAACAATCAGCAAGATGATGCATATTTATATCAACTTTATGCACGGATAATGTCACGCCTTAAATTTACAAAGTGTAAACAAACCTGTATGCAAGTGTCAAGCACTCAAACAACTTGGTGAGAGATGCATCTATGGCAAGGGTGTGTGTGCTTCTTGGACCAAAATGGTACTCGTTATAGGTCTCCTTGTCTGCTGATACAAAGTCAAATCCTTCTGACCTCTCGCAACGCAAAGGAGAAGTCACAATTTCTTCTTCATCTTCCTCGTCGTCGTCGTCGTATGTATGATCGTGTACTCTTGAAAGCATGAATTGACCACTGTGTATATTGGTATCCCTTTCGGGGGAATTTTTATTTGTAGATGCATGCCTTTCTTTGGAATTCGTCATCTTTGATGATGAATCTAATGTATGGCGATCATTTCTGGACAAAATTTTAACTGACATAGTGAACGTATTCGAAAAAATAGCCCATTAAAATAGCACGCATATCGAAGATAACTTGTTTTCAATCCGCCATGTTAACCAAACGATAAGAGCACACTTCCGGAACGTGGTTTGAGAAAGCACTGAACCAATCAAATTTCAATTTGATTGTGACGGTGAAGGTCGTGATCTATGTTTATATCTGAACTGACTGTTTACAAGGTGAACCTTTCAAAACACATACCATATTTAGTATTTATGACTCTTTAAAAAAAAAAAAACACGTCAAGGATGGAAAACATTTAAACTTTTCTGCAAACTAGCGTGTACATGTTTAAGAAAGGGACATTTGTGTCTATGTTACCATAATGATATTGAAAACAATTTTCTTATCTCTCGTTATTATTATTATTATTATTATTTTATTATCATAATTATTAGCAGTAATAATAGTATTAGTGCTGTTTTGTCCTTGTTATTTATTTATTTATTTCTCTTACACTTTTTGCCTTCCAATCCATTCAGTTTCCCATATAAACTTCATTAAAGTTTTTACTTGTCTTTGCAATGCAGCAGCAGAGAGGGTGAACAGACCACTTAGGGGAATGGTCACCCTTGTGTTTTACCAAAAAAAAAATAGTGACCACTCATAGAGGTCAATTACCACGTCTACGATTATTGTTTGTCCCAAACAGAACCGTAGACGCCCCTCTCTGCTGCTATCAATATTGGGAATCATCATCTGAATCATGGGAATCTTCATCTGTTTCATCTTTATTTGTTTCATCTTTATTTGTTCTATGTTTCAAGTAATATTCAAGTTCTGATGGTGGTTTTTCTATTTTTGGATTTATGTTCTTTCTGTGTTTATAATATATCATCAAACTTCGATATCGATCTCCACCGCAATTTTTGCAAATCTGATATAATCCTCTAACGCCGTTGTTACATCCAACACAACTTCGTGGACCAGCATGAGGATTTTTCTTTATAAGATAATTATGTTTCTTGCAATATTCTCCACGGCATTTTTTATTACAATTGTTAGTGGTTCCTTGACGCAGCCACGCACAGTTGTTCATTATATTAATGATATCTATTTAATTAAATTTAATTTTATCATCACCCCTGTTACCCAAATATTTTATCAATACCCACACGATATCTTGTTCTTGGATCATGTAAATTTATTGTTATAAATCCATGCGGGGTAGCTTGCGCTCGTGAGAAGAAATTTTTGAATTTAATTATATCCATGTCACCACCACACCAGGTTTGATGAATATTTCGCAACGTGTGTGTGTCTACGCCATTAAACACAACTAAAATGTTGCAGTTGTCTCTGATCACCTTCGGAATTTGTGTATATCGTTGAGTAACATAGATCACGTCTGTATTTTTATGTCTCCCTCGGGAAAATATTCTGGCTGGATTTGATTGTTTATCTAGCATCACATCGTCGTATACAACTAAATTATTAATAAATCCGTCTATGGAATCTACGGATGGTGCTTCATCAATATCGGTTATAAACTCTATAACATCATTATCTTCATTCAGTAATCGCGCGTTTTCATTGAAATCTTTAAGTACATCATAACATCGTTGATCATCAACGGATGGTGCTACTAAATACAACTTATCCCATTTCAACCATCTCATTATCAGATTAAGTAATAATTGCGTCTTACCCGATCCAGATGGTCCTATGATAATCATTCTGATGGAGTTCGGTAGCGCAGGATGATGCTTAACTGGCTCTCGCTGCCGAGTTGCTGAGAAATCAATTATATCCATATATATTATAACATGAATTTATATTGTTTACGCTGTAAAGTTAAAACTCCAACTATTGATTTAGCTACGGTTACAACAAAAAATAAAAAAATAGCGTACGGTGGAAAATGTTCTGTATGCTGTAGAAAGAAATTTTCATTTTTACCTAATAAGCGGGGTGGTGATATTGCTAATTTGATGTCAAAGTTTCCAGGTGCTCCATGGGCTAAATACAGCGGAGAAAAACATCTACCAGGATATAATTATTGCGGTCCTGGTACCAGACTTGATATCAGGCTCGATAATCAAGATCAACCAAAACCAGGCGAGGAACCAATAAATGCTATTGATCGAGCTTGTCATGCTCATGATGTAGCTTATAAAAGTAAAAATCTACAAGATAGGCATATTGCAGATGTAAAATTAATTAATTCATTAAATTCTATAAAAAATAAAAATATTAGAGAATCATTAGCTAATTGGTTAGTAAGATCCTCGATGAAAGGTAAATTAGCGATTGGGGCTGGTAATTAATAATGGAATCAATTTATTATTCACCGAGAGGATACTGGAGAGGCAAAGCAGCAATTGGTAAACTCGCTGATGCAGCATCGGTTAAACATTCTACTGCTAAAACGTGGTTATCCAAACAAGCAATATGGCAAATTTATCTACCACGTCCTAAACAAATTCAGTACGCGTATTTCGATGTCAGTGTTCCTAATGAAGTTCATCAAGCTGATATTCTGTTTTTACCGCATGATACTGTACGTGGAAAAACGTACAAGTACGCGCTAACCGTAGTTGATGTTGCAAGTAGATATAAAGAAGCAGAGCCGCTATCGGCGAAAACATCATCTGAAGTAGCTGATTCGTTTGAACGAATTTATCAACGAGGACTTGGACCACAAGGTGGTCTACGATGGCCACAGCTACTACAGGTTGATCCTGGTAAGGAATTTCTTGGTCCAGTATCATCGCTGATGAAACAACATAATACCAAAATACGACGAGGTCATACTGCAATTCACCGTGATCAGGCAATTGTTGAGCGATTTAATCGAACACTTGCTGAACGGTTATTTGGATATCAATACGCGAGGGAATTTATTCAGGATAAAAGATCTCGCGAATGGGTTGCAAGATTACCAATCGTGATAGCTGCATTAAATAATGAAATCACACGAACAACCAACATGAAACCCATTAGCGCGGTCACAAAAAAAAATATACCAACACAACGAAAAGATGCTGGAAAACAAAAAATATTAGGTGATGTCACAGTCAGATATTTATATGAGCCTGGTGAACTTGAAGGTGGTAGCGCGAGAGCAACTGATCCTATTTGGAGTGTTACCACACACAAAATATCTACCGTGACAAGATCCACTGGAAGAAATGTAGGCGTTTCCAGACCTGCAATCTACAGATTAGATTCTGCTGCTCCTCAACGTGGATTTACACGTGAACAACTACAAATAATTCCCGCGGATACACAACTACCGCCGCGATCACTCCGGTGATTTCGATCACTTAACTAGCACTAGTGCCTGCACCCAAGGCGCTAGCGCCTCTACGTCGATTACACTCAAGACAGGTTAACATGGTATTGTCTCGTGTATGACCGCGACTATTATCTTTTCTATCTACGGTAAATTGTCTTGAATCATTACTCGAATACCGCCATAACATTATACAATTACAACTTGCGCAATGATTGTTCTGCTGCTGTTTTAACTCAATAATAAATTCAACATCAAGATCAAAGTCGCGTTTATTTTTTTTGTCAGATTGTTTGTATCCGATTAATTTTTTTCTTATTATATCATCATCGATGATGTTAAATTTATCAACGATTTCAGGAATTATAATTCTACGTAATTGAGATATATTTCTGACCCTCGATACCGCTAAATAAACTAAATTTGACCACTCGATTCGATCGTCTACAATCCAGACTCGTGTATCAGAAATAGTTAATCCCTGAGACGAGTGGATCGTCATAGCGTATCCTAACACCCATGGAGATTTGTCAGCGCGTAATGCATCTTCGACCACACTGATATCAACGGCGACAATATCATTTAATACGAGATTTTGCTTCTCAGTCTGTCCTGGAATATCAACATTAATATTCTGTTTTCGTGTATCTGATGGTCTATAACACAACGGTACGGGTAGTTCTGAATATTGTTCTTTATGTAGCTGAAATAACTGCTGTTGTAAAGCGTCTCTGATTATTTTTCTACTTGCTACGATCAAATCGGTGGGTCTCCATGAGTTCAAAAAATCACTCATTGATGTCTCTGAGATCACTCCACGTATTATTTCACACTGAATTTTGTTTGATTGTAATCTGATTAATTTTTTAAACTCTTTCAAATTTGCATCAAGAGCTCTATGATCATCATCTATTTCTTCGTAATAATCAACGAAATTTTTTAACCAATCATGTGGAGATGGTCCAACAAAAGGCGGAGGTTGACCATGATCGCCACACATTATTATGGCGGTATTTTTCGTCAACAACCAATCAAGAAACATTTTTAATGTATCCAATGACACCGTGCATATCTCATCCCAAATAATTATTTTAGGTATATATTTTTCCCCCATCCGTTGAGGAGTCCATGTATCCCCGCGCCATCGGAAGAAACTATGATACGTACACGATTGTACTTGCCGCTGTTTCATCTCACGTGCAAGTCTATGTGTGGGTGTCAGCACGATTATATCTGAATTTCTAAAAACATTAATCGTTCGAGTTGTTTTGCCGCATCCACCAGGTCCATTGAGATATACTGTCTTATATCTGGTTATTGGATCACTCAACGATGGTGCCTTCGACATTTCTGATATTTTATTACCCTCACGATAAACATCTCTCACTGGAACATCTGCTGATTCTGTGTAATTGTGTAATAGTTCCTTTTTTATTCTCCACGAACCCCATCGTTCATCATTACTTGTAAATTTCATAACAGGTTCTAAATATTTACTTGAAATATAAAATGAGTCCGTTGCGACTCTGACTGCGGTCTCAGGAAATCTATTAATCATCGATAATAAATTTATAGAAACATAAGCCAACATGGAAGATCTTAGATGAGTATATTGCGGGGATACGTCATTTATGTAACTAACGATCGTACCTAATTTTGTTCCGTCGGATAAATAAACACTCTCTCGATTTACAAATGTATTTTTCGCCGTTGTATCAGCGATTATAAAATCGTACTCGGCATCATCTAAAATTAATCGTGCGTGATGTCTTTTATAATCATATGCACCACCTTGAGTAAATTTACCTATAATTTTTCTACCGAGATCTTTTGCGGTTTTGAGTTTATTAGGAATATCATCCTTAAACTCGCTGATAACTTCAGAATCTGACATGGGCAACCAAACTTTGGTCTGTGCATGATATGATATAATTGCCTCACTGACCACCAACGATGTCAGTATCATACAATCTAGCATATATCGCAACAGAACTATAGGTGCCCAACGTTTTGCACAAAAATGTCTGCCAAACCAAACATAACAAATCTTGTGAAGATTTTCGTTAAACTCGAACGACTCAATACAGGCGAATCCAGTCAGATCAAAATCAGGTAATGGTCCATTAATTGCCACTCGCGTCATCTCGTTTGTAGGGTGACCAAATCTTTCAAAGTACGTAGAACAGTCTCCGTATCCCAGAAAACTTCCTGGATAACATGCAACCATATCAACCGAAATAACATCATTGTAATTGTATTTGGTATTCCATAATCCGCCATGTCCATATTCGACGCAACTTGCGCGTACGTCCTCGAGTAAATCAAATCGTGTTGGTTTCCATGAATTTCGTTCTCTGGCGAAATGAGCCGCAACAGATGGAACGGTAAAACAATTAGTTAGTAATTTGTCAGTATTTTCCGCGTGCTTGCACTGTTAAAACGTCGCAAGATTTTTCATCTCGTCATGGAGGGATTCTGTGCGATATATTTCACCGTTCGGTTTGACAAACTGATCAAATTCACCCTCCTCATTACTTTTGAATAACCATACCGATACAGGATCGGTTTTACTTATTTCGTTGATAAAATCAAACATACTCATATCTGCCACAGATAATTCTGCCACAGATAATTCTGTGGGGTAAAATCTAACAGTTCGATCACGTGGAAATATTGTTACTGCGTTAGTCCATGCGTGCGCGTTATGATCGATAATATTTATTGGAGCTCCTTTCGATTTATATTTCGACTGGTACAGTACTTCTCCCGTTATTGTCGCCACAGTTATTGGAAATTTTAATATTTTTCCTAACTCAGCAACATCTTTTATTGTAGCACCAGTATCCTTAACTGAATCAGCCCACGAGTTTATTTTTTCACGCCTTAAATCAGTTAATCCATTTCCACGCATCGCGTTTGTAAAGTGTTCTATTACTCGTTCAGCTACACAATTTAGCCTTGACAAGGTCAAGGATGATAATTTCATCGGCGCTAGTTTATCAACGTTGGGTTTTTTATTTATCTCATAAATTCCATAAATAACCGCCGTTACAGGATATGCTTGTTCATAATACGGTTTATCAATACCAGTCAATAGACCCGGTCTGGAATTTTTACTTAATATGATAGTTTTATTATTACCAAGGACAGGATCATATTTGTCACGGATAATCCAACTATCTGTTTCTGTTAATACAATAAATTTTACTCTGAAGAAATATTTTTGATTGCCCTCGTATTCAGCGATGTAG
Source organism: Sinohyriopsis cumingii (assembly GCA_028554795.2). Taxonomy (NCBI): domain Eukaryota; kingdom Metazoa; phylum Mollusca; class Bivalvia; order Unionida; family Unionidae; genus Sinohyriopsis; species Sinohyriopsis cumingii. The sequence continues at coordinate 8,591,746 of CM068842.1, read as the reverse complement.
TTAATGATAGTTGCCGCTCGCTTGTCGTTCATTGTGGCGTCCGTGACAAAGTCAGTGCGTATAATCTTGAACGTTGACCATGTATGAGATGCACCATCCGTGTAAAATTCTTTCTTAGCGTCATGAATTTTCGAGATCAAACTTTTATTTTTCGGATCAACCAGATCTCGTACTGGCAAGTCAGAAGATAATCTGTCAAGGTTGAATTTATACTTAACAGGCCTAGTTTGGGATAATCTCTCAAACTCGTTCATATAATTAAAACAAATATTTAAATAAAGAAAATTATATATATATACACAATGTCCCAATGTAGATGGTTGATGATCGGCTCAGTAAATCGATGCAACAAATCCTGTAGAAAGGAATTTTGTTGGATGCACTCACAAAACATACGACGAGGAAGTCTAGGACCAATACCATGTCTACGGTGTGGTATTGGAGTACGTGGAAAGACAGAATTATGTGGAAAGTGTGGCGGGAAACGGTTCAGAGAACTTAAAAGATATTATGACAAAAAAAATAATAGCGGTGAAAACGCTATAAAATCCGTGGAGGAGTATATATCAAGATTTCAGACAAACAATGATTTAAACATATAATATTATTATAATGGAGCAAAATATATTTGTCCCACATCCTGTCATAACAAACTATGAATCAAATATTAATGGTATCATCAGACACTGCAAGTTAAAAAAACCAGTTGGTTATGTTTCTAATACTGGCTATCTTAGATTTGTAGTTGGTAAGAAAAATTATCATTGTCATCGTTTCACATACGAGTGTCACAGGGGTTTGATCAAAGACGGTCTTGTTATTGATCATATTGACGGGGACACTCAAAATAACTCCCTACACAACCTTCGTGTTGTCACTCGAAGCGTGAACTCTGCATGTGGTAATACAGGAAGATGTAAGACAATCGGAAAGAGGGCGGTAATTTCTACAAACATAGAAACCGGTGAAGAAATTATGTTTCAGTCTATGAACGCGGCTGCGACATATTTTGATATTGACTCGCGTGTGGTAAAATACGTTGCAGATAATATAACCAGATCTACTTTCTCGAAAAAATATAAACAGAAAATTACATTTCAGTATCAATAACTATCATCACCACATTATTAACTATCATCACCACATTATTAACTATCATCATCACATTGAATTAATTTTTTTAATTTATGTCACAGTAGGTCCTCCATACACTACTGAATTTTTGATTTAAGGGGAGATTACTTTGTAATATATAGTTTTCTTCGTAGATGGTTGGTTTGTTATGATCGTAATTAGTCAGTTTAACTAATTACATCGTATAGTGCCGACGAACCTAACTCATTAGACTCATAAGTATTATTTATGGTTTTTAAATATTTTCCCATCATACAACACATGATCCGTAGGAAGCTGTGTGTGAAACAGAAACCGTTACTCATTGTAATTGACCTGCAGTTGTGTGTTCACTGAACTTACACTCTGGAAAGTTCTTTGACTGGTGCATTCATGCCACTATTATTATTGATTTTCGGTCTGCTTAGGAAACCAGCTACAAATACAGAAACTGTTATAAATACAGAAACTGTTATTATTCAGAAACCGCTACAAATACAGAAACTGTTATAAATACAGAAACTGTTATAAATACAGAAACCGCTACAAATACAGAAACCGTTATTATTCAGAAACCGCTGTTTAGTGTAAATATTGGTTCCTTAGCTATATAGCTAGCTATATATTAACTTCCGAAACATATGTTCGTAACAATGTTTGATAGCTCGATCAGTATGGTATTGGACTGTGGCGCTCGCGGTCCAGGATCGAATCCCCATGGCTGACAATTTGTCGGTGGTGCGCATAATTGCGATTTTTATAATAGTGGGGGGAACCGCAAGAACCCCTCCGCTCAGCAAATTCACAACCACAATATTGACTTGTGGTTGATACATATTTTCGTATCACCCACTGGATTAATTATTGTGGGTGTGATTTTGCTGAGCGTACATGTTTGTATTGTCCTTAGTTAGTACCGTATTCATAATCTGAGCTCGCTAATACACTCGATAGGGGCTCTTCATTCATTGTATATAACCATTTCATTGTATGTATGTCCGATAAACTTGGTAGATTGCGGTGGCAAGCTACAAGTTTAATGAGGACTGTGCTGTCCTTAGTTAGTTATATGTTATGTGTATATCCTCTAAACTTGGTAGATTGCGGTGGCAAGCTACGAGTTTAATGAGGGTTGTGCCGTCCTCCCTCTTGGGCCTCTAGACCGTTGTTTGGCGGGTTAGGGGCTCTCGTAGAGGGAATATTTGCCTAATGAACTTGGTAGATTGCGGTGGCAAGCTACAAGTTCTTGGTTGTGCTGTCCCTGAAACATCCCGACGAACTCGCTAATACACTCGATAGGTGTTCTAGGGATATTTTTTTTATTTTAAAGATTTATATATTATATAATGAACCATGAAAATATCAATGATGTAATTGTCGCTATTAAAAAATTAAAAAAAGATGGAATTAATATATCTGATGAACTTAATCCTGAAAAAATAGTTTCTGACTTTGAGATTTTACAAGAACGTAAAACCATGGGTACACACACACTATCATCTGAATACAGTCTCATGAAACGGATTCAATCGGCAATGTTTCAGTCGCTAGCTACCGTAGAAGATGATCATGTGAAGGAGTTCGTTCCTCTTTCTACCGCCGTAGAAAGAATTAAGTCGTTATTATCCCACGAGTATGAGGCAAAGAAAACGATTAGTACTCGCATAAGACTATTAAGAAAAATAATGTCAGATCGTGAAACGATCCAAGGTAACTTCGTTACTGGTGAAACGATCCAAGGTAACTTCGTTACTGATGAAACGATCCAAAGTAGTAATTTTGAAGATGACTGAGATCTTTGATCAGAAATATTATTCTGAATTTGATGGGTTAGTAATTTGTTTTTTTTTACTGAAATTTAACAAATTTGTACAATTTCTTAATTTTACAAATTATTTATCTCTGAATTAATTTATTTATTTACTGAATTAATTTTTTTTTTTTTACTAAAATCAAGAAAAATGCACAAATTACTTGATTTTGACGGGGTAGTTGGTAGTCAAAATCAAAGAAAAATGCACGAACTACTTTATTTCTGACGGGGTAGTTGGTAGTCAAAATCAGGAAAATTGAGCAATTTCGTTGTATTTTAGTAAAAAAAAAATAAAAATCTCAGTAAAAATAATATTATTAATAAATAAAATTAATTTATAATAAATAAAATTTGTTAGGAACAATTTGACAATGTTAGAACTTTCTTGATTTTGATGGGGTAGTTGGTAGTCAAAATCAAGTAGTTCGTGCATTTTTATGTTTCTGACGGGGTAGTTGGTAGTCAAAATCAAGTAATTCGTGCATTTTTATGTTTCTGAGGGGGTAGTTGGTAGTCAAAATCAAGTAATTTGTAAAATCAGGAAAATTAATAAATATTATTTTTTTTATTTTTTTAAGTTGATCGAATTTGATTCTGATCTCTGTTACAAATGTTCTTCTAACTGTTAAGAAATCCTCGTGTGTAAAAACCTTCCTCCACATGAAGATCTACGACAAAAGTCCTTACGACGGAAGTCTTTACGACTTTACATACAGATTTATTACAAGCTCTTCTTCACGTATGTCAATTAAGCGATTAAGGTGGTCTGTGAGTTTAAAATTGATTCGTGTTAACATATTATTGTGACACCGCAAATACACGGGATTAGTTGGTTCTTGCACGATTAAACTTCCAGGGGGAACTTGTGGTGTGAACGTGTACAGGATGTATCCTTGTTGAGCTTGATTTGATCTTCCGAGATCTATTTGATAGCTGCCATCGATTACGTCACAAACCAGATTGACCGCGACAGTCGGTGTTATATTAACGATCCGCGGGGATACGTGCCTTCCGCCGCCATGTGGATCATTATCATATCTAAGAACAGTTGGAGGTGGTGCTAGTTTTTTCCACGCATCGAGTATTTTAGGAAAAAACTCATCAATGACATCACTGACAGATTTTCTTAACTCGGTTACACTATACCCGGGGAATTTATAATTCGGTACATCGGCTTCTGTTAATTTATATTTTTCTAACCATGCCTTTGTATCAGAATTTTTATGTGATTTTAAAAGACTAACCATCGCCTGAACTATTCGGCTATTAAAATATTCCATGTCTGATATAAGCTGATTTAATCTTTCCACACGCGTGATGATTTTTTCACGCGATGACGCTGATATGTCAAAAATATGTTCGTTAAAATATTGATTTAGTTGATCTAGTTGTTTTTTACACTCTTGATTGATTTCCTGAAAAAATCTAATAATATCACTCCGATCAAAACCCAAAACATATCCCCCTTCCTCCGGATTTATAAAAGACCATGCCTCAATATCTTCGCGAAAGATAAACTTGTCAAGCATCGATTTACTTTTTAAAATAGGTATCTCCCCCCTGTATAATGGATAAATTTGATGATATGATTGTCTATCCGTGACATAATCAGACTTTTTCGGTTCTGGTGGTATCGGTGTTATCGGTGGTGATATTTCAGGCCATCCTAGCACGGATCTGATTGAAGATTGATAAATATCAACGGCATAATCAGGCGAGTTTATTTCAATCGTCGAGGACAACGTCGGCTCATGAACGTTTATTGATATTTTTGATTCCTTTCCCGTTATTGATTTTATTCTACGCGCAAATTCCTCACTGATTTGTTCGATCTCATAACTGCCGGTTGGTATTTCAACAACAACCCAGTCAGGTGTTCCATCGGGTTTGTTCTTGTTAGTAAATACAAGCGAATTATTTGCTGGTGTACCATTAAATGATTTTGATCTGATATTTGGCCAGCTGTAATATACCCGTAATTGTGCTAGTGCTATTTCCTTTACTGGAATTGCAGTAGGAAAATTAACACTAAATTCAGGATTAGTTGAACTTACCGAGATCATTGTTATCTTTGGCGGAGTTGTGTTGGTCACGATCTGCTGGAGTAATTCTGTCATTATTAATACTTGTATCTTTAATACCTTCATCGTATATTTTGGTCATCATTGAAAATTCGAAATCAGATATAATTCCATCACTGAGACTCGCTGATAACAACGAGGATAATTTCGAGTATGCTACCGTCGCTGTATGTAATTTTATTTTGTAATCGGATAATTTTTCGTTCGTACAAGTACATATTTTTTTTGTGATGATACCAAGCACACCTGCAATAGTTGTTGCTGCTGAAATACAAACAGTTACAGCTACTGGTGCCATCGTTGTCAACGCTGATAATATTACACCGGTTCCAGCAACAACAGCGGATACTGAATAAACAATCACATCAACGATAACCAATCGTCGTCGATATTTTTTTACTTTTACTGTATATTGATCAACTTGATCTTTTAGCGTCGCCTGCCATTCACGCGCTTGATTGTATCTGTATTGTGCACCGTCCATATATATTTTTATGCAGTAAACAATTGAGGTGTTTCAGCTACAAATTCCAAACACCACCAGTAAGATGTTGCGGTTAATTTCTTATCAGCTGCTTCCAGAATAAATATTTCCTCGGCTCCGATATTTAATATAACAGATACAACCCCGGAAAACCTGTCTGTGGAATGACGCCATGGAAACGTTGTAAATATTTCAAATTTTGCAGCACTAAACACAGACAGCCTGTACACGCCAGTGGTTGTTGCGGTATATTTAATAGTTTTATTCTGCGTTGACCATGTTGCGAATCCCGATGATACCGTGTATACGATGTTTATGATATGCCCGGGAGGTATTTCAGGTGAAATTTTAATCAGATTGATTTTATTGATAATCTCAGGAATTCCCGCTACGATGTCTAGTTGTGTTCGTTTGATCGTGTCTAGGTTACTTTTGATATCAGAAAGTTTTATATCGATGACGGAAGGAGTTCCAAAGAACTTATTTATGGCATCATCGGTTTTCTGAAAATTTCTTCGAAGCCTTGTAAAACCGGTTACGTGAACGTCATACTCGGCCCGTAGCGTGGATAGTTTTCCATCCACGTCGTCGACGTATAGTTTGTTTGCGACGTCGTTGTCAGACTTTGGAGCTGTTACAGCTACTATTTTGTTCCCGTTCATGTTAAGTTCACCTGTCATTGTGTCACCGGTGTTTCTCACGCGATTAGCAACACTTTTTGCAATTTCATCTCTAATTGTTGCAAACGATATACTTGAATCTCTGATTCTACCACCGTCAGTAAACACGGGAATATTATCCGTAACTGCACCGAGTACTCGCCGGACTATATCATTCCATCTGATATTGCTGGTTTTTAGTTTACCATATCGATCTTGAAAAATAACAACTTCATCTGGGTCAACTCCAGCAAGGTTCATAATATCAGCGAGGTCATCTTTAGTCGCATACTTTGACAGATCAACGTCGGATTTTATTTTCTTACCAGTAGAAGATCTTCCGTAAATGTCAACCATTATAATAAGATCCGTTGTTTAAAATGCTTTACGCGCAACATATCGGTTGCTTGTATAATCGTGCACGACTTTATGTGGCGGCTTGGATGATTTTGATATTGCGTCGAGTACATTAATTACTTCACGGCCGCATATTGGCGGATCTGTCATTGTTTGTGTGGGTAGCGTTGAATACCAAACTTTATAACCGCTAGTTGTTGCGTGGAGTGGTGCGACATACTTGATAAATTCAACAGGTGGAGCTAACCCGTACGAGTCAAAATAAACAATTCCACGCGGATCAATCGCGTATGATACCCAATGAGTACCGGGTCCGGAACGTTTGTCAAGATTAATAATACCTGTTTCTAGTTTGTTTGGTTGTTTCGGTAATTGATCTCGCATAAAAACACCTCTAAAGGCGGATATTTTTAATTTTTTAGCAGCATCAAGTAAATCAAAATTTGATGCTGGAACGTCTAACGAAATGACCCTGGAAGCCTTAGGCCTCTCCCCCAACGAGATCCCGGTAATCTTAGACCGCGCCCCTTTTTTTTGTATCCTCGCCCTGTTGCTTTCTTTAGTGCCATTCCAGCGGCTGTTCCAACAGCACCTAACGCGGCCGCTTTTGCTACGGCTGGAGCAGCTGCAGCTATTAATGCCGGAATGGCCGCAAGAAGTGGAAATATACCACCCGTTTTAACCATGTCTTTGATGGCGCTCGGGGAGAGATGGAATTGAACTCCAGTTTTTGATTCTAGGGCTTTATTGAAATGTTTAATCTGATTATTTGTCAGCGATAATTTGTTTGGACCACCACTAATATGATCTCGTTTTAGTGATATTTTAGTTCCGCATTTGTTGGCGGTTTTTGATTGAAGCTTTTTTACCTGACCAGGAGTCAGAGTAACATTAACATGACTATACGACATTTTTATATAAAATATATTTTTCTAAATAACACGATTAAAGATTTTCCACCGGTGCATCAACGACCCTCATTCGACCACTACCACCTTCAAGTAACATGGCCTTGTCGCTAAGTATGACCGCGATCGCTCTGTAATCAACACCACCGGTATTTAATGTTGCTTTGAGATGTATATCAACGACAGATTGTTTTGATAGATCAAGATGTTCTAATGAAAAATAATAAATCGGGTACAATTTTTTAAAATCTAGTTGTGATATTTGCAACCCGGTATCAACATTTTGATCACGTCCCATAAATGACATCAAACGATGATATGCACGTCCTATGTGATTTAATGCATAATTTAGTTGTACATTTTCTGTTGGTTCCTGTTGTCCGTTTATCCGTAAGGAAATATCTGTGAGACCTAGTTGGTCAAATATCATATGAGAGTGAACTTGTGAGTTTAAACGATTACGGTTCTGAAACGCAATAAAAATATGTCGTGGTGCAGAAACACCCTGTTGTGATGCTATATGCCATGTAAACTGACCGTTAACGTTAGTTTGCATACTGTCTGTGCTTGTTGTTAACCATGACAACAAGGATTTACCACCTGCATCCATGAAAGAAATTAATCGCTGTTCTTCTGCGATCGTTGGAGTCATTACCGGCATCCACAATGAAAGTTTTGATAATACTACTTTACCAGCGTCACCAACGGGTCTCCACAGAGCATCATTATCATCGTTCTTTCTTACAAGAACAACCGTGTGTCTAGCTCCAAAAATAACCTTTTTAACATTCCTGCAAAATCCAAAAATATGCGATAGTGGAATTGTACATGAAAAACCTCTATTGCCTCCTAGCAACATATTTCTACGTGCTGCAAATCCCAAGTTGAAATTGTCATTAGAACCATGAACCACTGGCCACACATTAGCATCAGCGGCATCGGCAAAATCTCTTGGTCGTCTTATATTATACGGATCACTTTCAGGGTTATCGGAGTTATCTTTCACAAACATCATTGTGGGACCTGCTGATCTTGTATAATCATCAGAATATCTCGCCAGACCAATTATTGTTGTAGCAACGTCGACATCATTCTGAATTGATTCAATATTTTTTCCATCAATCATGTATGTGGCGCCACTAAATAATGCTATGATCCCGTTGTTGACAAAACCAATTTTTACTGGATCTAAGTAATTAGTATCATCCGTTTTTATAATTGTACCTTCTACCTCAAGAAAGGCATCAGCGGGTAAAAAGTATCTACTTGTGTCATGAACTTGTAGTTCAATTCTCCCGGGCTGATTTGGTTGTTTTGCGTCATAGGAATAAAATTGATAATCACGTACAGATTCATCCTTAAGGACGGGTGCTTCCATATCAAATGCTGTGTCGGACACGCGCTTGAACATTTTATTATAATTATTTTTCGTCTAACACGTTGATCACCGCCTTCGGAAAGTTCCACCTCGGGAAGTTCCACTTCCTGATATCAAACTTGAGATATTATTTCCAGATTCACCGAGTCCTTGATCTGCTAACGCCGCTAGTTTTTGATTTGCAGCTTGATTTATTATTTTACTAACATCTGCGGGCATCACCTCAGTACTTGCCAGTTTCACCGGTGGTTGTTGTTTTCGTCGCAATAATCGTGCTAGTCTTTCTTTGATCGCCGAGAACGCCTTACCAGCAACATTGACAATTGCACCAGGAGCTTTATCACGAACAATATCAATAGCCTTCATCGATAATTGTTTTGCGACGGGTGCTACTTTTGGAGCTATCCTCGTGAATAATCCCCGAATGACATCACCAAGTCCATTTCCGTAAATTGCTTCATAGATTGGTAATCGTGAGTTTACCGCTCTAACCTGTGTGGGTTTACGATGATTATCATGCACAATCATCTTATTTTATTTACCATTTATCTAACAACTAGTCATCAACGAGCTCATCAATAAGTTCTCGGTAAACGCCAATATCCATGATGCCACCTTGAAATAGTCGCCGACAAATATCAGCTGCTTCATTGGTTATTTCTGGTGAATTATTTCCAGCACGTTTTCCTCCTATGAGAACTTCTAACCGTGACACGTCATTGATGATATTATCAGGACATAAACCAGATCCTGTTTTAGGTTCATCTTGAGGTGTTTTAAATACTGGTGGTTGCATTACCGGAGTAAGTACTTCAGTGGTGTCCGGGGGTGAACCTTCTCGAAATCCATGTGGTGAACCTGTCGGTGTAAATGTCATTTTCGGTGCAGAAATTTTCTTCGAGGGTAGTAATTTAATTAGCTCTTTAGTCTTTTTAATTTCCGACTTCAACCTTCGTTGTGGCGAAGAAGATTGTTGTTGTTCTATTTGTTGCAGAGGTGGAGGAAGCTGATACTGGGAGGACTCTCCTTGTTCTAGTTGTTCCCCTCTCTCTCTATAAAGTCTTTTTACTTCTTCTTTAAGTCTTTCAAATTCTGAACCTCTAGCTTGTTTTTTGTTGTAATATACGCGATATATCCATTTAATGAAATTATCATCATTTGTTTTTTCATAACGGGGTTTTAAAATACTAGATTTATTAGATAAACTATTTAATATTGCTTCAGGTAATCTCTCTCTTTCAGTTTTTCTAATTTCCTCAACAACTCCTTCGTTAAATTTTGCAATTAATTCTACGTTTTCTCCTGCTGGTTTGGATTTAGATGCAAGTTTTTTTCTCACATCGGCGACTTCAGTACGAAGTTCTTCAATACTTTCAAGTATTTCCTCATCAACAGGTGGAGGTTGAGCTGCGGCTATGTCAGTTAGAAGGTCTCGTAAAATCTTCTTTGTTTGTTTGGTTCTTCTTGCTGTTTTTTCAGCCTGTACTGCAGTTTGTTCTAATACCGGAAAAATACCCTTTTTCCTCTTCTCATCTTCCTCTTTAATATCTCCCCATATAGTTTTTTCAACAGCCGCTGCAGCTTTCTTAGTAGCTGCAGTGACGGGTTTAAATAGTTTTTTAGTGTCTTCTTCGTACTCAACTTTTGATTCTTGCTGCGCTTGCAGATTTTTTCTAAATGAGTCTCTGACAGGAAGAAATTTTTTAATTGTTTCTAATCGTTCTCGTGCTGTTCTTGCAGTATGAGATTCTGGATGTACCATTTTTATTATAACATAATAATTTAATTAATATCAGCAGAAGAGGAGCAGCAGAGAGGGGTGATGATAAAATTAAATTTAATTAAATAGATATCATTAATATAATGAACAACTGTGCGTGGCTGCGTCAAGGAACCACTAACAATTGTAATAAAAAATGCCGTGGAGAATATTGCAAGAAACATAATTATCTTATAAAGAAAAATCCTCATGCTGGTCCACGAAGTTGTGTTGGATGTAACAACGGCGTTAGAGGATTATATCAGATTTGCAAAAATTGCGGTGGAGATCGATATCGAAGTTTGATGATATATTATAAACACAGAAAGAACATAAATCCAAAAATAGAAAAACCACCATCAGAACTTGAATATTACTTGAAACATAGAACAAATAAAGATGAAACAAATAAAGATGAAACAGATGAAGATTCCCATGATTCAGATGATGATTCCCAATATTGATAGCAGCAGAGAGGGGCGTCTACGGTTCTGTTTGGGACAAACAATAATCGTAGACGTGGTAATTGACCTCTATGAGTGGTCACTATTTTTTTTTGGTAAAACACAAGGGTGACCATTCCCCTAAGTGGTCTGTTCACCCTCTCTGCTGCTAATGCAATCTTAAATTCAGTACGGTCAAGAAACAGTTGCAAATCAGTAGATTTTCCAAAATTTAAAAAAAAAAAATAATGAACATTCTCGCCACCAGGAAACACTAACTTTAATTTATCATTTGCAATTCAAAAAGCCATTCTCGCCATCTTTATTTTGATATTTTATCCATTTAACTACAATGTGATTTTCAAATACGAAAACACTATTTTGGTTGAAAACTTTGGGAGAAAACGAATGCTTAAACGGGCGACAAGTCTGCGCAAAACAAGAAAATGAAGAAAACATAAAGACTTAAATTGGAATCTATGTAAATTAGTTTAGGTCATGGTTTTAACAAATAAATACAAAACCTGTGGCGTTCGCGATCGAAAATATAGCAAACGTAATATGGAACAATTTAGGATGAAAGGACAACATTGCATGAAAAGTATAAGACTTGGGATATTAGCAAAACTGTCCCTACACCCACCCACCCCGGAAAATTGGCAAAACCTTCCCCTACCCACAGTCCTTCCACTCCATTCCCACCCACAATAGGATATGGTGGGGTGGTACTCCTTGCTTTTTCATGACAAATAGTATCAAATATATTTTTATTTCCAAAGATATGTTTCTTGCAAGAAAGTTCGGTTAAAGAGATAATAATAATGATAATAATAATAAAGACCGTTTAAAGACTTGTATGTCATGATTCCTTTAAAATAAAGAATACGTTTTTGTATAGGTAGCCATTGCAGACGTGAAAACAAAACATCTGAGGGAGTCATAACAGAAAGTTTCAGTATTATTCGGGCTGCCCTTTTCTGGAGTCTATCAATTCTGGACAGATTATAATTTGATGTGTTTTCCCATATGGTACGGCCGTAATCTATCAGTGGTAGTATATAACCCGAAAAATAAATTTCAAGTGATTGTGGAGGTAGAAATTTCGAAAGCAATTTTAACCGAGTTATTCTTTTGACTACCACTGCATATAGATGATCGATATGCGCATTCCAGCTGAGGTGTTGATCAATGTAGATGCCAAGAAGTTTTTGATTTTTGACAATAGATACGTCTAAGCCATTTTGAGTTAGAAGTAAATCCATGTTAGTAAATAGACGCTGCCTTGTTCCAGTTGTCATACATTTCGTTTTAGAGATATTAATATGCATTTTGTTTTGATGACAGCAAACTGATATATTGTTGAGGTCGATTTGAAGTTTATTTTTAATGGAGTCTAGAGATTTACACGATAAATGCAATGTAGAATCGTCAGCGAAAAGATCTGTGTTACCGTGCGCTGGATACAAGGCTAAGTCATTGATAATTAGTAGAAAAAGAAGAGGCCCTAATATAGATCCTTGAGGAACACCAATTAAGATATGGCTTGGTTCGGATATATATTTACCCGTGCAAACAATCTGGTGTCTGTTTGTGAGATGCGACGTGAACCATGCAACTGAGTTTGGAGAAAACTTGCAGGCTGAAAGTTTTTTAATGAGCACCGAATGGTCAACCAAATCGAATGCTTTTTTAAAATCAATGAAGATTGCACCAGTAAGTTCGTCTGATTCTACTGCTAGTAGCCATTGGTCTATAAGTTTTGTCATTGCAGTCTGACATGAATGATTCTTTCGAAAACCTGACTGTGATCTATGGAGGAGTTGGTACTTGTCGAGATATCTCAAAATATGCTAGTAGTAAATGGGGGCACCCTAGCGACAATGGGAATTAGCATTACAAGACCCCTTGGGCAACTCTAGCGACAATGGAGAATTAACATGGAGAAAAATCGTGGGACAATCTGGCGACAAGGGAAATTAACATGGAGAAAAATCGTGGGTCACTCTAGCGACAAGGGGAATTTAACATGGAACTATAGTGTGGGTCTGTCTAGCGACAAGGGGAAATTAACATGGGAATAGAGTTTGGGTTTGTCTAGGGACAAGGGGAATTGAATATGGGATTTTTTTTTTAAATTTAAATTTAAATTTAAATTTAAAAAAAGGGGTAGGCAATGGAAAGGTATCTCTTTTCGAGAAATATGACTGGCCCTGAAAAGGGCCTTTGGGTTTTCTTCTTCTTCTACTGCTTCTAATTTCTTCTTTTTCTCCACCAAGTTCTTATTTTATCTCCAACACTCTTTCTCTTCTTCTCTTTCTTTTTCTCCTGCTCTTCTTTCTTCTTCTTCTCTTCCTCCTCTTCTTTCTTCCTCTTCTCATTTTCTTCTTCTTTTTCAATCTTTTCGTTCCATTTGCTTATTCTTATTCTTTCCTCTTCATCCTCCTTCTCCTCCTTTATCTCTTTCATGACACCACTAATCTTGTCCTTTACCTTTTTCAAGTTATTAATTTCCATCTTTACACGATGGGGACTATAGGAATAATGGTCTTCAACCAGTCATATTAACATCTGCTCCATCATTCCTAAGTTGTCTAAAACGTCTTGTAATGTTTGTATTTTCTCCATTTGGTTAGAAGCCATCTTCTTTTTTTATTCTTTGCAGAATGGTTTGAACGACGAATACTATGGGTTCTTATACTTAAAGCGCGTACGTGAAGGAAAACATCCCCCTAAAACGTAAAATTGATCTTACCTAGATCATGACCAAACAACGCGCGAACGTGAAGGAAAACATCCCCCTACTTTTTCATTTCATATAATAAAACCCAAACTATACTTTCTCATTTCATATAATAAAAACCCAAACTATACTCTCCACATACGCTAAGAAACAATAAACAAAATCCATAATCTACTATCCACACAATCTTACGTGAGCGCTTACAAAACCCAAACTATACTTTTCACATACGCTAAGAACAATAAACAAATCCATAATCTACTATTCACACAATCGTACGTGAGCGGGTACAAACACAAACACAAACACACAAACACAAACACAAACACACAAACACATACGCTAAGAACAATAAACTAATCCATAATCTACTATCCACACAATCGTACGTGAACGCTTACAGAACCCTAACTATACTCTTCACCTACGCTAAGAAACAATAAAGAAACCCATAATCTACTATTCCCACAAACATACCTGAGCTCTTACAAGCACCAACACACAAACACATACCCTCACACTATCTTAAAAAAGAGTTAGTGTTTATAATCACACTACTCTACCTACACACACTGGCAAATCGATCGTTATTTCTTTTCTAGAGTATTGGGTAGCCCTGAAAAGGGCTGTTTTTTTTTTTTTTTTGGAACTTCATGGACACCTGGTTAATGGTGGCACCTTCCAGGCCTGGCGCCACATACACATCTTGTCCCCCAGTTACTTTTTACCTTTTTGGGGGAGAGAGCAGAGGCAGGATATGTCGCTTCAGAATCCCAATTTTCGCTCTCTGGGATTCTGAAATTTCTTCTTCTTCTCTCCTTTTCCTCTTCCTCCTCTTCTTTGTATCTTCTCTCCTCCTCTTTGTATCTTCTTTCCTCTTCTTCTTTATATCTTCTCTCCTCCTCTTCTTTGTTTCTTCTTTCCTCCTCCTCTCTTATCCTTCCCTCCTCCACAATGGCTTCCGCGGCCAGTTCATTTAATATACGCCTGGCATATTCCAGATGCACATGAAGTTCCAACAGTTTCTCCAGTCTCGTGTTCATTTTTGGTCTTGATCAATCAACAAGGGTAGCTGGACTGCCGAACGAGTTTCAATTTATACTGAAAGCGCGGACGTGAAGGAAAACATCCCCTAAAAACATAAAATTGATCTTACCTACATCATGACCAAAAAACAACAACGCGCGGACCTAAAAGAAACACTCACTCACTTTTTATGCTACCCATCACTATTTTAAAATTTTTTATAAATCACTTCAATAGACTATCCACATACGCAAAGCAATCCAATCTAACCCCAAATTTACACCTCAAATACCAAAAAAAGACATCATTTTAATCTACTATCCATACCAACTTACTTAACCACTTACAAACACAAACACACAAACACATACCCTCACATTTTTTTTAAAAAAGAGTTAGTGTTTATTTTCACACTACTCTACCTACACACATTGGCAAATCGATTGTTATTTCTTTTCTAGAGTATTGGGTAGCCCTGAAAAGGGCTGTTTTTTGTTTTTTGCTATGGCATTCTTTTTAGTTTCTAAGAATGCGATGTCCTCTGAGGATAGACTTTCTGGCGATAGGTCTGCTTCTTCGGAAAGAGAAGAAGAACTCTTTGGTGTCGATACGACAATCGACAAAGCCTCTGTCAGCTTCAGGTTGCTGCTGCTGTTCTTGTTGTTGTTGTTGCTGCTGTCTCTGAAGTCTGTACTTCTCTGTCCATTCTTCTTTTTCCCTGTTCATTTCTTCTCTGAAGAGCTCTTCTATCAGGTCTTCAGTGATTTTTAACATTCTCACATTCTCTATTTCTTCTGGCTTCGGTATCAGACTCTGTCTGACCCTATGCAAATTCACGTAGGCTTCGTTGAGTTTAGCTAGTTTGGAGCACATCTTCTTAGGAGGATGAGTCGACAATGGATGGTTAGACTGGAAACAACCCGGTTCTTAAAGTCAAAGCGCGGACGTGAAGGAAAACATCCCCCACACGGTTTTTGAGTCGCAACGTTTAGTGAGTGTCATGAGAGGGATAGTAAGAAATGAAAGAGCATCAATCCAACATTCTTATAGCTAAACAAAAGACAAAGGCATTTTTTTTCAAAACACAACATTTTTTATTCAAAAATCACTTAACACTAAACAACAACTCTAACATTTTTAACAATAATCCAACAATATAGCATCAAACAATTTTTTCAAAACACAACATTTTTTATTCAAAAATCACTTAACACTAAACAACAACAACTCTAACATTTTTTAACAACAATGCAACACTAAAAGTTTCTCCACTAGGTAAAGAGGGATAACAGTCTTCCATGGTTTCTAGTAATCTAGGATGACTTCTCTCAAACTGTTGATTTCTATCGTATTATCGAATTCTGCATACAGGATGACGTTCACCGTTTCATCAGGGTCTCGGTCTTTAAACTGAATTTCCACACGAATCTGGCCGGATTTTATAGGGTGGAAATGTCCCTCGTCGCTGCCTTGGTCTGGAATGAAATCGAAAGCCCACAAAGCGTAGCCTCCTGCATAATCCTCGTACGTAATACCGTGACTGGTATTGGTTCCTAACTGTCCGGTGGCTTCGTACAAGGACAAGTACGATCTCAAGTAATTCTTCTTGGTAAAGTCAGGTTCGAAAGGTCGGGTACACAAGGGCTTGCCATCGCGACTGACTTCGATTTTGGACACGCCAAAGTGTTGAAAGTAGAAAGGATTTTTTTCGGCAGCTCCGTTGAAGGCTGTATTCTCGACGATACCAACGATCAAACGTTTGGGTAACTGTCCTTGGAACAGATGATCTTCGATCATGGATCGCTGTCCCTTGGGAATGGTGAAGGTTTTCACTTCCACGCGTCGTATGGGATACTTGGCGGTCGTTCTGCTCAACGTCTGACTGATGTCGTTTCCCACTTTAGGTAACACTTCCACACGGCGTACGTAGAGTCTGGTTTCTAGGATTCTGGTTTTGTAACCGTCACTATCAGCCATCAAATGGAAAGCGGCACTGCTACGATTCAGTCTCAGGCGGACATCCACCCCGTTCAGCAAATACTTTTCTTGCAACCACATGTCCAAATGCAAACGATCCATCAGTTCTAAACTTGTGTCGGCTCCCGTGATTCTCTTTCTTCGTTCTACAAATCCATCATTGTTGTCTTTCTTTTCATCAGTTTCCAATATTTCAAACTTGGCAGGTTCGTCAGCTTCCCATACCACACAGGCATTGAGATGAGTGTTCCTGGCATCTATTCCGTACGTCAAGAGATTTTCCAGGTAGGCACGATAAGGGTAAGTATCCATGCTGCTACTGACCAGTTTGTTATTCAAATACAAGTCCACTCCACTGAACAAGGAATGCATGAAATTGTTGACGGGAGCTACTGCTTCATCGTCTATAGCACCTCCAGTCTTATCTAGAATTTTGACTTTCAGGTACAAGTAACTGCTATTCAGATCGATGTAATCTTCGGGCTGTCCTTTGATTTCAAACTCGATGGGAGCGGAATCGGTCAGTGAGGAGACGGGGTGAAATTCCACTCACTGGGATTCTTGCATCGTCATCATCGTGGGGGGCATGGTAAACAGATCCAGTTCCGTCTTGGAACAAGCGCAAGATTCTCGGTGCATCATTTTTTTTTTGTCTCTTTTCTCAATAATCGAAAACGTCTAAGTCTCGAACGGTTCTTCTTTTCTTGGCCTTTCTCGCTTGAAGTCTGGTGAAAGGGTGTTTTCTTCGTCGTCTCTTTCTGCCTTGTCCTTGCTGAATGCCTGACTCGGTAGCGTGCAGGGCATTTATAGGTGTTTCTCGTTGGCCTAAAATGTCTTTGCCCGTTTGCAGCAAGACATTTTTGCCTGCCCTCATGAAGGCTTCTTTAGGGTTTTGTTTGTCGATGATGACATTTTGGAGAAATTCTTTGCTTTGCGTCAGTGCCAAATCTTTCAAGGCGTGCAATCCGCGTGTCACCATCGGTTTCAACACCGGGGCCACCGAACGAAAGGCCGATTTTAACATATCTCCTAAGCCGTGTCCTCGCTGTTGAGCAACCCCTCGGTACACTGGATACATGACTTAAGAGTCGTGAGAGAACCGTTTTCGAAAATGGAGTTTCACCGTGACTTTTCCTTTGGTGAATGGAATATTTTGTCCCAGATCTCCTTTTATAGTAATGTTGACCGTGTCCAAATACGACTTACTGACAGGCAAATAGTGAGGATGGACAAATTCGCGGTGGACGTGGTAAGTGTTTCCACCTTCCTCGTCAGTGTTCGTGGCAGAATCCACTTTGAAAGAAATGACACGCAGTAACGGTACGGAGGTGTGTCCCACCACGTTGTACTCCACCACATCGGAATACACGAACATCAAATTCAGTCCTTGGTTCAGTTCTACCGGGGCACGAAATAACTTGCTAAAAGACTCGTTGTCGTAAACGATGGGTAATTCGTTTTTCTTGATCATGGTCTTTCTCATGTCCATGTCTCCGCCCAACATGTCAAACAATTCAGGACAAAATAAAATGGATAGGATTTTACTCCGTTCAAATTTCATCAAGAAGCGACGAGCTGCTTTGTGGTACTCCATGGTGACATTTTTGTTGACATGCTCCAAATCTTTCAGAAACACGACATTAAACCTGGAGGTTATGGTGCTGACCAAATGTTGACCACTAAAATAACAGCCTGGGGGAATGAACAAGTAATAGGTGGTGTACTTTTGTGTACGGGTTTTCTTGTCATATTTGACATTGCTATCCATCAACTGTTGCATTTTGCTCGTCATGAACTTCCACATCAAAAAAATTTTGATTGGGAAGGACATTGAGGACTTGGGTCGGGTGAATCATTTCTACTAAAGCCACTTCCCAATGGGCTTCGTGATCTAACTGGATGGCCTGAGGTAATTTGGCCGTGTAACAGCACAACGTGTTCTTGGGAAACACCTCCATGGAACTGTCACTGGGTAAAGTTAAGTAAAATTGGTTTTGGTGACTCATAATTCCAGAGTTCTGTGGCTGTCCGAGGGGTTACTGGACGTCAGAGGCGTGTCTCCGTCTAAAATGGGGTTCTGGTTGTGATTGAAGTGGTGACTGGCACTGGCACTGGACACAAGGTTCCCGGGGTTCCCGCTCGAGGTGAATTTCAGGGAGGGATTAGGAAGCAGGTAACCGATGCAACTGCTCAATAAAATGGTCCACAATTGTTTGTCTCCTTGTTGCAAACTCAAATTGGCGATGGCTGCCCCGATGACACAATACACCACGAAGATTTGGCAGAAAAAGACGATTTGCGTTTTAGGCACACGTTCTCCACACCACACCCACAAGGGTTGTTTTTGTAAATCTTGCACAGAAGAACTAGGTGAAGGAGGAGTGTTCGATGTAGCTGCGTCTGCTGTGTGAAAGGGCATGATGGTCACTTCTTTTTATAGTCGATGACTTGCGAAGCGTCGATCCAAGAATCAAAACTGGGTGGATATCCTTTCCAACGTACTTTGACTTCTTTGACACGTCGTTTGCCCACTTTACGGGTTCTGCGTTCGAGAATGCTTTCGATGTCGTACACGTCGTCTTCTTTTTTGGTGACACGTTGTAACTCGGGCAAATAAAACGTTCCTTTGAGCACTTCTCCGTTCATGTCTTCCAATTTATAAACGGCAGGATGACGGCCATGCACTCGTCCAGTGACGCGAAACAATTCGGTCGTCCAGTTAGGTAAGTAACCTTTGTCGAAAGTGCGTTTGGTTTTACCAATGCGCACCCAATCTCCTACGGCCAACACTCCACTTTTCTTGGGGACAGCCCTCGTCGGGGACGTACCAAACAGGCGCTCAAACACCAGCACTTCGTTGTCGGGAGTCACGTCTTGCGGGGCACGTCCGATGCTTCGATGGTAAGATTGGTTGTACGCTTGCACCAGGTGAGGTAAGATGTCGATGTACTTCAGAGTGTGGTGATGCGTAAAATA
This sequence comes from Sinohyriopsis cumingii, assembly GCA_028554795.2. Classification (NCBI taxonomy): domain Eukaryota; kingdom Metazoa; phylum Mollusca; class Bivalvia; order Unionida; family Unionidae; genus Sinohyriopsis; species Sinohyriopsis cumingii. The sequence continues at coordinate 8,572,032 of CM068842.1, read as the reverse complement.
TTTCCACATGCGTTCTTTCAAAGTGCGTTGAAAACGTTCCACGATGCTGGCTTTGGTTTCGGGATTCTCGGTGGTAAAAAAATGAATGTCACGTTTCTTTAATTCTTTTTGGAAAGCTTGGTTCAGAAATTCGGTGCCTTTGTCCGTTTGCCATCGAAGAGGATGACGACCGCTTTGTTTCAACACCCGTTGCAGGGCTCGCACTAACTCGCTGATCGATTTGGAAGTCAAGGGCACGACCCAGGCAAATTTGGAAAAAACGTCGAGGACACAAAACAAATATTTGTAGCCACGATTGTAGCTGGCCAAATGAGAGACATCGGCTAAATCGGCTTGCCATTGATGATCGATGCCTTCCACTCGGGTGCGACGTCTGGCAAACTTGCGTCGAATGGGTTTATGTAAAGTGTAGGTAGCTTGTTCTTGTAACCATCGTTGCACTTGAGGTAAACGGAGACTTTTCAGTCGCGTTTTGGCAGCACGATACAATTTTTGAACTCCGGCGTAACCTGCAGGATGGGAGGGATCGTAGTAAATGCTGGCTGAGACTTTTTCCATTTTTTGTGTTGGTTGGTGTGTTAATAAGACACCCACTCTTGGAGGATGCTACTCTTTTTCTCTTGGGGTATTTTCTTGGATTGCAATGCTTTGCGTGTGCGGCCAGCAATAGGTGTCGAAGAGGAGAAGGATGTCTGAGCGGGGGATATCGGTTCTTGTTTCACTTCTGTCTTCACTTCTGTCTTCACTTTCTTTTTCTCTTGTGAGGAAGAAGGGGTGGCCATCATCTTTTTAATCCATCCAATTCTGGAGGTAGGTGGTGTTGTTAACTTGCGTACTTTTTCTGGTGGAGTTTGAAACCCTTCCTCTTCTTCTCCTTTTTCTGTCTTGGTCACGGGTACTGGTGGTACTGGTACTGGTACTGGTGATGGTGCTGGACATTTCATCAAGGTCTTAAAATCTTTCAGAGTGGGTAGAGCTGTTTTGTCTAAAGCTTTCTGGTGAAAGAGTTGCAGTCGTTGCAAGAGTTGACCCTACTTTTGCGATTTTTCTGTTTCGGACAAATCTTGGCGATCCATCAAGGACTGCAATTCGTGTTGTAACTGGGACATCTCGCTCAAATGGGGATTGGGAGGTAAATGCGGGGTGTGTTGTTCTTGCCACCGATGGTATTCCATCCATCGTTTGTAAGGTACTAAAGCTAGTTTTCGTCCTTCCATGGGGTTGTCAGGGGTCGATTCTGAGATCTTGGAACTTCCGAGGCCTTTTTATCTTGTTCCCACCAGTCCTCCCAACATGGTTCCCAAGACTCCTTTCAGTATGGGGCCTAACAAGAGAGGTAAAATACCTCCACGTTGCACTAACAACTTCTTTTTTTGACGAATGGGAATTTTCTTTTGAACCATTTGGCGAAGAACGTGACGATGTTTGCCTAAGCATTGTTTCTGGTGTTAGGACAAAGGGATCGTGCCTTTCAAAACGTTCAAACAACATTCGCACACGGTATCGATGACATCTTTGGAGGCTGTTTGAATGAGTTTTTTTCGTAGGGGTGGAGAAGCTTTGGACAGGACAGATAACATGTCCCCATGTTTGGCTAAACGTGGTGGCAGTCCTTTCCTTTTCTTTCCTTGGGGTTTTCTGGAGGGTGACATCTTTGAGTCTTCAGGAGCACCAAAAACCATTGATACCCGACTTGGTCACAGGCCTTTTTTATACTGGAACGCGTCGCCACTGATTGTCTTTACGTCGTATTCGTTTGAGGACAGGCATGACACGTCGTGCAGGGGTACGTAACGGACTAAATCGAGCCAGTTCTTGTTTGGACAAATCCAGTAAACTTTGTAACATGCCCGATCTTTCTTGAACTTTGATTTTGGGAGAAGGTACTTTGTGAGCAGCAGCCACTGCCACTAAATTGGAAGGTCCTGCCACTGGGGAAGTTCTTTTGGGGGTCATCAACGGAGAAGTTCTTGGTGTGATCAACGTCTCCAAGTACTCTTCAGTTCTGGGTGTCATTAACGGAGAAGTGGACAAACGTGAAGCTGCCGGAGACGCAGTCACCGCTGTGGCAGGTCGTGGTTTGCGAGTGTAAGGTTGCGTCCTGGCCGAAGTGCCTCTCTTGCGACTAGTTTTCTGTGGACTTTTCTTTTTCTGGGGGCTTCTTTTCTTTTTCCGGGGTGGTGGTGGTGTCTGGTCAGAGGAGGGTCCTGCCACTGGAGAAGTTCTCCTTGGGGACCTGGTCTTTTTCTTCTTGGGGTTTCGTTGGACTTTTGTCTTGGGTATAACTTTGGAGGCATTAGGATTCCATCTTAAGAGTGAGTGAATGATGACCCCTCCTAGAGTACCGCTCCCTCCAGGTTTCAAAATGATTTGTTTTTTGGTTTGAGTGTCGATGCGGGGATCGGCCAGTTGGACCAAAGCGACTTTGTTTCGATCAAAAAAGCGTTTGGTTTGATGAGGAATCTGAATGATTCCTTGGAGTAATTGACGTGCCGTCACCGTGAACCATCGTACGACTTCTTTGAGACTAGCTTCTAAGACACGAGCTCGTGTTTGTGGATTTTTTTCTCGACTGATGCCATACAAGGCACGAATCAATTTGACGGGAAGATGCGACTGAAGGGACGTCATGATCGCACTGTGTGAGACAGACGAAAAAGGGTCTGAGGTTTTTATAGATTTTTTATGGGGAGTGAATGAAGTCGAGGACGGAGACGTGTACAGGACAGGCCCTCCGTCTTGGCACCAGTGGTGAAACAAGTGGGTACGAAATCGCAAATCCTCGGGAGTCGTAGGTTTCAAATCGACGAGTAAATAGGCGTGTGGCGTTTGAGTGGCATCGTCGTACGCCTGAGTCAGCCAAGGCGTTCCTAACTGTTTGGCTAAGACTTGCACTTGCGATTTATCTCGAGGGCTTTTAAACAAGACCACGTAATGCGCATTGAGACTGATGGTGCGATGGGCTTTACTTTGTTGAAACAAATTTTGGGTGATGTAAACGACACTGGCATTACGGTGATGCCCTTTGCGCGTGAACCACAGTTTAATTTCTTCTTCGTCTTCTCCTAACATGTCGTCGAAAATGACCAAATGGGTTAGACGGGAGTCAGAGACGATGCCGTCGTCTTCTTTAGGAATGCCTTCCACAAACACGATGGAGTCGCCTTGACTTTCTCGCAAGAGGCTGTACGCCGATTGCCACTCTTTGTAACACCACACGATTCGTTGAGGGGGCCGATCGATCAAATGATGTTTATGTTCGATCAAACGTTTGACGAATTCGGTTTTGCCAGAACCGCTAGGTCCAGCAATGAGCATGTTAAAGGGATGGCGAAGATACAAAGCCTCCCAACTGGCACGATCTAAGTGTTCGTCGATGACTTTGACAGTAGAGGAAGAGGGAGCAGAGACAGTAGAGGTAGCCATGGAGTGAGGAATGTCACTTGTGAAACGAAAAAACAAACAAGACAAGAGTTTATATACTTTTTCAGAACATTTTTATTGAATTTTTTTTTCAAACATGAATACGAAAGACAAAAATACATAAAAGCCAAAGGCTTAAGTACAAGAATAAAAGGCACATGAACGTGGAATAAAAAACAAGTGTCTGTACAACAACCACATGTTTTGGGTAAAGTTCTAACCAGTTCTATAGTAGGGGGTAAGGTCACACAAGTGTCCTTCCGAAAGGGTCTTTCAGGCCTGTCCACGACAGTCCTGTCCTGGGTGACGGGTTCTTCTGGCACCGTCACTAACACAGGTTGAAAAGTAACTTTTTTCCTTGAATAACTCTCGTGCATACTGGGCCACCTCTTGTGTCCAACCCTCAAAACCCTGGTCTCGGTGATGTCCAACATTTGACTCCTAACCAGTCTGGTTTCTTCTTCGTCAACGACATGGTAACTTACTTCAATGAACAATGAACTATTGGTCTTGGACGTTGTCCCTTTTTATATGCTGACCAATATCGATGTGACCGTACGGCAACGTAAAGTGATTGGGAAGTCTCACTCGCTTCTGGTACACGATTTGATAGATTTTTTCCACGGGTCGACTGACGATGTAGTGAGTGGGTAAACGTACAATCTTGTTCGGTTGATAAGTGGTCACTTTAAAGTTTCCATCCTCTCCCGATTGCAAGGCTTCTTTCAATACCCCAAAGTTGACCACTCGACTGGTACGATGATTCAGAGTCAGTCCTTTCACTTTGCACGTCGTGTGCACTTCTCCTTGTTTGTCCCGGTATTCGTAGCCGTAATTTTTGGGACCACCACTGACGAAACTTAGAATCTTGTCGTCGGGATGCTCGTCTGTCCAGGCTCCTAAACGATCTCCTTCGATGTCAGGGTGCTGTTGAATCGGGTGATGGATGTAAATGCAACTGTCCGTGTCAAAGTACAGGACGCGTTCTTCTAACAGTTCTAAAGCTTCGTACAATTTTAAGCGAGCATGAGCTGTCACGTAAGCCGCAATGATGACATTTCCAAAAGGGTCGTCTTGTACAAAGTCCAGATCTTCTTCGTAATTGACCAAGATCAAATCCTCTCGAACGACGTCCACGTGTTTCATCTATTTGGTTTTGTCGTGAATCATCTGGAAGTAGCGGGAAGGTTCTGTCAAATATTCCGTCTTGGGTAAACACGGTCGTTGTGCCATTTTACCCCACAAGCAATTTAACATCACTTTGGCAAACGATCGCCTGCCTTGGTTTTTTTCGATGTGGTCTAAAGAGATGCCTTCTTGTTCGTAGTATTTCTCTTTGAATTGTATTTGGTCTTCGGGAGTGTGACACCAGGAAGGATAGCCGCTGGCTTCTTGTTTCAGTTTCAAAAAGGCATCCACGTAGTCGGCGAAAATGCCTTTCTGAGTAGGGTCACCCTTGTGGTACTGTTGTGTCTTGGGAAAGTGGCAAATTTCGTACACTTCTAACAGTTGGTATCCCATGTCCAGAGCTTTGAACAATTCTACGCTGACCCAGGTTCCCGTCAAGGCACGTTCTTCCTGGCTGTGATGGCAAGGTTGGTCCTGGTTGCACGTTTCGGCACAAGTACGGCACAAGGGAAACATCAGTTTGCCTTGACAATGGTGAGGTAAGACGGGATGGTATAGGTTCGTGGAAGGCAAAACTTTACACTTGATCAAGCCTTCGTATTGTCGAATGTTTTTCAGGTCGATGTGTTCCGTGAACAATTGCGGTTGCCCTACAGGAAAGCGAAAATATTTGCACACGTAGGGATACAGCGAACACCCGTCCAAGTATTTGATTTCTTCTCCTTTCTCTTCGTCGGCTTGGTACAGCAAACAGGTGGCATTGGTCCTTCCTCCGTACAAACTATCCCTCGGGTTCAGTGGGTCCATGAACTGGTAACTTTCCACGAGGCGTTTAAACTCGGGATCGGTTTTCAAACGGTGATCGTACTCGTGTTCCCACATTTCCACCACTTGGTATCTTTGCTGTTCTAACTTTAGGCGTCGCTGACATGTGTCCTGGTACAAGTCTTCCATGGTTCGTTGCAAAAACTGACTTTTAGTGTCACGGTCAGGGTAACAGACGGGACATCCGTGAAATAAGCAACCGTTAAACTCGTACACGATCTTGGGGTTTTTTAAGTCCCAGCCATCTACCGAATACGTTCCGATGGTCTTTTCGCCTCCTCCGTTGCGGGCATGCTGAATCCATTTGTCTTCCTTGTCGCACAAGTAATGTAACCAACGTAGGGCTTGGACCGAGTATTGACGCTTGACATAGTGGGTCGTTTGAGGACTGATGACAGCCACGGTGTTTTCAGGCATGAATCGTTGGCGATACACTAAGGAACACGCTTTGGCAATGGTGCAAGCTTCTTTCAAAGGATCGACCCCTCCGTGTTCCATGAACAGTTCTCGAAATTTTCCACAGCAACGTCGTAAAATGTCCACGTCGGAACGACAATACTTTAACATTTCTTCCTGAAAGTCGAAGGGGTCAGAGGCATGAGCCTGGTACCAAGCGTAGAAAGCTTCTCGTTGTTCGGTACGCATGTTGTCGGGGTCGTAATAGTGAGCCTCAGGTAAATGGGGTAGAACGGCATGTTGATTGGCTTCCGTATTGAAAAAGTGTGGAAAGTACCCTTTAGCCATTTCTGTCATTCCAAACGTTTTAGGCATTCGACTCAAAGGCATGGCCAAGTAACTCATCGAATCTTTAAACTGTACTTCTCCCACTTGCATGAAAATGATTTTGGCCCCGTTCAAAGTCACTTTAGGACGTTCGGTGCCTTGTTCCATATAGTATCTGAGAAGAAACTGTCCATCGTATCCGGAGAAATTGTGAGCCATCACCGTGGCATGACGATGACAATCTCCGTAACGTTCGATGTCCTCTTTGCTCCATGTCTTGTCGATGGGGTCTAAGACCCATTGGGCAAAATCGGCTAACGTGTTTGGTCCTCGAAAGATTTTTTCACGTCCTCCAGGAATCTTGCTGCAGTGAGGGCAATGACTGAAGATAGGTTCTTGAATGCACTTCTCGCACGCTCAATGAGCCACGCAGAAATTAGGAATGTGAATGCCGGTCTCTTGCATGCATTCGAAATCGAAAAAGATGAAATTGCCTTTCTTCTTGTGACCGTCCTCTTCCTCTGGTGGGGGTTGGTATTTTTGCACGCAACATTCGTGTTCCAAGTCCACGATGTGGTGACAAATGTGACATTTTTTCTTTCCTCGACATAAGTGTGCCTTGGTACTATTGGTACGTATGCCTTGTCCACACGTAGGGCACAATCTCAGGAGTTGACAAGCACATTTCTTCTGTGAACCTTGTGTTTTCAAATGTTGCTGGTAACAGGTAGGGCTGACAAACGTGCGCAGACAAGTTGAACAAGGCACTGGTTCTTCGCTGAGACAGGGTGGAGAGGCCAAACATCCTGGGCATTTCCATCCACAAGACTTGTGTTGCTCTCGATTGTCATAACCATAATCACATTTCTCACAATAATAACTGTATCCCAGGAATCCAGTGATACTGGTAATGGTATAGAAATGTTCATCGTGATAATAGACATGAACGTATTTTCCGTCCTTAAAATCTTGGCCTCGAAACAACAGAGTTCCACGCATTTCTTGAGGGTGCACTTTCAAGGTGTAGCGTGGAGCTAGGGCATCTTGCAATTTTTGCATCTCAGGAATGCCACAGGGTGTGTCTTTGGACAGTCCGGCTTGTTGTAACAGGAGTTCTCCTTCATTTCGTTGTTTGGTTCGATCGGATCGTTGAATAGTTTTCCAGGTTCTTTTCCATTCTACCGTGTCGTTCTTGTTGGCATAGGTTCGTCCCACCACGATGGCACGGGCTAAACACATCTGGTCTTGAGGGTTGTGAATTCGGACGAGACTTGTTTTGGTGTTGCGAAGGTTGTCCACCAATAACATCTTTTTGCGTCCTGTCCCTTGAGGAAGAGAGACGTGGGCCATTTTCAGTGTGGCTTTACCATCGGTGATGTCAAACTGGTCATTAGATTGTTGTACGTGTTGAATCTTGTCCATGATTTTGGAAGGGGTTAGTTCTGCAGGTCTGCTAAACTCGATCCAAACAGGGGATTTCAAACCGTCATGATCTATGGATAGTGTCAAGCGATCGTCTTCTTTGGGCTGACATTGTCGCTTGAGTGCGGTGAGCAAAGAATCCCACATCTCGGTGATAAACCCTTCTGCTTTCTCCAAGGGTACGTCGGCCTTGAAATCTTTAAACTTCACCGTGTAGGTGTAAGCCGTGGTTCTAAATTTTCTAGAGGAGCGCTTTTCCGTCTCTCGAATGGAATAGTACTTTTCAGGGTTGACTAAGGGTGGTGAACTTGGTTTAGAGGGTTCGGATTCTGGTTCACTCATGTCCTCTTCAAAATCACTGGCATGAATTTGTGCCAAGATTTCAGCCCTGGTACGAGGCGATAGATCACGTTTCTGCCTCTTACTTTCTTCTTCTTCTTTCTTCTCGAATGAATAGCATCGTTTCATCTTGAGTGCAAAACGTCAAATGACTCAAGTTCAAACACCATAGACTAATTTATAGTCATGGCAAACCAGCGTATATAAAAAGGGTGTGTCTTGTCCTTTCACTATTCATTTCACTCTCAAACCGAGGAGAACGATGGAAGAGACTAGCCAAATCGAACGTTTCGTCAGAGCTTTGCGAGGGGTCATTAGAAAATTCTCTTCAGACCAGCCGACAGACTACTCTCCTTCCTTTCGAGATAAGAGTCAGGATACTTGCTATATCTGTCAGAAGAAAGGGCATTGGTCTTCAGAGTGTCCAGACCGTCAAAAAAGAAAAAAAACAGGGGCTAAAAAAGACAAAAGTCAAGATACCTGTTATTATTGTAAAGAGAAAGGACATTGGTCTCCAGATTGCCCAAAAAAGAAACAAGAAGAGTCAGAAGAAAAGAAGGATTCTTCAGAAGAAGAGAGGGATTCTTCGGAAGAAGAGAGGGATTCTTCGAAAGAAGAGAGGGATTCTTCAGAGGAAGAAAGAAGACAATTCTATTTAAAAGAAGCAAAGAAACAGGAGAAGAAAAGAAGAAGGGAAGAAAATGAGGAAAAAACGGTGAAGAAATTCAAAAAACAGAGAGACTAAACAAGGAGAAAGAAGAAGTCAATGAACTTTTAATTAAAGTGTTGTGCTGTGAAATGGATTGTAAAAAAATGGATAAAAGAATACATGAATTATATAAGGTAAGTGTTTTTGAGTTTTGATTTTAAAATAAGAAGCTACACTCACGCACTCATACACAGACACGTACTATAAGGGTAAAATGGGTGGGGTTTATTTTTGAGTTATTGGCAAATTGAAATTGTATTTCTTTTCGAGAAATGTGGGTGGCCCTGAAAAGGGCCTTTTTATTTTGGTGTAGGGGTGAGTTTAACCAATCAACTTTAACTGCCTTAAGCCTTTGCCACGGCCAAGGCCTACTTCTGATGATTGGGTTGAAATCACTAAGGGTGGTACGACAGGCTTAGTCACAGGGTTGGCGTGTTTAGCTCGGGAAGGTCGTATTCTCTTCGGTCGTGATAAAGAAGTCTGATACATTTGTTTCAGACTTCTTAACTCCTCTAAAATGTCCAACAGTACCGTAGCCGTTTGATTTTCACCCTCTTGTTTCTTTGCTGCTACTTCTTCTTGCTGTTGTTGCTGTTGTTTTTTTCTTACCTCTTCTTGTTGCTGTTGCTGTTGCTGTAGGAGAAAAGCTTGTTCCGCTTCCTTTTGTCGTTGCATAAATTTCTCCAATTCTTCTTTCTGTCTCTGTCTAAAATTCTCCACTTGCGGTAATGAAGAAGGTAACGAAGGTTCCGGAACAAATTCTTGCGAGGTAAGAAAATCCACAAAATCCCAATTCACCTCTTCTGAAAGTAAGTCCGGGTTCCCTTGGGCAGTCTCCCCTGCTGGTGCACCCCAATGGATCGTTTTCTGAGTTTCCGTCATGTTGAATCACTGTCGCATAGATTGACTGCACACAAGCGCTAACGAATCTATATAGACCACGTGACGTCACAGACTGCTCTCTTCGGATTGGATGCGAGCTGACTGAATTTTGTAACGCGTGTTCGGATTGGTGAATGAATTCAATCCGTTTCAATCCTTCCTGTACCTATAAATAAGCGCAGTTCACTGCATTGATTCACCTATTATCGTCGCTTCAAGATGTGGACCACAGCTGAGTCATCCACCCTTGTGTCTTCCATGATGTTTAGGACGGACATGCTCATGTATGTCAGGTCCAAGTGGACTGTTGTTGATAGGACCGATACTAGTCAATGGATGAGGAGAGTTTACATAGAAAGATAAGGATGTCTCAAGAGGGTACTTGTGTATGGACCGGCAGTTAGAAGGAGTTTAAGAAGAAGAAGAAGAAGATGTGACAGATGCCATCTATGTTAATATTAATATTAACATAAACCCAAAGGCCCTTTTCAGGGCCAGTCATATTTCTCGAAAAGAGATAGCCTTTCCATTGCCTACCCCTTTTTTTAAATTTAAATTTTAAAAAAAATCCCATATTCAATTCCCCTTGTCCCTAGACAAACCCAAACTCTATTCCCATGTTAATTTCCCCTTGTCGCTAGACAGACCCACACTATAGTTCCATGTTAAATTCCCCTTGTCGCTAGAGTGACCCACGATTTTTCTCCATGTTAATTTCCCTTGTCGCCAGATTGTCCCACGATTTTTCTCCATGTTAATTTTCCATTGTCGCTAGAGTTGCCCAAGGGGTCTTGTAATGCTAATTCCCATTGTCGCTAGGGTGCCCCCATTTACTACTTATGCTTGCTGACGTGTTTTTCAATACTGGTGGAAAGATCACAGTGAATATAAGATTGAATAACATCTTTATTTCAAACATGTTTAACCAATGGCCGACTTGATAAGCCAGATTTTACAGAGAGTAACAGTGGTCTATGTAAGGAGAGTAAATGTGTCATATTCTAACCATCACGTGCAACAATAAATAAAATAAGAGCGGTTAATTTTATCAAATCAAATCAAATCAAATTGGCTAATTCCGACCGCCAAGTGGGTAATTCCGTCTACGTTAAGCGAGCAATTCCAGCCTCTATAACACAAATAGCACACAATCACTTCTATATATTTTAATTTGAATGTAAATATCATTTATTATGAATTCTTAAGAAAATATATGAAACGATGTTTTAGAAGTTTAAAAAATAGTTTCGTCCCTCAAATATCTTGCCAAAATATGTGTACACCGATTTATAGGAAAAAATATTATATCCACTATAGTAGTTGAAGAAAAAATATCTTAAGATTAAAAAAAAAAATCCCAGGCCTTGTTCGTAAGATATTTTCGATTCATTTCCGCCCTCAAAATTATACGGTCGATTGCGTGTATGCATTATGCCAGGCATGGCCAGCGTCCTCCAGGGCCCGGGATGTTTAAGTAATGAATGTAAATAAACGATAAAACCACGTGAGCGTAATTTGCCCACCTATGTATTATGCAACAATTGACTCAATAATCACGGTCGTAATTTAACCTATTGGGCGGAATTTGGCCAGCGTACCCTAGATATTCCGTTCATAAAAGGTCAAGTACCTTTAATCTGGGAACATAGGTCCCTGAATATTTTCATAGTATTACATTTCTGTTTTAATGGTTCTAGTCATTTGTCCTTCCACCCATGGGCACCCGCAACATTTATTGCTTGAAACGTACATGAGGCATGTACACCTCCGATGGCAACATAGAATTATGTAGACAGCTAAATACCAATAGTCCACTTGGATGTACAGCTAGACACCCCTATCAGTAGACGTGTATGTAACGGGGCAACATTCTAAAGATAATTTTGCATTAAATTATGTGGTAGTTAGTGTGACCATTGATATTAACCTATGGGCTACGATCGCAATAACTTGGCAGCTTGTAATGGTTAACCTCTCTTGTTTGGAGGTATAAATGAATTTTAATTAGAGTACGTTAGATAACTGTGAGACAGATATGTTAACGTACAGTCCTGAAGCGGGAAATGACAGAGTTAAGACAAACCAGAGCCAAACTTTTCGGAAATCTTGGGCCGTTTGAAACCGGTGTCATACAGTGATATTTTCCAGAGTAGTTATTAATAAATGCGGTTTAGAGAATTATTTTCACTTTGATGGGAGTATTAGTATTTTTGGCGATTAAAGAAAGTAATCCTGATAAGATAAACCTGACGAGGGTGTGTTTTCACCAGACGAAATTTCATGGTTGAAGTATCATATAACAAAGTTATAGGAAGTCCATGTTTTCTGCCGAAAGGGGAAGTATGAGGGTCGGAGGAGAAATATTAAGTAATTTCTATTGTTAAATAAATTGTCAATGGAGCAAGGTGGTCTGGAAATTTGTGAGTCCCGAAACCAGAAGAAGAAAAAAAAAACAACAGGAAATTCTCTAATGTTCAGCAAGCAAGGGTTCGGGAAGCACAATCTATTTTCTCAGTTGCATACAGTATGTCCATTGATGTAAGTTTGTAATTATTTGTTGAGTGTATTTGCTATAAATTTATACTTCAATTTTCCTTGAGTTCAGAAAATAATCGTACATTAATCTGTCTTGAATGTAATAGAATTCATGTACTGTAGGATTTTTATATATTACTCTCATACGCATTGCTAGATTTTGTTTATTTGTTTTGAATGTTATTGGAATCATGTATCATAAAGATTTCATGCATTTCTTCTGATACAATTTTGTGAGAAGTAATTATCTCTCTTAAATGATTTGTATCATGTATATTGAGAATTAATTTCCCAATGTCTATAAATGTATGTCATTGAACGCTAAATTTGCAAGACACGTAGTTAGGAAAACGACTGGGTTTATTGGGTTTAGTTTTCATCGATGGTATTTAAATGAGGAACATGTGTCGACTGACATAGTCAGCTGGTACTTTACAGCCCACAGCGGGTGTAATGGTTTATCTAAGAGGTCTAATTATGTCGTGGATCCGGTTAGGAATGCGAATAGCTGATAGAAAAGACACAAATTCATATTAATAGGTTGTTTGTGTAACAGTATCAGGTTGCGAACTAACTTTAGCTAAGTTCTTTTGAATTACGATAAGGCAATATTTCTGAGATGAAAAGAGTGGGAATATTGTTCGATCCAAGAGAGGAAACAACTAACATATATTTAGGTCGATTTGGTTTGAATCTCTGTTATTCCATCAATTAATTTAATATTTTATGTTATTAATTAATCGGTCCATGCAATCCTTGATCACGATAACCAAAGCACTAGTAGAACTGGGGATCACACACATCATCCCACCTCTGACAGTGGGTTCAAGGCCAGAAGAATATCTCAAAAACTGTCTGGATAGCAACTATTTTGAACTGCATCAAGCTGTATAGTACACAGTATTTCTCACAGTTTCGAAGTCGTATCACCCACTCGCAAGACCGATTATAAATCACATGCAACTCGTCAACAATTTCTGCATGTGCTGGTGCTGAAATAATTATTCCGGAACAGTTAAATCGTTCTATAATAGCCTAGCCTCGACCGATTCTGGCATCTTCACGGCAATGCAGCAAAAGCTCTGAAATTCCTTGCTTGGATCCATCTTCTATATTAGTGGCCCTAGTGAGTAGATACGTTTGAATGCGTCTGCGACACTTGTTAAACCTTTACATGTTAACAGTTTGGCTTCCTTGTATCTGAGGTCAACATCTACGACGGTTATTGCGTATTTGTATGTCCTACGTGTAACTGATAATTGTTGTTGTTGTAGGGTTAAACCCCATTTTTCAGCACACTATAGGCTATACATGGCGGCCAGTATTAATGGTGGAGGAAGAACCCGGGAAAACCCCAGAAAGAACCACCGACCCACGAGAAGCTTTCTCACATACCCACATTAGCCGAATCCGAGACTCGAACCAACGCAGACAGAGGTGAGATGGCAGTGATCCGTAACGGAGAGCGCTTTAGACCATTCGGCCACTCGGGACCCCTAACTGATAATGTAGGAGAAACAAAGATCAGTCAGGTGATCTTCGTATGGAGTCTTTACATGAAAGTATACACGGGAAATTTTCTTTGGCGCATAGGTGAATCTGCCACAATGCACGTTGAGCACACCATGCTCTGTAGACCACATGGGTAACTTTTGCTTCGTTCGCTAGCTTTTCAACGGTCGCTTTACTCTTCCAGTAACACCTGCTCTATTGTATGATGGTCAGTTTCTCATCCATGTTTGCACATGGGTGGATCTTAAGATCCTTTAGAGAATTTTCCTTCTAGTAGAGTTTTGACCATCATTTCGCCATTGAAATCCATCTAAAGATTCTTTCTGAGTGTAATACTGATCACATCTAAGTTTAATACGCGGGATGATGTAGGTAACATGTATCATCGGTACAAGATGTCACGGAGCTTTGGTTGGTTATTAGATGTAGGTAACATGTAGCATCGGTACAGTCTGTCACGGGGCTTTGGTTGGTTGTTAGAATCCAGCTGTATATCTAGCCGTATCCCAGGCCCGCAAAAATTGTATATGGCCCCGGAGGAATCATAATATGTTTTTGCCAGGCTATTTACAGTACGATACCCAAAGTAGGTTCGTTAACGCAGCAGCAATATCACCGCCGCCACTTTATCTTTTAAATTTAGATGGTCCACTACGCTCCACTTTCAACCACAAACATAAACTTATTTGCTCCACACAGGTTTCAGCATGGACACCCGAACATACGGGCTGGGGGGGGGGGGGGAGGCGGCACTTGCCCACCTCCACCTGGATTTCACCTCTAAACATGTTTTGGTCTACATCCATAAAACTTAATAGCTGACTACTGCATGTTTGCACCCCACCACATCCCCAAAAATAATTCTACGGACACCCCTGGGTTCCAACGATTCCGGCTCTTTCATTAGGCGTTAGAAACGAATTGGATTTACTGTACAAGTTTTGGTGCGGAATCGCACTCAACAAAAATAAATGATTGTTATGTATATTTAATTTATATTGCGTATGTTGACTTTTTGGACGAAAACATTAATTTGGGATCGTTAAAAACTCATTCAATGACATTAGGTATTGTATCATTGTGGTACATGAGGAGATACAAGAGTATTTGTACATCAGGACATTCAGGACTATTGGAATTCATTCGGAGCATTCTATACTTTTGGACTTGTGATTGGATATTTAGGAATATTTAATATTTAATTCACAATACTGTAAGTGTCTCTTAAATTTTCACTTTGTAACTTAGAGAAATAAATTATTTATTGATTTTACAAACGTGTTGGTTTCGCTTCTTTCTGTTACACCTTTTAAGACCTAGAGTCTTAATAGGATGATTGACATTCAGCATGGCATCCCGAATGAGAAAAAAGTCTTTTTTGCATCAGTGAAGCCTCAACCACCCAAACATGATTCGATGAAACCATTTCCATGTCTCTGAGTTCGGCTTGTGCGCTCATTATTGGCAAGGTCGGATCCTGGAAAACTGAACTGTTGCTGAATCTGAGCTTACAATGGTTGATGTAGGGTCGGTTGTACGTGATTGCACCATCCGCGGACGATCAGATGTATCATGACGTACTCAACGATTTCATGGAAGCACTTGCATCGTCGTAAACGTCTTAGTCGTATACCATTGAGTTCTTTCCCTGAACTGTGAAGTCTCTGCCACTGACGATCTTGACCCACAATCCATTAATCTTGTCCTGTACGACGATAGGATGCTTGACCGGCAAGACAACACAGTACGAATATTTTCTCTATCCGGGTACAGAACGATAGACCAAGCACATGTATCCAAAGTGATCCGGGATAACTGCAATATGTTGATCATATTTCGAGGGGTTGATGAGCACGGCCTTCCAAACATTCATTCGACCTGGTGTGCCGTTGACCTCTTGTGGGATAAGTTTCGAAATATGTTTGCGCTTGGATCGTGTGGGTTTGAGCAAATGACTTACGCCCACGGTAAATGTATACTATGTCATAAACAGAAAACAGCAAGCGATGTCTTAACAGGGTATGATGACCGAAGACGCAAAACTGCTCAAGAACGTTGTTGCGGTTGCATACGTGTCGGTGAACGTGTATCGATCCACACCAGGACAACGTGACATCCATCCTGAAGGAGCACAGAATCCAAACTTTGCCATGTCCTCCATACAGCTTTAACACAATTCCAGGTGATTTCTGGCTCAGACTCATTATGAACGATTCGTGACGTGTAGATGATTTGCAAGTCGCCACACGCGAAGTCCGACGGAAGTCCGATTTTCTACTTTATGAACAACATACCCAAACATTAATGCAAAAGTGGAATTTAATATTTGGATAATCAGACAGAGAAAGTGTATAGAGGTGAACAGGGAGTACTTTGAGGATATTCAATGACACGCTCTTCACTAATAATGATTTTTGTTATATTGCGCACTAATATTCATAACTTTTAAAACACTCCTCAGTAGTAAGGGGGGTCACATTACGTACAATGGGAATTAGCATTACAGGGACCCCTGGGTCACTTTAAGTACAATGGAAATTTAACATGGCGAAAAATCGTGGGTCACTTTACGTACAAGGGGAATTGAATATGGCGAAAAATCGTGGGTCACTCTACGTACAAGGGGAATTTAACATGGGGAATAGAGTTTGGGCTTGTTTAGGGACAAGGGGAATTGAACATGGGATTTTTTTTTTTAAATTTTTTTAAAAAAAGGGGGTAGGCAATTGAAAGGCTATCTCTTTTCGAGAAATATGGCTGGCCCTGAAAAGGGCCTTTGGGTTTTTCTTCTTTTAACTTCTTAACTTCTTCCACCATCCTCTTATTTTGTCAATCAACCCCTTCTTCTTTTCTGTTTCCGGCATCCAGTCCGGGTGGTCCATGGCCCTGAACTTCTCTTGGATTTTCATCCAGTTTGTGTTTAGTTTTTCTAGTTCTTCCTTTTTTTCTATTTTCTTCTTCTTGTCTTTCCTTTGACCACTTTTCTTTGATCTTCTTGACCTCTTCGGTCAGCACATTCCTCATTACTTCTTCCGCTTTCTTAAGTTTTTCTAACCCCCACTTCGCGAAACACCAATCTGTCCATTCTACAATGTCTTCTAGAAAGCACCTTGCACTCGTCACATGAACTATCGCTTCTTTTAACTTACCCACTTTCACATACGGTGGGTTAATTAAACCTCTGATTCTCTTCTCCTCATCCTCTATCATTTCTTTTACAATATTTACGGATAAGTGGAGGCTGGTTACTTGTCTTGAGACGAAGTCTTTTGTCACTGCATACCTCCATTCCTGTTCAACCCTTTCTACTACACTCAATCCATCCACCATCCAATACCAACTTCCCATAAGATCGTTGTATAAAGCTGAAGCTGCTGGCATCTTCTTGTTTGCTTATTCCGTAGAATGGGCTCCAATGGCCAACACTGTTAGTTTTATACTGAAAGCGCGGACGTGATGGAAAACATCCCCTAAAAACATAAAATTGATTTTACCTAGATCATGACCAAGCAACGCGCGGACGTGAAGGAAAACATCCCCACTTTTCTCATTTCATATAATATAACCCAAACTATACTCTCCACATACGCTAAGAAACAATAAAGAAACCCATAATCTACTATTCACACTAACTTACTTCAGCATTTACAAACACAAACACAAACACATACACTCTCACTATGAATAAAGAGTTAGTGTTTATATTCACACTACTCTACCTACAGCAGCAGAGGGGGCGAATCGGACATTTTGTCCAATCGTTATTTTGCTTAATTATTACTTTCTGCACTCAACGATCTAGTGTCGTCAGCGCCTGGTAAAAAAAAAACGACGACGTCGTTGGGGGATCGTCCAATCGTCATTTGGTTTAATTAACACCTTCTGCGCGTCGATCCCCAGCGTCGTCAGCGTCCGGTAAGCACATCGACGACCGCGTCGATGTCATCGCCCCCTCTGCTGCTAAGTGGTTATTTACAATGATCTTACAAACAGAGTGATCACTAACTCCTCCTCTTGTAGATCAGTTAGGTTATTTGACTGATCGGTATGTCTAAAATTAATTCTCGTTAAAAACCGATCATGGCATCGCATATAGACTGGATTAATCGGACTCTCAACGATTAAAAATCCCGGAGGGGCTGTTGGTGAAAATGAATAAAGGATATACCCCTGTTGAGCTTGATTTGATTGCTTGGTATCCACCTGGTAACTCCCTTCGATAGCATCACACACTAGATTAATCGCTATCACCGATGCAATATTTACGTTGTATGGAGCAATATGCCTACCACCATCTCCGTTATCGTGTTTGAGGATATAAGTTGATGGACCGAGAAAATCATTAAGAGACTTTCTTAGTTCTGGCGCGTTGTATCCTGGAAACTTGAAATCGGGTAAATCGGCTTCTGTGATATTATACTCGGTTAGGAATTTTTGTTTATCATTATCGCTTCTATCGGATATCATTTTAACTAATCGTTCATTGATATATTCCATGTCTGATATAAGTTGATTTAACACCTCAACGTGTTTTCGTGCTTTTGTCTCCCGTAGCTGTTCTAGATGTGATTGGTAAATACGATTAATCTCGCTAAAAATATCAGTGATATCATTTAAATTAACTGTTAATGTGACGACCGATTCAGGGGTTTTGTCATGATGAAACTCCCACTTCATGGCATTTCCGTCTTGAAATATAAACCAACTGGGTAATAACGTGCTTTTTATAATAAATAATTTATCTCGATAACTGGTAATAATTTCATGATACGATTTCTCATTCGTGTGCAAGTCCGCGGGGTTTTCCTTAGGCCATCCTAGTATGGTTCTTATTGAACTGTTATAAATATCAACCATATACCCCGGTGTGCTTATTTCAATCGTCGACGATAACGTCGGTTCATGAACCGTAATAGCGATTTTTGATTCTTTTCCTGTGATCGATTTTATCCTGCGTTGAAATTCTTTATTGATTTGTTCTATTTGGTATGACCCAGTTGGTATTGTAACCTCATTCCAGTCTGGGGTCCCATCGGGTTTATTTGTCCATGCAAAAACCAGCGAGTTATTAGGTTGTTGTCCGTTAAATGCGTTCGCTCGGATATTATGCCAACTGTGATATACTCGCAATTTTGCCAGCGCTATTTCCTTTACTGGAACCGGCGATGGGAAGTTCACACTGAATTCGGGTTTCGTTGACGTTATTGATATCATATTTGTTTGTACCGGAGTGGTGTTCTCCGCGATCCGCTGAAGTAATTGAGACCCTTCGGGGTTCAGCGACATTATTATTATTCGTTGTCTTTAGTGTCTAATTTCAACAACCAGGTGGTTCCGGCTTCCAGTTGAAAATCCTCGATTTTTGACATCGCGGAGCTATACAACTGGACCATCGTGGAGAATTCAACATCGGATACGAACAAATTATCAATTGACAACGAGATCAACCCGGATAATTTCGAGTACGCGTCGGATACTATTTGATGTTTTACTGTATACTCGTTGAGTTTTTTCTGAAAACACGATGATATCTTCCTAGTGATTGCGTTGGCGACTCCAGCAATTGTTGTCATCGCGGAGACGGCGATTGGAACAGCGATCGGGGCTATCGTGGTCACCGTGGATAAAACGACGCCGGTACCGGCCACTATACCCGACATCGAGTACACGACCGCGTCGATGGCGGTTATTTTTCTGCGGTATTTTTTTATTTTTGCGCGGTATTGTTCGGAAAGCGTTTTCAAATTCGCGGAGAATTCTTTTGCGGTATCGAATCGATATTGATGTGACGTCGGTGATACCTCTGATTCAATTTCCTTGGTGGTCATTTTTATTTTAAAAGAGCTAGTGTTTTTAATTACTTAGATCCACTACAAATTCCGCATACCATGTGATGTTTGTCCTAAATAGACTGCTATCAACGGCCTTAATCACAAACCGTTCAATTGTGTCCTTGTCAATGATTGTTGACACTGTATTGTTAAACCCGGATGAACTCGACGATGATATACTAAACTGCATCGCCGAAATCAATGTCAATCGATAAATGCCCTTAACAGTTGCGGTGATATCTACTGTATTCTGTGTAGGAGTCCAATCGAATGATCCATGCTGAATTGTGTATACTGTGTTGATGATGTTCTTATGAGGGGTTTTTATTTTTTCGAGTTGCTCTGTTATTCTCGGTAGTCCGTTTTTAATCGCTTCAACAATAAATTTGATTATTCCTATTTCCTGTGTATGCCCGTCTATACTTTTTTTGTTCGCTGTAACCTTAGTAATGAGTGTATTTATTTCCTGTGTGTGCCCGTCGATATTTTGTTTGCTCACTGCAGTATCAACAGCGATTATTCTTATTTCCCGTTCATGCGAGTCTATACTTTTTTTGTTCGCTTCAACCTCGGTTTTGAGCGTTACTATTTCCTGTCCATACGCAGTGATATCATTTATAGTTATTGTAATTTCTTCCGGTTTGGTATTTTTTTTACCAAAGAATTTATTAATGGCGTTATCAGCCCTGTTAAAATTTTTTCGCAACGTGTGAAATTGACCCGACAGCGTTGTAAACTCCGAAATAGTATTTTTTAACGAATCCGACACGGATATATAATTGTTGCCAAGTGTACTTATTTTTCCATTTATCGTCAAGATGGATTCACCTGATTTAAGTCGTCCGTCGCCGGTATACAACGCGATAGCGTCCTCGGCGGCATCACGCTGTCGTATTAAAACGTCATCCAGCGACACATTACTGGATTTCAATTTACCCTGGCGGTCTTGAAATACAACTATTTCGCCCGGGTCAACACTGGTTAAATTCAACGTATCAGCGATTTCATCCTCAATTAGTTTTTTTATGTCGGCGGCGGCCGTTTCCGTGGATTCTTTCAGCGCCGAAACCGGTCGTCCCCAAATATCAATCATTATTATTGTAAATGTTATTCTCTAAAATCCGTTGAGCTTCTACGACCCCACTAGTGTATTCGTTTACAACCACATGAGGTGGTTTCCGCGATGATGAAATCTCCGCGAGTACGTTCAATACCTCACGGCCACATATCGGTGGGTCACTTAATTGCTGTGTTGGCAGCGTGGAATAAAAAACCCGGGCTGAACACGCCCGGGCTGAACACGCCCGGATATACCGCATGAACTCTTTCGGCGGGGCTAACCCGTATGAATCAAAATAGACGATTGCACGCGGATCAATCGCGTATGCAACCCAATGAGTCCCCGCTCCGGAGGACCCATCGAGGTTAATTATGCCTGTTTCAGTATTCCTTGGGGCCGCCGGTAATTGATCCCTCATAAAAACACCTCTGAAGTTTTTTATCGCTAACGCGTTTGCGGCGTCTATTAAATCAAAATTAGACATTGGAATCATAGACTCAGGAGTCATTGACTCCCGAGTCAATAAACGGTTCCCGGTAGTCTTAGACCGTTTCCCGAATACCATGAATACGGGGTCCCCGGTAGTCTTAGACCCTTTCCGGCCACGGGTCGTTTTTTTTGTAGCCTTTCCCGGTTGCCTTCTTTAATGCCATTCCCGCCGCGGTACCAACGGCCCCCAACGCAGCCGCCTTAGCCACTGCTGGTGCGGCCGCGGCAATCAACGCTGGAATCGCAGCTAACAGCGGAAATATCCCACCGGTCTTTTCCATGTTTTTAATTGCTGCGGCTCAAAAATCTATTTGAACACCCTTTTTATTCTTCATCGCATTATTGAAATGTTTTATTTGACGCGCCGTCAACGATATCTTATGATTACCACCCGCCATCTGCGACGGCTTCAGCGTTATTGTGGTTCCGCATTGTTTAGCCGACTTTGATCGTAATTTCTTGACTTGACCATCAGTCAACTCTACACTGACGACACTATACGACATTTTATTGTAAACGCGTTTGTGTTTTCAATTACATGTTTTCCACTGGCGCATCAACGATTCTCATTCGTCCACCAACACCTTCTAGCAGCATTGATTTATCGCTGAGAATGACAGCAACCGCTCTATAATCACCACCCGGGGCTATACGAGCTCGGAAGTGTATATCAACGACGGATTGTCTCGTTAAATCAAGATGTTCCAGCGAAAAATAATAAATCGGATACCGGTTTTTAAAATCAAGTTGTGATATTTGCAAACCAGTGTCGACGTTTTGATCACGACCCATATACGACAGCAATCGATGATACACACGTGCGATATGGTTGTCGCCGTAATTAAGCTGTATATCCTCGGATGGTTTCTGTTGTCCGTTTATTCTCAGCGAAACATCCCTGACTCCTAATTGATCAAATATCATATGGCTGCGTTCTTGACTACCCAATCGTTCCCTATTCTGTAGCGCTATGAATATATGACGCGGGGCTGAAACACCCTGTTTTGATGCTAGGTGCCATGTAAACGTATCGGCGACGTTATCCTCTTTAGCATCAGTTGTTACCGCTAGCCAACTCAACAACGATTTCCCTCCCTGTTCCATAAATGCTAACAATCGTGCTTCCGTGGTAACTGATGGAGTCAGCACCGGCATCCACAATGCCATTTTAGTTAAAACGACTTTACCGGCAGCGACGCCAGCAGCATGCCATATTGCATTGTTATCATCACCTCTTCGCGTCAGCGCGATTGTATGCTTAGCCCCATAGATAACCTTCCTGACATTTCTGCAGAATCCAAATACGTGATGGAGTGGAATCGCGCATGAAAACTTTCGGCGTGGTCCTTGCAACATTCCTACTCGTGCTGCGAATCCCATATTGTAATTATCGTTAAGACTTTTTATAATATTGAACTCAGCGTTTGGTCTTGCTCTGCGGTCTGGATTGGCTGCTTCAGCCTGTGGGTCAGTTGCGGTATCTCTTTCCACCAGCACGTTAACGTACTGAAGATGGTCAGCGTTATTGGTGGTGTCCTTCGCAAACATCATAGATGGGCCCGCCGATCTTGTATAATCATCCGAGTATCTCGCCAACCCAATTATCGTCGTTGCAACATCAACCTCGCGTTCTATTGATTCAATTTCTCGCCCGTCAATAAGATATCTGGCGCTCTCAAATAACGCCATGATACCGTTGTTGACGAAGCCAACTCGAACACGATGGTCATCTGCGTATGGTGCATTATCGGCGGCATTTGTCACGAGTTCTCCCTCAATTTCGATAAACGCTTCACACGGCAGAAAGTATTTACTGGTATCTTGGACTTGAAGTTCAATTCGCGATCGTAGGTCGGGTTGCGCTGCATAATAAGAATAATATTGATAATCACGGACAGAATCATCCCTGTGCACTGGGGCATCCATATCAAACGCGGGATCAGCGGTACGCGCAAACATTTTATTATTTATCATGTTGATGTTTTCAATTGCGATTTTTTCGTCGTAAATTCTTTGAATTTAAACCACTCCCCGCTATCGCGTTCATGAGCGCGTTGGTTGCCGCATCGGCGGATGGCGAAGTCGCCAACGACTCTAATTTTTCTTCCACGGCGTTATTTATTACTTTACTGACATTTGCAGGCATCACTGTCGTTGATGGCATTACCGGTGGTTTCTGTTTTTTTCTCTTAGATTTCACCAACGACATTAGTTTGTCTCGCGCGGCAGAAAACGCCCTTCCGGCAACATCTCCAATAGCACTAATTCCCTTATCACGAATAACATCAATAGCCTTCATTCCTAATTGTTTGGCTAACGGCGCTACTTTTGGAGCCATTCTTGTAAATAACCCCGCAATGGTGCTACCGAGACCATCTCCATAGTACGCGCGGTAAACAGGCAATCGCGAGTTTACCACGTAGACGAGTACTGGTTTATCATGGTTGTAGTGTATGATCATCCTTATTAAAAACACCAGTTTTCCAATTAATCATCCACGAGTTCGTCTATGAGCGTTCGATATGCATTAATGTCCATAATACCGCCTGCAAATAACCGCTTGCAAATATCAGCGGCCTCATTGATTATTTCCGTAGAGTTATTTCCGGCTCGTTTTCCTCCGATTAGTACTTCCAGCCGTGATATATCACTGAAAACACTATTAGGGCAGGTAACGCCGTAGGATTCTTTACCAACAGGGTATCCTTTTCCTTTTTTTGGCGTTCTACTCTTAACTTTCTCGAGGAATTTATCGTAATCGGGATCACCACGATGTGGTAATGCTTCTCTATGTTTATTCGCTAAATACACTATTCTTGCCCAGTTCTCCGTCGAGGTTATTTTTTTCTTGTAACCTTCATTGATATACTCATCTCGAATGTTCTTAGTTGATGTTGTAGCAACAAAATTAACTAATTCTTCATCGTCGTCGATGTCTCTAATTTGATCTATTGCGGACTTTTTAAGAACATTACGGGGTATATTTCCCTCTTTCTTTTTTTCTTTCGATGTTTCTTCGGGTGTTTCTTCGGGTATTTCTTCTTCTGGTTCTTTCGCAGTAGCACCTAATTCTTCCTCGTCGGCCATTGTAACATAAGGTTCTTGTGGTTCGGTTATAGCGAGTGGTGGTGGCCTCCGTGTTGTAGCAGCCGCTATTTTTGCAGGGAGTGTTTCTAAGGACCTTTTTGTTTGTTTTGTCTCTGCCGCTATCTTTTCAAGCGCACCAAGAACGGGTACAGTTGCCGCTGTAACATCCTTAGTCGCTTTAGTTACCGGGGCAAAGAGTTGTTCGCTTCCAACAGCAAAATCAGTTTGCATTTGTTGTCGCGTTTGAAGTTTCTCTCTCACTCTGTCTCGTAACGGTATAAACTTTTTAAGCGCTGCTAGCCGCTCTCTGGCTAGCCGAGTAGTAAGTGATTCACCTACCATTATTGTAAATTGATCCGCAATTTTCTAATTTTCCGCCGAGTGTACCATCGGGGGCTCCACGGAGTTTTCGTCTATAATCCTTCTAATGTTTTTGATCTTACTAGAAATCTCCCGGCGTCGTTCATAAACACGTCCGAGTTTTTTTCGTATTATTTCAACGGCAGTGAATAGTCCAATGAATGCATTTGCGTCATTGTGGTACAGGTTCTCATTAATCGTATGTTGTAATCGTTTTATAAAAAAGTACTCGCGGGCCAGGGTAAAACGCCCCCGTTTCGACTGTTCGTTAATAATCTCATAATCGGATAATATTTTTTCACTGTCGAGACCATCAGATAATTCAATTCCTTGATTTTTTAATTTTGAAATCTCAGTTAATATATTATTGATGTCTTGGGAATCCATATTCTTATAAACATCTTATTTCTAATATCAAAAATTTTAATAAAATTTAAGTTAAAATTTAATAAAATTATTGGGGGTCATTTTTGACCCCGTTTTTTGTATGGACAGTACAATGCCGTAAATCTCCACTCGAGTGTTGTGGCAGATTACAGGCATACATGGACAGTACAATGCCGTAAATCTCCACTCGAGTGTTGTGGCAGATTACAGGCATACATATATACTTAATTAAGGACATTCACATCTTGGAACCCCAAACATACATCTCCGGGAGGGAGGCCTAGGGTGACAAACGTCATCGTAGACCGCCCAGAAGATACGCTTGGGGGACATCACTACATGTACTTAATTAAGGATGAATATATTTACAATGAAATGATGGGACGGCACAAGACAGCACAAACATAAAACGGCGGGGCGGAACTCTACGGCCAATTCAACCAATCAAAAGCAACCCAATTAAATTAACCCGGTTGCATGATTGTGAACAAAAGACAACCACACGCCCGGGTCAAGAGCGTGGGTTAGTTTTGATTAGTTGAATTGGCTTTCGAAAGCCCCAGGCTTATAACGAGTCATCTTATATATAAAGTGACTAATACAGCGGCGTCAGTCACAAGGTGTGTGTTAATTTGAATTCCCTTGAATCGTTGAATCCTTAAATACTTATTAATGGTGTTTCACGGCATTTAAATGAAACTAAATACTCAAATAAAACATTAAAAAAAAGAATACAGCTGTTAGATAACAGCGTGTATTTCATTAGTTTTCATCGTAAAATGATTAATTAATCGCAACATTAATTGGACTTCAAGGGACATAACTCTTGTCATGCGACGCTATCACAAAACGAGTTATCTCCCTTTGATGTTATATATGAAAATCGAATTCTGTGTCCGGTCCTTTTTGAGATCGCTGTTTGATATACTCGTTCTGCTACTCTTCGGATTGAGGCGATACAAATGTCAAAATATTTTCCTGCCTCATTCATCGACTGAAATATTTTTTCCTCGTGAGTTGTTGTATCAAATGACTTTACGGGTTTTGCTTTCTTTGAGTATTTACCAGTTTCCCCTTTTTTGGTATTTTGACTTTGCGAGATAGCTTGCAAATTTGTAAGAGAATTATCAGTCTTATTATTATTAATATGATCAATAACAAGCCCATTCTCGATTAATCCGTTAAATGCTTCAAATACCGCCCTATGAACAAAATACTTCTTTTTTCCGACACCAAACATCAAATACCCCTGATTATTTTTCCATCCAACCGGCTTCTTCAGTCTGCGGTTTCTAACAATGCCGTCGCGAGATGTCTCGTAATTAACAAACACAGGGTGAGGTCTGAACTCTTGGTCCATTTGTATAATAATACTACTTGTCTAATTCATTATTTGGTTTAATTATAAACCTTTCAATGTAGTCTTGAGGAGTTTTGATGATTTTGTCCTTAACTGAGTCAAGGACGGAGTCGGCGGTGGGGTCAATGACGGCGTTTTTTATTCGTTTATCGTAATAACGCTTTAACTCTCTGTATCTCTTTCCGCCACAATTAATACACAACTGCGATTTTCCTCTTACACCAACGTGACAAACCAAGCACGGGAGGGGGCCAAGAGAACCATTACGAACGCTTTGTAAATGATACCCGCAGAATTCACCTCTACATGATTTATTGCACGGGGTTATCGACCCAATCATCAACCATTTGCATTTATTCATTATACTATATTCTTTTATTTAAATACTTGTTTTAATTATATGGATGAGTTTGAGAGATTAGCAGCAATTAAGCCCTGGAAAAATATTAAATTCAATCTCGATAGAGTCCTCAAGGACACACCAAAAGCGTTAATAAACGATAGAACCCTGTTGAATAAAATACGCGATTGTATTAATGAATTCAAGCGTGATGGTGCATCTCATAGTTGGTCAACATTTCGAATTGATGGTGTTGTTGATGCAACCATGAACGACAACCGCGCAGCAATGATAATATCACAACTTGACGGTAAAAAGTATTTCTTCAGAGTAAAATTCATTGTCCGGGTGGAATCAGGCGATTGGATCATACGTGATAAATTTGAACCAGTTCTCAGCGACAAGAAAACAGTCACTGTCAGCCGCGACTCCAAGCCGGGGTTGTTAACCGGAATTGACAGACCATACTATGAACGAGCGTATCCTGAAACAGCAGTTGTTTATGGAATATACCCGTTAAATAAGAAACCTGATATCGGAAAACTGAAACCGATGAAACAGTCAACGGGGATAAATTGTGTAGCAGAACGAATAATAGAGCATTTTACAAATGCATGTCGAGGAAACAAATTGACTGATTTACGACGTAGCAAAATCAACCAGTGGGAACTAACCGTAAAAGAGCGTGGAGCGACCATCAGCGACATAGCGAGATTAGAAACGTCGTTGAGATTTCCAATAACCGTTACAACGATAACCGGTGAAGTATTATACGAATCGAAGTATAAATCGAAGGGAGCTCCAATCAAAATTATTGATCATAACGAACACGCATGGACGCCCGCGATCACAATATTTCCACGGGATAGAACAGTAAAGTATATACCCGAAGAATTCCTGGGAGAACAATTCTCCAGGGATGGTTTTCTCGCGGAGAGGAAACTATTTGATGCTATTGCCTACTTGTGTAAAAACGACCCTGTATCAGTGTGGTTACTTCGCAGCGCTGAAAACGATGCGGATACCTTTGATCAGTTTGTAAGACCAAACGGCGAATTATATCGCACTGAAGCATTTCACAACAGGATGAAAAAAACCGCCATGGAATTTGAAGAGCATGATGAACAACTGCTAACAAATTGTTTTACGATTCCATCGGTTGTAGCTCATGTTGCAGCAAGGAAAAATGCGTGGAGACCAACGCGCAAGGAATTTCTGCCGGATGTACAATCCAGTTGTTTGGAATACTATCACGGTGGACTATGGAACACTGAATACAGCCGTGACGCTATGATTTCCGTTGATATGGTTGCCTGTTATCCAGCGAGTTTTCTCGGGTATGGATCCGCCGCTGAGTACTTTAGACGATTTGGACACCCCAGTCATGAAATGACTCGTGTTGCTATTAATGGACCACTGTCTGATTTTGATTTAACCGGATTCGCTCGCATAGTATCATTTGAATTCGCGGCAGGACTCCATCGCTGTTGCTATATTTGGATCGGTAGACACATAGCTGAAAAGAAGTGGTTGCCAATAGCGCTGCTACGGTATATGATTGATTGTAGCATGCTAGTTTCGTTGATTGTCAGTGACGCAATTATATCATACCGGGCGCAGACTGAAGTCTGGTTACCAGAACCGGAGCGTCTAGATAGCATAATTGACGAGTCCAGAAAAAACATTGATGCCGACGAGGAATATATCATCGAATGGTCCAGGAGGATATTTAACCAACGAAACAGAGAGGCAAAAGATCTCGGTAGAAGAATAATTGGTAAGTTCACACAAGGTGGAAAAAACCACGACTACAAACGATATTGCTCACGGCTGATTATAGATGACGCAGAATATGATTTCGTAATCAAGGACGCAGTGGCAAAAAATAGATACGTGAACTGCAAAACAGCTTTCTTGTCCAATGGAACGAGGTTGGGTACAGTTGTTACCTACAGCGACGGAGACAGCCCGGCGTATCCACATTTGAGGGCGTCTATGCTGGGTTATGCCGCTATCAATTTATTCTCGATGATAAATAGATTCCCCGACACCGCGGTTAGAGTAGCCGTTGATTCGTTTTATGTTGACGTAGCGTATAAGGAAAACGTAGCCGAGTTTACTAGTCCGGACGAGAGTTGGGGTACATGGAGAATTAAAAATGAAATACGACGCGATTATTCCCCGTCAGCAGATGTCACCGTTGAGAACAACTACTTACGCGGTGATAAATTGTCAGAATGGTCTAATGCACCATCGTGTTCTGATCCAATTTGTAGACACAAAACAGTTTATTTAAGCGGCTGTGGCGGGTCAGGAAAGACGAATCGGGCAATTGAATTATTTCGTACGCGGGCAAGTATAATCGTGCTTACACCGACCCATAGACTAGCGCGAGAGATAAAACAACGAAATGTTGACGCCGTTACTTATCACAGCTTTTTTCGATACAGCGGCGGTGAGTGGACTCCTGATCGAATGGGTGAAAAATTTATTCCCGACATTATCATCTGGGATGAGATATGTACTGTTTCGTTAGATACTTTACAAATGTTTCTTGAGTGGTTGCTGCGCGCGAATACAGCGGTAATCATGTGTGGGGACCATGGCCAACCACCACCATTTGTCGGCGAGGGTCCACATGATTGGTTGAGCGGGTTCGTAGACTATTATGAAGAAACCGATACTGATTATCGAGCACTTGATGAACAACTGCGCGAGGTTAAAAAACTAATCAGATTACAGCCGGATAAAATTCAATGTGAAATAATTCGCGAGGTGATTCCGGAAACGCCGTTAAATGAATTCTGGGAAACATGGAGACCAAACGATTTGATTGTAGCGAGTAGAAAGATAGTCAGAGACACACTTCAGCGGAAGTTGTTTGCGTTGCATAAGGAAAAGTTTCCAACGCGTCCAGTGCCGTTATGTTATAGACCCGCGGACACACGGCGGCAGAACATTGAAGTTGAAATTCCAGCCCCGACAGCGTCGGGGACAAAAAAACAAATTCTCGTGCTGAATGATATCGTGCTCGTTGATATTGGTGTCGTCGAGGACGCGCTACGTGCTGATAAATCCCCGTGGACGCTAGGATACGCAACGACAATACATTCCTCGCAGGGACTAACCATCACGGACACAATTGTTTGGATGGTTCATAATCGCATCGAATGGTCGAATCTAGTCTATCTTGCAGTGTCCCGAGTACGGAGAATAAATCAGCTTCGAAGAATTGTTGTTGACGAAGTCAGTGACGGAGTCACCAACGACAACGACATTATCGATGCAAGCGTCATTGATAGAAAACTCTCGGGTTACCGCCAACAGGATAAAAAAAACAGCGGCGTTTTGATATTGATGCCGAATTAATAATTGCGTTACGACAACAACAGAATAATCACTGCGCGAGTTGTAATTGTGTAATGCGCTGGCGTTATTCGGATAAAGACGCTCGCCAATTTACCGTGGACAGAATCGATAACAGTCTCGGTCATGTTAAAAACAATGTGAGGTTGACATGTCTTGAGTGCAATAGACGCAACGGCGCTACTTAAGACCACGCGGGGGTAATTGAATATCGTCAGGTATCACTTGTAGTTGCTCGCGTGTAAATCCGCGCTGAGGAGCAGTTGAATCCAGTCTGTAGATCGGTGGTCTACCAGTTGATCGTGTTATCGTTGATATGTTATGTGTGGTAACACTCCAAATAGGATCAGTAGCTCTTTTTTTACCGCCTTCAAGCTCTCCTGGTTCATATAGATATCTAACAGTGACATCACCAAGAATCGGCTTGGAAACGCTATTTATTTTTGATTTTCCGGGTATATACTCGTATTTAATCGCGTCGCTGGGCTTCATGTTGATTGCTCGGGTAATCTCGTTATTTAACGCTGCAATTACACCTGGCAACCTTTTAACCCATTCACGAGATCGTTTTTCTTGGATGAATTCCTTCGCGTATTGATATCCAAATAACCGTTCAGCGAGAGTTCGATTGAATCGTTCAACAATTGCCTGATCACGATGTAGCGCAGTATGACCTCGTCGTATCGCAACGCTATGATGTTTCAGCGTTGATAAAACAGCGCCGCGAAATTCACTACCGGGATCAACTTGTAATAGATTTGGCCAGCGCAGAGGGCCTCTTCGATAAATTCTTTCAAACGCAGCGGCTACTTCAGTTGCCGACTTTGTTTTTAACGGCTCCGCTTGTTTGTATCGACTCGCAACATCAACTACGGTTAGCGCGTATTTGTAACCGTTGTCATGCGGCAGAAATAATATATCAGCCTGATGAACTTCATTAGGTACGCTGACATCAAAGCGCGAGAAGTTGATTTGTTTAGGCGGTGGTAGATAGATTTGCCATATAGCCTGTTTGGATAACCAATTAGCCGCAGTGGTCTTTGTTACCTTTGCAGCGCTTGCAAGCTTACCAATTGCGGCCTTCCCCTTCCAGTATCCTCTCGGAGAATAATAGATGGATTCCATGTTGTTATTAATTACCAGCGCCCATCATTAATTTACCTTTCATAGCCGATTTTACCAACC
The DNA here is from genome assembly GCA_028554795.2 of Sinohyriopsis cumingii. NCBI lineage: Eukaryota > Metazoa > Mollusca > Bivalvia > Unionida > Unionidae > Sinohyriopsis > Sinohyriopsis cumingii. The sequence continues at coordinate 8,541,069 of CM068842.1, read as the reverse complement.
ATGAGGCCAATTTTTCTTTGACGGATTTATCAGGAATAGCATTTAATGCGTGAATTAATTTTACATCCGCGATATGACGCTGTTGCAGATCGCTACTTTTGTAAGCAACATCATGAGCATGACACGCCTTATCGATAGCGTTTATTGGATACTCACCGGGTTTGGGCTGATTTTGATCATCGAGTCTGATATCTAATCGTGTTCCGGGGCCACAGTAGCTATATCCTGGGAGGTGCTTTTCTCCTGGATACTTTGCCCACGGTGTTCCGGGGAGTTTTGCCAATTTGGCTGCGATGTCACCTCCTCGCTTTTTTTTAAAACATCCCCGGGTCTAGCAGAAATAAATCTAAATTTCTTTGTACCGCATTGTACACACTTACCAGTAAGCGCCGATCTATTATTTCTTGTTGTAACGGTTGTCATATCATTTGTGCCAGTACGCACTCTACACTTCACACAATATAGATCCATAATTTATGTATAGAAATATGAATATAATTGATTTTTCGGCGACTAAAACAAGAGAACCAGTTAAGCATGTTGCAGCGTTACCAAACTCGATCCGGATGATTATCATCGGACCATCTGGATCCGGCAAGACGCAATTGTTACTCAATTTAATAATGAGATGGATGAAGTGGGATAAGTTGTATTTGGTTGCTCCTAGCGTAGATGATCAACGATGCTACGAGGTGTTGAAAGATTTCAACGAGAATGCATCAGCGATCGCTAAAAAAAATGTCATCGAGTTTATTACAGATATCAATGATGCACCGGGTATTGATGATATTGATGGCGACGTTAACAATCTAGTCGTGTACGATGATGTTATGTTAGACAATCAAAAAAACCCAGCTAGGATATTTTCCAGAGGCAGGCATAAAAACACTGACGTGATATATGTCACTCAACGATACACTCAGATTCCAAAATTAATTAGAGACAACTGTAATATTCTTGCTGTATTCAACGGCGTTGATACACACACGCTACGAAACATTTGGCAGACATGGTGCGGCGGTGACATGAACTTTAATGTTTTTCGAAACTTTTTTAGTCATGCTCAGTCGACCCCACATGGATTCGTAACGATAAATTTACATGATCCTCGGACACGATATCGTATCGGACTTGACCAAATATTCGGTTAGTTGTAAATAATTTTCATTGTAAATAACCACTTAGCAGCAGAGGGGGCGATGACATCGACGCGGTCGTCGATGTGCTTACCGGACGCTGACGACGCTGGGGATCGACGCGCAGAAGGTGTTAATTAAACCAAATGACGATTGGACGATCCCCCAACGACGTCGTCGTTTTTTTTTTACCAGGCGCTGACGACACTAGATCGTTGAGTTGCAGAAAGTATTAATTAAGCCAAATAACGATTGGACAAAATGTCCGATTCGCCCCCTCTGCTGCTCCTACACACATTGGCAAATTGATAGTTATTTCTTTTCTAGAGTATTGGGTAGCCCTGAAAAGGGTTGTTGGTTTTTTTTTTTTTTGGTTTTTTTTTTTGAACTCCTGATGCACCTATCTAATGGTTACACCTTCCTGGCCTGGCGCCACACACGCATCTTCTTCCCCAGTCTTCTTTCACCTTTCTTCTTGGGAGTGCAGAGGCAGGATATGTGGCTTCAGAATCCCAATTTTCTGTTTCTGGGATTCTGAAATTTCTTCTTCTCTCCTTTTCCTCCTCTTCTTCTTTGTTTCTTCTCTCCTCCTCCTCTTCTTTTCTTCCTCTTTCCTCCTCCTCCTCCTCTTTCATTCTTGCTTCTTCGACAATGGCCTCCGCGGCCAGTTCATTTAGTATGCGCCTGGCATATTCCAGGTGCATCTGGAGTTCTAACAGTTTCACAATTCTGGTGTTCATTCTTCTGGTGGTGTTGATCAATCAACAAGGGTAGCTAGACTGCCGAGCGAGTTTCAATTTATACTGAAAGCGCGGACGTGATGGAAAACATCCCCCTAAAAACATAAAATTGATCTTACCTAGATCATGACCAAAAACAACAACGCGCGGACCTAAAAGAAACACTCACTCACTTTTTTATGCTACCCATCACTATTTTAAAATTTGTATAAATCACTTCAATAGACTATCCACATACGCAAAGGAATCCAATCTAACCCCAAATATACACCTCAAACACCAAAAAAAGTCATCATTTTAATCTACTATCCATACCAACGTACTTGAGCACTTACAAACACAAACACACAAACACATACCCTCACATTTTTTAAAAAAGAGTTAGTGTTTATTTTCACACTACTCTACCTACACACATTGGCAAATGGATTGTTATTTCTTTTCTAGAGTATTGGGTAGCCCTGAAAAGGGCTGTTTTTTTGTTTGCTATGGCATTCTTTTTTAGTTTCTAAGAATGCGATGTCCTCTGAGGATAGACTTTCTGGCGATAGGTCTGCTTCTTCGGAAAGAGAAGAAGAACTCTTTGGTGTCGATACGACAATCGACAAAGCCTCTGTCAGCTTCAGGTTGCTGCTGCTGTTGTTGCTGTTGTTGCTGCTGTTGCTGCTGTTGCTGATGTCTCTGAAGTCTGTACTTCTCTGTCCATTCTTCTTTCTCTCTTTTCATTTCTTCTCTGAAGAGCTCGTCTATCAGGTCTTCAGTGACTTTTAACATTCTCACATTCTCTATTTCTTCTGGCTTCGGTATCAGACTGTGTCTGACCCTATGCAAATTCACGTAGGCTTCGTTGAGCTTAGCTAGTTTGGAACACATCTTCTTAGGAGGATGAGTCGACAATGGATGGTTAGACTGGAAACAACCCCGGTTCTTAAAGTCAAAGCGCGGACGTGAAGGAAAACATCCCCCACACGGTTTTCGAGCCGCAACGTTCAGTGAGTGTCATGAGAGGGATAGTAAGAAATCAAAGAGCATCAATCCAACATTCTTATAGCTAAACAAAATACAAAGGCATTTTTTTCAAAACACAACATTTTTTTATTCAAAAATCACTTAACACTAACCAACAACAACTCTAAAATTTTTTAACAATAATCCAACACTATAACATCAAACAATTTTTTCAAATCACAAACATTTTTTCTCAATTGACAATCTACTTTAAACAGGGCTGACAACGTTGTGATTTCCACTGTTGGAAATCATTAGGCCATTGATGGACACTACGTTTCCTAGCTTGAGACAAAAGATAAGCATAATGGTCACAGAACCATCGATCTACTTTCACATCGTTTCTAGAAGAAGAACGAGGATCAAAATGAGTCACTAAATGTTCTAAGGAATAGCCCAGGCTGCGATGATGCAGAAAATACACACAGTACTGTCCACACACCAAGGAATCTGTGCCTTGTAATTTCACATTATTGAATCGGGTAGTCTGAGCATTTCTTCTCATAAAGTCAATGATATCGTCTTCCAAAGGGGGCAATCCGTACGAATCGAAATATTCCACACATCCTTCTTGAGGAAAGTAGACGGCTACCCAGTGGGTTCCTGGGAGATGACTGTCGTCCGTGTTGATCACGTAAGCTTGATGGTCTTGAGGTTTGCGATGAGGGAGTTCATCTTTAGCACAGACGACAGGATTCCAAGAAGCCGTATACGAACTGTGGTTCAAAAGGTAATAAAGTTCCCAGGTATCCATTGTTTTCTGTGTTGTTTTTTTTTTTCTTCTTTACAGGTAATAATACGTTGTCAATTCGATCCTGACTTTTTGCTTGAAAATGTCTGACAAATAACCGTTTCTTCGTTTCGTCTCCTCACCCTGATTCAGGAGAGCTTCGATACGATGGATCTCTTGAGTGGTTAATGGTGGACAAGAATGTTCACGCAAGTCTTTATACCACTGGTGTAACACGTCTTCGTCCGAGATGAGACTCCAAGCCTCGTCCAGATATTCGTCCAATTTTTCTTCTTGACTCAACATCAGGCATTTATCGTGTTGAATTTGACTGGGATGATCGTTTTGACATCCATAGCAATTTTTCTTGATCAATTCTGTCATTTTTTCCACCAAGTGTTTGGCAAAACAGGAGACTAAATGGGCTTCTTGTTCTGGCCATCTCGATTTCATCATGATCACTTCTTCTTCTTTTTCCACGGTCTCCTCACATTCCATCTCCAAAGTTTCTCCACTAGGTAAAGAGGGATAACAGTCTTCCATAGCTTCTAATAGTCTAGAATGACTTCTCTCAAACTGTTGATTTCTATGGTATTATCGAATTCTGCATACAGGATGACGTTCACTGTCTCAGTTAGAACTTCTGCAAACTGAAGTTCCACACGAATCTGACCAGATTTTATAGGGTGGAAATGTCCCTCGTCGCTGCCTTGGCCAGGAGTGAAATCGAAATCCCACAAAGCGTAGCCTCCTGCATAATCTTCGTACGTAATGCCGTGACTGGTGTTGGTCCCTAACTGACCGGTGGCTTCGTACAGGGACAAGTACGATCTCAAGTAATTCTTCTCTTTAAAGTTAGGTTCGAAAGGTCGGGTACACAAGGTCTTGCCATCGCGACTGACTTCGATTTTCTTCACGTTGAAGTGTTGAAAGTGGAAAGGATTTTCAGCGAAGGCTCCGTTGAAGGCTGCATTCGAGACCATACCAAGGATTAAACGTTTGGGTAACTGTCCTTGGAACAGATGATCTTCGATCATGGAATGATGTCCAATGGGAATGGTGAAGGTTTTCACTTCCACACGTCGTATGGGATACTTGGCGGTCGTTCTGCTCAACGTCTGACTGATGTCGTTTCCCACTTTAGGTAACACTTCCACGCGTCGTACGTAGAGTTTGGCCTCCTCGATTTGGCTTTTAGGATTGCCAGCAGCAGTATCAGCCAACAAATGGAAAGCGGCACTGCTGCGATTCAGTCTCAGGCGCACATTGATCCCGTTCAGCAAATATTTCTCTTGCAACCACATGTCCAGATGTAAACGATCCATCAGTTCTAAACTCTTTTTACCTCTGATTCTGCTTCGTCTTTCCCCAAAGCCGTCATTCTCATCTGCGTCAGTTATCTTAAACTTGTTCGCTTCGTCAAGTTCCCATACCACACAAGCATTGAGATGGGTGTTCTTGGCATCTATTCCGTACGTCAAGAGATTTTCCAGGTAGGCACGGTAAGGGTATGTATCCATGCTGCTGCTGACTAGTTTGTTATTCAAGTACAAATCCACTGAGCTGAACAAGGAATGCATGAAATTGTTGACGGGAGCTATTTTCTCAGTGTCATCTACTGAATCATTACTCTTATCTAGAACTTTGACTTTCAGGTACAAGTAACTGCTATTCAGATCGATGTAATCTTCGGGCTGTCCCTTGATTTCAAACTCGATGGGAGCGGAATCGGTCAGTGAGGAGACGGGATGAAATTCCACCCATTGGCATTCTTGCATCGTCATCATCATGGGGGGCATGGCAAACAGATCCAGTTCCGTTTTGGAACAGGCGCAAGACTCTCGGTGCATCATTTTTTGTTGCTGTGTCTCAATAATCGAAAACGTCTAAGTCTCGAACGTTCTTCTTTTCTTGGCCTTTCTAGCTTGAAGTCTGGTGAAAGGGTATTTTCTGCGTCGTCTCTTTCTGCCTTGTCCTTGCTGAATGCCTGACTCGGTAGCGTGCAGGGCATTTATAGGTGTGTCTCGTCGACCCAAAATGTCTTTGCCCGTTTGCAGCAAGACGTTTTTGCCTGCCCTCATGAAGGCTTCTTTAGGGTTTTGTTTGTCGATGATGACATTTTGGAGAAATTCTTTGCCTTGCGTCAGTGCCGCATCTTTCAGGGCGTGCAATCCGCGTGTCACCATCGGTTTCAACACTGGGGCCACCGAACGAAAGGCCGATTTTAACATGTCTCCTAAACCGTGTCCTCGCTGTCGAGCAACCCCTCGGTACACTGGATACATGACTTACTTACGAGTCGTGAGAGAACCGTTTTCGAAAATGGAGTTTCACCGTGACTTTTCCTTTGGTGAATGGAATATTTTGTCCCAAATCTCCTTTTATAGCAATGTTAACCGTGTCCAAATACGACTTGCTGACGGGTAAATAATGAGGATGGACAAATTCGCGGTGGACGTGGTAAGTGTTCCCACCTTCCTGGTCACTGGTCGTGGTACTATCCACTTTGAAAGGAATGACACGCAGTAATGGCACAGAGGTGTGTCCCACTACGTTGTACTCCACCACATCGGAGTACACAAACATTAAATTCAGTCCTTGGTTCAGTTCTACCGGTTTTCCAAAAGCTTTGTAAAAATCCGTATTATTGTTCATCTTGCGGCTCATATTGTGTGCGACCATTTCTGCATGTCCACCCAAAATTTCAAACAAACTACCATTGAACCTGAAGGACAACAGTTGAGTATACTGAGGAGTGGTCGACGTAGTAGCTGCGTCTGTGTGAAAGGGCATGATGGTCACTTCTTCTTTTTATAGTCGATGACTTGCGAAGCGTCGATCCAAGAATCAAAACTGGGTGGATATCCTTTCCAACGTACTTTGACTTCTTTGACACGTCGTTTGCCCACTTTACGGGTTCTGCGTTCGAGAATGCTTTCGATGTCGTACACGTCGTCTTCTTTTTTGGTGACACGTTGTAACTCGGATAACTAAAACGTTCCTTTGAGCACTTCTCCGTTCATGTCTTCCAATTTATAGACGGTAGGATGACGGCCATGCACTCGTCCAGTGACGCGAAACAATTCGGTCGTCCAGTTAGGTAAGTAACCTTTGTCGAAAGTGCGTTTGGTTTTGCCAATGCGCACCCAATCTCCTACGACCAACTCTCCACTTTTCTTGGGGACAGCCCTCGTCGGGGACGTACCAAACAGACGCTCAAACACCAACACTTCGTTGTCGGGAGTCACATCTTGCGGGGCACGTCCGATGCTTCGATGGTAAGATTGGTTGTACGCTTGCACCAGGTGAGGTAAGATGTCGATGTACTTCAGAGTGTGGTGATGCGTAAAATATTTCCACATGCGTTCTTTCAAAGTGCGTTGAAAAGTTCCACGATGCTGGTTTTGGTTTCGGGATTCTCGGTGGTAAAAAATGAATGTCACGTTTCTTTCATTCTTTTTGGAAAGCTTGGTTCAAAAATTCGGTGCCTTTGTCCGTTTGCCATCGAAGAGGATGACGACCGCTTTGTTTCAGCACCCGTTACAGGGCTCGCAGTAACTCGCTGCTCGATTTGGAAGTCAAGGGCACGATCCAGGCAAATTTGGAAAAGACGTCGATGACACAAAACAAATATTTGTAGCCACGATTGTAGCTGGCCAGATGAGAGACATCGGCTAAATCGGCTTGCCATTGATGATCGATGCCTTCCACTCGGGTGCGACTTCTGGCAAACTTGCGTCGAATGGGTTTGTGTAAAGTGTAGGTAGCTTGTTCTTGTAACCATCGTTGCACTTGAGGTAAACGGAGACTTTTCAGTCGAGTTTTGGCAGCACGATACAATTTTTGAACTCCTGCGTAACCTGCAGGATGGGAGGGATCGTAGTAAATGCTGGCTAAGACTTTTTCCATTTTTTATTTTTGTGTTGGTTGGTGTGCTAATAAGTCACCCACTCTTCGGTGATGCTACTTTGGGTGGGTCGAAAGGGTGGTTTGGAAACGGATTTACGTGTCCGATGAGCTACGGGAGTAGAAGTCGAAGGTAGTGTGGTGGTGGAGGTGGCAATGGCATGGCTTTGGTTTTCTTTTCTTTTTTCACTTCTGGTTTCCCTTCTTTCTGTTTCACTTCTGTCGAAGGAGGCGTGGACATCATCTTTTTAACCCAAGCTTTCATTTCTTCTCGTTGGGGTGGGGGGGACGGGGTCAACAAGGATGCTGCAATCTTACTCGAAATGGGAGCTGCTGACGGTGTTTGAAACACTTCTCGCATCTCTTCTTCCTCAGGTCTTCGTGGGGTAGCATCTCTGGTGACCCCTGGGGATGGTAGTAGTGGTGGTGGTGGTGATGGTGGTGGTGGTGGTAATGATGATGGTGCTGGACTTTTCATCAAGGTCTTAAAATCTTTCAGAGTGGGTAAAGCTGTTTCGTCTGAAGCTTTCTGGTGAAAGAGTTGCAGTCGTTGCAAGAGTTGATCGTACTTTTGCGATTTTTCTGTTTCGGACAAATCTTGGCGATCCATCAAGGACTGCAATTCGTGTTGTAACTGGGACATCTCGCTCAAATTGGGATTGGGAGGTAAATGCGGGGTGCGTTGTTCTTGCCAACGATGGTATTCCATCCATCGTTTGTAAGGCACTAAAGCTAGTTTTCGTCCTTCCATGGGGTTGTCAGGGGTCGATTCTGAGATCTTGGGACTTCCGAGGGCCTTTTCATCTTGCTCCCACCAGTCCTCCCAACATGGTTCCCAAGACTCCTTTCAGTATGGGGCCTAACAAGAGAGGTAAAATGCCTCCACGTTGCACTAACATCTTCTTCTTTTGACGAATGGGAATTTTCTTTTGAACCATTTGGCGAAGAACGTGACGATGTTTGCCTAAGCATTGTTTCTGGTGTTTGGACAAAGGGATTGTGCCTTTCAAAACGTTCAAACAACATTCGCACACGGTATCGATGACCTCTTTGGAGGCCGTTTCAATGAGTTTTTTTGTAGGGGTGGAGAAGCTTTGGACAGGACAGATAATATGTCCCCATGTTTGGCTAAACGTTGTGGCAGTCCTTTTCTTTTCTTTCCTTGGGGTTTTCTGGAGGGTGACATCTTTGAGTCTTCAGGAGCACCAAAAAACACAGATACCCTACTTGGTCACAGGCCTTTTTTATACTGGAACGCGTCGCCACTGATTGTCTTTACGTCGTATTAGTTTGAGGACAGGCATGACACGTCGTGCAGGGGTACGCAACGGACTAAATCGAGCCAGTTCTTGCTTGGACAAATCCAGTAAACTTTGTAACATGCCCGATCTTTCATGGACTTTGATTTTGGGAGAATGTACTTTGTGAGCAGCAGCCACTGCCGCTAAATTGGAGGGTCCTGCCACTGGGGAAGTTCTTTTGGGGGTCATCAACGGAGAAGTTCTTGGTGTGATCAACGTCTCCAAGTACTCTTCAGTTCTGGGTGTCATTAACGGAGAAGTGGATAAACGTGAGGCTGCCGGAGACGCAGTCACCGCTGTGGCAGGTCGTGGTTTGCGAGTGTAAAGTTTCGTCCTGTCCGAAGTGCCTCTCTTGCGACTAGTTTTCTTCTGTGGACTTTTCTTTTTCTGGGGACTTTTTCTCTGTTTCTTTTTCTGGGGCATCTTTTCTTTTTCCGGGGTGGTGTCTGGTAAGAGGAGGGTCCCGCCACTGAAGAAGTTCTCCTTGGGGACTTGGTCTTTTTCTTCTTGGGGCTTCGTTGGACTTTTTTCTTGGGGATAACTTTGGGGGCATTAGGATCCCATCTTAAGAGTGAGCGAATGATGACGCCTCCTAGAGTACCGCTCCCTCCAGGTTTCAAAATTATTTGTTTTTTGGTTTGAGTGTCGATGCGGGGATCGGCCAGTTGGACCAAAGCGACTTTGTTTCGATCGAAAAAGCGTTTGGTTTGATGAGGAATCTGAATGATTCCTTGGAGTATTTGACGTGCCGTCACCGTGAACCATCGCAAGACTTCTTTGAGACTAGCTTCTAAGACACGGGCTCGTGTTTGTGGATCTTTTTCTCGACTGATGCCATACAAGGCACGAATCAATTTGACGGGAAGATGCGACTGAAGGGACGTCATGTTCACACTGTGTGAGACAGACGAAAAAGGGTCTGAGGTTTTTATAGATTTTTTTCATGGGGAGTGAAATGAAGTCGAGGACGGAGACGTGTACAGGACAGGCCCTCCGTCTTGGCACCAGTGGTGAAACAAGTGGGTACGAAATCGCAAATCCTCGGGAGTGGTAGGTTTCAAATCGACGAGTAAATAGGCGTGTGGCGTTTGAGTGGCATCGTCGTACGCCTGAGTCAGCCAAGGCGTTCCTAACTGTTTGGCTAAGACTTGCACTTGCGATTTATCTCGAGGGCTTTTAAACAAGACCACGTAATGCGCATTGAGACTGATGGTGCGATGGGCTTTACTTTGTTGAAACAAATTTTGGGTGATGTAAACGACACTGGCATTACGGTGATGCCCTTTGCGCGTGAACCACAATTTAATTTCTTCTTCGTCTTCTCCTAACATGTCGTCGAAAATGACCAAATGGGTTTGACGGGAGTCAGAGACGATGCCGTCGTCTTCTTTAGGAATGCCTTCCACAAACACGATGGAGTCGCCTTGACTTTCTCGCAAGAGGTTGTACGCCGATTGCCACTCTTTGTAACACCACACGATCCGTTGAGGTGGCCGATCGATCAAATGATGTTAATGTTCGATCAAACGTTTGACGAATTCGGTTTTGCCTGAACCGCTAGGTCCAGCAATGAGCATGTTAAAAGGATGGCGAAGATACAAAGCCTCCCAACTGGCACGATCTAAGTGTTCGTCGATGACTTTGACAGTAGAGGAAGAGGGAGCAGAGACAATAGAGGTAGCCATTGTGTGAGAAATGTCACTTGTGACACGAAAAAACAAACAAGACAAGAGTTTATATACTTTTTCAGAACACGTTTATTGAATGTTTTTTTCAAACGTGAATACGAAAGACAAAAATACATAAAAGCCAAAGGCTTAAGTACAAGAATAAGAGGCACATGATAACTATGAACGTGGAATAAAAACAAGTGTCTGTACAACAACCACATGTTTTGGGTAATGTTCTAACCAGTTCAACAGGGGGTAAGGTCACACAAGTGTCCTCCCGAAAGGGTCTTTCATGCCTGTCCACGACAGTCCTGTCCTGGGTGACGGGTTCTTCTGGCACCGTCACTAACACGGGTTGAAAAGTAACTTTTTTCCTTGAACAACTCTCGTGCATATTGGGCCGCTTCTTGGGTCCAAACCTCAAAACCCCATTCTTTCCAGGCACGGACATCTGTCCAATGGGGATGTAAGTCACAAGCTACACACACATCGTCATACACGTCTTGGGTAGCTAAAAGTTGACGAATCTTTTTTTCCTGTTGAGGTCGAGAAGTATCCAGATGAAAACGCAAGGCTTTGAGCAAAAGGAGTTTTTCGTGACCATTTAAGGCCATTGAGGTGGTAAGTACTGATCGTAAAGAGTCCACAAAGAATCGGCTGGTAAACGAAATCCCAGAAAACAAGTCACTAAGACACACACCACTTGTCGTCCCAAATTGAATGGATAAAATTCTTGTAATAATTGATGGTAATGATCCACGGTTTGAATACGGTCATTGAGTACCTTCCACGGAATCTGTTCAATGATATGTGACATAATCCGTGGCATGGCAACTTGATTTTATAGTGTCTTTGTTTCGGAGGCAATAAAGGTAATTTCTAACCAAACATGTTCGTTCTCCAGGAGGGAATTTAAATGTTACATACTGTAACTGAAACGTCAGAGTTTGTCTAGATGTTTCGTTTTTTTCTAAGCAGATTCCATGTAACAAATGTTGGTAATCCTTTAACACGTCTTCCTCAATACGTTGCAGTAAGTGAATCTCGAAGTAACCAAAATTACGAACGTCTAGTCCATCATCATCATCATTCATACACTGAAAGTGTTCAACGAGGTCTGACCACTGAAAAAATTTCTGACGAATCAGTCCTCTTATACCATTCAGGTACCAGTGGTTAAAGATCTGGTGACGTAACGGATGCAATTGTTCTTTACGTTTCACTTGTATTTTCACCAGCTCTCGGTAAATCCTTTCTCTCAACTCCTCAGGCAAGCCCAAAATGTTCTCTTGTAAAGTATCTATAAGTATATACACTGTTTTTGGAATCGTTGGGTGGTGGCCAATAGCCCCGTTTAACTTTGTGCCTAATGTAATATCCAGTCATAATCAGTCTTCTTGTACTTTGGAACATAGCATAATTTAAAAACGGACGAATCACTTTGAGTTTGCGTTTCACTTGTATTTTGATCAGTTCTCGGTAAATGCGTTCTCTCAACTCCACAGACAAAGCACGAATGTTCTCTAGCAAATTATCCATGAATAGGTCATACTAAATCCTCTTTGGTCTGACACAAGAAATGTACTGTTTGCACAAACATGGTTTTACTTCAGTGTCGAATTTAAATCGTTCAGTCACTAATTTGCACATTACAATTCGTTCAGAAGTTTCCTCTTTCACCAAGTTGACATTGTGTTCAAGATGTTGGTAATTCGTTAACTCTTCCTCTGGAATTCGATGCAGTACGTTTACAATGATGTAGGTAGAATCGCCCATACCAGACCAATCCTTTTTAAAACTAGAGGATCGTTGATCAATGTCTGTCCGATGGAACACTTTCAATTGAATCAATCCTTGTATAGCCTTCAGGTACCAGTGGTTCAAACACCGGTGACGTAACGGATGCAATTGTTCTTTACGTTTCACTTGTATTTTGACCAGCTCTCGGTAAATGTTTTTCTCTCAACTCCACAGGCAAAGTACGAATGTTCTCTTGTAAAGTATCCATGAACAGATGATGGTAAGAAGTTACTTCAATGTCTTGGTCCCACTAAGGGTAAGTAATGACAATTCGGTGACCATCGAGCATGTTCAACGTAGGCCGAATCTTGCGGTTCCCAGTGGTGAAGTGACACACCGCAACTGAAGCACTTGACTTTATCTCCTTCGCCCAAGTAGAAAAATCCGGCTCTGGCTAATTCTTCGGGAGTCGGTCCTCCCAGATACTTAGGCCATTTTCCTTTGAACGATTGAAGACGATTTTCAAAGTCGCAGTATTCCGACAAACGCACAGGAAACGAATATTCGTCTTTCACAGGTTCGTTTCGATGAGGGTTGGGTGACAGGAACAGCAGTTTGCTCAGGGCTGGATGACATCCGTAGGGGGGTAGACGTGAAGGTGAACATTCCCCTTTAAAACGAAACCCAGTAAAATGTCCAAGAGGACGAGCGGCATCACTTTCGCATCCCACAGGTTTGACACACACAGCATCACTTTCCATGATGGGGTAGGGACACTAAAGTTCCCATGATGCTTTACGCCATCGCTCAGGTCACAAGGTACATCATCGTACCCATCGCAAGGCTCACAATCGCATTCCACTTCCGAAGCCTCACACTTGAATTGTGCCTTTCTAAACAACTTGTTCTGTGTTTCTCTGAAAGTATTCATCTTGTTTGCTCGGTCTTGGAAGTCACAATGAACTATCGATCTTGCCTAGGGTTCCTTTTTATATACAGACCAATACCGACGTGTCCATACGGTAAGGTGAAATGATTGGGAAGTCGCACTCGCTTCTGGTACACGATTTGATAGATTTTTTCCAAGGGTCGACTGACGATGTGGTGAGTGGGTAAACGTACAATCTTGTTCGGTTGATAGGTGGTCACTTTAAAGTTTGCATCCTCTTCCGATTGCAAGGCTTCTTTCAATACCCCAAAGTTGACCACTCGACTGGTACGATGATTCAGAGTCAGTCCTTTCACTTTGCACGTCGTCTTCACTTCTCCTTGTTTGTCACGGTATTCGTAGCCGTAATTTTTGGGACCACCACTGACGAAACTTAGAATCTTGTCGTCGGGATGCTCGTCTGTCCAGGCTCCTAAACGGTCTCCTTCGATGTCAGGGTGATGTTGAATCGGGTGATGAATGTAAATGCAACTGTCCGTGTCAAATTACAGGACACGTTCCCCTAACAGTTCTAAAGCTTCGTACAATTTTAAGCGAGCATGGGCTGTCACGTAAGCCGCAATGATGACATTTCCAAATGGGTCGTCTTGTACAAAGTCCAGATCTTCTTCGTAATTGACCAAGATCAAATCCTCTCGAACGACGTCCACGTGTTTCATCTATTTGGTTTTGTCGTGAATCATCTGGAAGTAGCGGGAAGGTTCTGTCAAATATTCCGTCTTGGGTAAACACGGTCGTTGTGCCATTTTACCCCACAAGCAATTTAACATCACTTTGGCAAACGATCGCCTGCCTTCGTTTTTCTCGATGTGGTCTAAAGTGATGCCTTCTTGTTCGTAGTATTTCTCTTTGAATTTTATTTGGTCTTCGGGAGTGTGACACCAGGAAGGATAGCCGCTGGCTTCTTGCTTCAGTTTCAAAAACGCATCCACGTAGTCGGCGAAAATGCCTTTCTGAGTAGGGTCACCCTTGTGGTATTGTTGTGTCTTGGGAAAGTGGCAAATTTCGTACACTTCTAACAGTTGGTATCCCATGTCCAGAGCTTTGAACAATTCTACGCTGACCCAGGTTCCCGTCAAGGCCCGTTCTTCCTGGCTGTGCTGACAAGGTTGGTCTTGGTTGCACGTTTCGGCACAAGTACGGCACAAGGGAAACATCAGTTTGCCTTGACAATGGTGAGGTAAGACGGGATGGTATAGGTTCGTGGAAGGCAAAACTTTACACTTGATCAAGCCTTCGTATTGTCGAATGTTTTTCAGGTCGATGTGTTCCGCTAACAATTGCGGGTGCCCTACAGGAAAGCGACAATATTTGCACACGTAGGGATACAGCGAACACACGTCCAAGTATTTGATTTCTTCTCCTTTCTCTTCGTCGGCTTGGTACAGCAAACAGGTGGCATTGGTCCTTCCTCCGTACAAACTATCCCTCGGGTTCAGCGGGTCCATGAACTGGTAACTTTCCACGAGGCGTTTAGACTCGGGATCGGTTTTCATACGATGATCGTATTCGTGTTCCCACATTTCCACCACTTGGTATCCTTGCTGTTCTAACTTTAGGCGCCGCTGACAAGTGTCCTGGTACAGGTCTTCCATGGTCCGTTGTAAAAACTGATTTTTAGTGTCACGGTCAGGGTAACAGACGGGACATCCGTGAAATAAGCAACCGTTAAACTCGTACACGATCTTGGGGTTTTCTAAGTCCCAGCCATCGACCGAATACGTTCCGATGGTCTTTTCGCCTCCTCCGTTGCGGGCATGCTGAATCCATTTGTCTTCCTTGTCGCACAAGTAATGTAACCAACGTAGGGCTTGGACCGAGTATTGACGTTTGACAGTGGGTCGTTTGAGGGCTGATGACAGCCACGGTGTTTTCAGGCATGAATCGTTGTCGATACACTAAGGAACACGCTTTGGCAATGGTGCAAGCTTCTTTCAAAGGATCGACCCCTCCGTGTTCCATGAACAGTTCTCGAAATTTTCCACAGCAACGTCGTAAACTGTCCACGTCGGAACGACAATACTTTAACATTTCTTCCTGAAAGTCGAAAGGGTCCGAGGCGTGAGCCTGGTACCAAACGTAGAAAGCTTCTCGTTGTTCGGTACGCATGTTGTCGGGGTCGTAATAGTGAGCCTCAGGCAAATGGGGTAGAACGGCATGTTGATTGGCTTCCGTACTGAAAAAGTGAGGAAAGTACCCTTTAGCCATTTCTGTCATTCCAAACGTTTTAGGCATTCGACTCAAAGGCATGGCCAAATAGCTCATCGAATCTTTAAACTGCACTTGTCCCACTTGCATGAAAATGATTTTAGCTCCGTTCAAAGTCACTTTAGGACGTTCGGTGCCTTGTTCCGTATAGTATCTCAAAAGAAACTGTCCATCGTATCCAGAGAAATTGTGAGCCATCACCGTGGCATGACGATGACAATCTCCGTAACGTTCGATGTCCTCTTGGCTCCACGTCTTGTCGATGGGGTCTAAAACCCATTGGGCAATATCGGCTAACGTGTTTGGTCCCCGAAAGATTTTTTCACGCCCTCCAGGAATCTTGCTGCAGTGAGGGCAATGACTGAAGATAGGTTCTTGAATGCACTTCTCGCACGCTCGATGAGCCACGCAGAAATTAGGAATGTGAATGCTGGTCTCTTGCATGCATTCGAAATCGAAAAAGATGAAATTGCCTTTCTTCTTGTGGCCGTCCTCTTTCTCTGGTGGGGGTTGGTATTTTTGCACGTAGCATTGGTGTTCCAAGTCCACGATGTGGTGACAAATTTGACATTTTTTGTTTCCTCGACATACGTGTGCCTTGGCCTTATTGGTAAGTATGCCTTGTCCACACGTAGGGCACAATCTCAGCAGTTGACAAGCACATTTCTTCTGTGAACCTTGTGTTTTCAGATGTTGTTGGTAACAGGTAGGACTGACAAACGTGCGCTGACAAGTCGAACAAGGCACTGGTTCTTCGCTGAGACAGGGTGGAGAGGCCAAACATCCTGAGCATTTCCATCCACAATGCTTGTGTTGCTCTCGATTGTTATAACCATAATCACATTTCTCACAAGATGTCAAACTGGTAATTAGATTGTTGCACGTGTTGAATCTTGTCCATGACTTTGGAAGCGGTCAATTCTGCAGGGGTGCTAAACTCGATCCAAACAGGGGATTTCAAACCGTCGTGTTGTATGGAAAGTCTCAAGCGATCGTCTTCTTTGGGTTGACATTGTCGCTTGAGTGCGGTGAGCAAAGAATCCCACACCCCAGTGATGAACACTTCTGCTTTCTCTAACGGTACTTCAGCCTTGAAATCTTTAAACTTCACTTTGTATTTGTAAGCCGTAGTTCTAAATTTTCTAGAGGAGCGCTTTTCGGTCTCTCGAATGGAATAGTATTTTTCAGGGTTGACTAAGGGTGGTGAATTTGGTTTAGAGGGTTCGGATTCTGGTTCACTCATGTCCTCTTCAAAATCACTGGCATGAATTTGTGCCAAGATTTCAGCCCTGGTACGAGGCGATAGATCACGTTTCTGCCTCTCACTTTCTTCTTCTTTCTTCTCGAATGAATAGGATCGTTTCGTCTTGAGTGAAAAACGTCAAATGACTCAAGTTTAAACACCATGGACTAATTTATAGTCATGGCAGACCAGCGTATATAAAAGGGTGTGTGTCTTGTCCTTTCACTATTCATTTCACTCTCAAGCCGAGCACAACGATGGAAGAGACTAGCCAAATCGAACGTTTCGTCAGAGCTTTGCGAGGGGTCATTAGAAAATTCTCTTCAGACCAGCCCGCGGACTACTCTCCATCCTTTCGAGATAAAAGTCAAGATACTTGCTATATCTGTCAGAAGAAAGGGCATTGGTCTTCAGAGTGTCCAGACCGTCAAAAAAGAAAAAAGGGGCTAAAAAAGACAAAAGTCAAGATACCTGTTATTATTGTCAAGAAAAAGGACATTGGTCTCCAGATTGCCCAAAAAAGAAACAAGAGGAGTCAAAAGGAAAAAGGGATTCTTCAGAAGAAGAGAGGGATTCTTCGGAAGAAGAGAGGGATTTTTCAGAGGAAGAAAGCAGACAGGTGAAGAAAGAGAAACAGGAGAAGAAAAGAAGAAGGGAAGAAAGTGAGGAGGAAGAAGAGGAAAAGAGTGTGACGGTGAAGAAATTTAAAAAACAGAGACTAAACAAGGAAACAGAAGTAAATGAACTTTTTATTAAAGTGTTGTGTTGTGAATTGTGAATTGGATTGTAACAATGGATAAAAGAATAAATTAATGATATAAGGTAAGTGTCTTTGAGTTTTGATTTTAAAATAAGAAGCTACACTCACGCACTCATACAAAGACACGTACTATAGGGGTAAAATGGGCTGTTTTTTTTTTTTGTTTTTTTTTTTTTGAGTTATTGGCAAATTGAAATTGTATTTCTTTTCGAGAAATGTGGGTGGCCCTGAAAAGGGCCTTTTTATTTTGGTGTAGGGGTGAGTTCAAGCAATCAACTTTAACTGCCTTAAGCCTTTGCCACGGCCAAGGCCTACTTCTGAACTGTGTAATGTTGATGATGATTGGGTTGAAATCACTAAGGGTGGTACGGTAGGCTTAGTCACAGGGTTGGCGTGTTTAGCTCGGGAAGGTCGTATTCTCTTCGGTCGTAATAAAGAAGTCTGATACATTTGTTTCAGACTTCTTAATTCCGCTAAAATGTCCAACAGTACCGCGACCGTTTGATTTTCACCCTCTTATTTCTTTGCTGCTACTTCTTCTTGCTGTTGTTGCTGTTGTTTTTTTTTCTTACCTCTTCTTCTTGCTGCTGTAGGAGAAAAGCTTGTTCCGCTCCCTTTTGTCGTTGTATAAATTTCTCCAATTCTTCTTTCTGTCTCTGTCTAAAATTCTCCACTTACGGTAATGAAGAAGGTAACGAAGGTTCCGGAACAAATTCTTGCGAGGTAAGAAAATCCACAAAATCCCAATTCACCTCTTCTGAAAGTAAGTCCGGGTTCCCTTGGGCAGTCTCCCCTGCTGGTGCACCCCAATGGATCGTTTTCTGAGTTTCCGTCATGTTGAATCACTGTCGCATAGACTGACTGCACACAAGCGCTAGCGAATCTATATAGACCACGTGACGTCACAGACTGCTCTCTTCGGATTGGATGCGGGCTGACTGAATTTTGTAACGCGTGTTCGGATTGGTGAATGAACTCAATCCGTTTCAATCCTTCCTCTACCTATAAATAAGCGCAGTTCACTGCATTGATTCACCTGTTCTCGTCGCTTCAAGATGTGGACCACAGGCGAATCATCCACCCTTGTGTCTTCCATGATGTTTAGGACGGACATGCTCATGTATGTCCGGTCCAAGTGGACCGTTGTCGACAAGTCAGACACCAGTCTGTGGATACGAAGAGTGTACGTAGAAAGACAAGGTTGCCTCAAGAGGACACTGATTTATGGCCCTCGAGTAAGACGCAGCTTGAGGACAAGGAGATGCCGCAGATGCCCTTTATGTTAATGGATACATTAACATAAACCCAAAGGCCCTTTTCAGGGCCACCCATATTTCTCGAAAACAGAATAACTTTCCATTGCCTACCCCTTTTTTTAAAAAATTTAAAAAAAAAAAAAAAAAAAAAAAAAAAAATGTTCAATTCCCCTTGAGGCTAGAGTGGCCCAAGACTTTTTCCCATGTTCAATTCCCCTTGAGGCTAGAGTAGCCCAAGACTATTTCCCATGTTAAATTCCCCTTGAGGCTATAGTGGCCCACGATTTTTCTCCATGTTAAATTTCCCTTGAGGCTATAGTGGCGCAGGGGGGGGGGGTCTGTAATGCTAATTCCCATTGAGGCTATGGTGGCCCACTTTACTACTATGGGTTCACCCACTGCAGTCTTCAAACACATCACACTGGCTATTGTTAGCCAGTTAAGTAATATGCGAAATGGTGGTTTATACCTGACTTCTTTGCTTTTCATTTGCAGCTATTTAAACTGCCCAAAGGATAGTTTTACCGTAAATTAGCGAATATAACACGCATCTATGTATAACACGCAGTTAAGTATTATGCGCAGTTTTTCAATTATGTATAAATAATATATTAGATTACCCGCTGACGTATATAGCTCTCAGGTTTTCGCACAGAGTAACAAACGACCAAAAACCTGTGTTGGTTTCTTTTCTTTATAAACATATTTTAGAATACTAGGGTATGGTGACTCGTCCTTTCTGTTTACGATCGAACCGCAGTAGAGCCGTTTCATCCAAAATGGTTCAATTCATTGTTAGTTTCCTCACCTTGCGTCGTCTTAAACGCCCCAGGATGTTGCCATATGATCTCCCTGTTAAATGCAGGACTTATCCGTTACTGGTAATTCAAACTGAATAAAATAGTCACATACCCGTAAATAATCGCCAGATGGTATGAACTACACACCTTACCATTTTACAATACACAGTAATAACACTGGCTACTATTCGCAATCGATTCCGGAAATGTGAAAATCTTCTGGAAGTCGACTCGTCTACGGTAGCTCTGAATCCAACTACAACAGCGAATCATAAATTAGTAAGATATTTAATTGAAGATGCTGATTATTATTATGTTGATCTTGTTTTCTTGTTATTATATCGTCTTTAAACTTCGAAAAAATGTAGCTGAGATGTACAAAATTACAATATAATCAACATTAGACTCGTTTACTATTTCTAACTTGGTGCGTTTTTTTCCAATGAAAAACGAATCTGTTAAAATATTACTACGACGTGGTAATACGAGTAAACATCCAGCTGTATAAGACGCGAACATATGTCGTCGGGGGGTGGGGGTGGGGGTCGGGGGAGGTGTACGTGGTAGGGATTAACTTGAATATTCCGCGTATTATATTCTCTAATTTACGGCAAATCAGCTCCATTAATGACTGTTTACAATTTATACCTGTTACATATAATGGGCATAGAGTGAAGTCGTATATATATATATATATATATATATATATATATATATATATATATATATATATATATATATATATATATATATATATATATATATATATATATATATATATATATATATATATATATGTGTGTGTGTGTGTGTGTGTGTGTGTGTGTGTGTGTGTATTCAAAGATAACTAAAAATCTGTTTTACGAAACACGACCGTGTCAGGGGTTTGGGAGTAAAAACATCAAGTTTATTAAATTAGTAGTGTTTTGACAGGTATGTCAACATATTAAAAAAATAAATTTCCGCATTTCATCAGCGAGATCGAAGTTTTAACAGGCAAATTAGATTTTTTTTTTCGACAAGTTCGACCGGCACCTTACTTACAATACGGGAGGGGTCCCGGGCGTCGGGCTATGGGGTATTTTGAGCACTTTAACTGGTACTCAAGTTCTAATAATTGCCGCCATCGACGTAAGACGATGCCTGTGGTTCGCTATTCACAGACTGTACAAATGATTTTATTTAACTTGCAATTTTGTGCTTTCTTTTCTAAAGGATATCAACTGACGTAAACATGTTTACATACTTCAACTGTTCTCGAATAGTGTCACACAGCTCACAAAGGTTAAAGCGAAACAACAACATCGGTATTCACATAATGTGCAAGCCAAGGCTAAAGACCGATGTGTGTAGTTAAAGGGAAAGTTCTCCTCTGTAAGGATTAAAGATGACAAAGTCAATCGGTTCACGCTCGGGATTTTCGGCGAATTATTGGATAATAGATTTAAAAAATATTCGTAAGATGGTATGACACTCTGCGCCATAGCCACTATGTGGTCGGTTTTGAAAAACACCGGAACTTAAGTTTGGGTGGCGTGTTTGCTGCAAAGTCGGAGGAGTTACTTCCCTTATTCCAAAGCTCATCTCTCTACTTTTCAAAAATAATAGTAAATAAGATAACTATCTCAAATTATCTCTCGTTCAAAATTCCCACAAACCTGCAAAATAAATTTGAATTATTTAAACGTGTGGTATACGAGTCAATAAATACAATTTTTTTAATGTTTTGTAAGGAAACGAAATTGTAAATGGGTTGGAAACCTGTTTAGTGCAATTATCGCAGTTTCTATAAATGATGCGAACTCGATATTAGAATGAGTTAAAAAAACAAAACAATAACAACAACAATAACAACAACAACAACAATACACTTTATTTAATGAGGACAATACATTTGGTCATGAAAGATCCATCTGCCATGTGGTCCTCGATTTTTGTAAAACTAAAAACAAAATTTAAAAATATAATATTCTTAAAACAAAATACCCAAATATTCATGTATCTTCGCGTACTCATTTACACGGATTTAAAATGAATGAATGTGTGTCACTCTAATGGCCAGCAAATACATTTACGGAAATCATGAAATAATTTCGCGTAGAATAGGTGTAATTCTTATCATTAGTTTCTCCGCCTTGCGATCTTTTATCCCTTCGATTACAGCGTATAAAATCCCCCATTTCAGGCCAGGACGAGTAAACATGAAATACACGTGTCCCAAGATTTTAGGTCAGGACGAGTAAACATGAAATACACGTGTCCCAAGATTTTAAGCCAGGACGAGTAAACATGAAATACACGTGTATCAAGATTTTAAGCCAGGACGACTAAACTGACTTTGATGCTGCTTGTTTCACATGGTGACAAAATTATTCTGTAGAAAATTTCTAAAATTGTATATTTTGGAGACAGCAGCTATTTCACCACGAGCTGGCCAAGATTTTTGTCTGCATCTTTTAAATGAAACAATGTATTATGGGTAATATCAACCATATTGTTCCTAGAGCGTTAATGATTTAATTAACACTATTAAACTAATTAGATACGTTTGATCATCTTTGTAGGGTTGCAAAAATGCAAAAATAAAAATTACAAGCGCACAAGTTCAGTATATTTGTTTTATATCACCTAACTCGTGTAGGGATAAGAAATAATAAAATCACAAATAATAACTACATGATTACACATCATAAATAATAACACAACGTAACATTGTATTGAGTTCAACCGTTTCCAGAGAAGCGATACATAATGAGTTTAGCATAAAAAACATTGTAGGTATCAAGAGATAATGTAATGAGTTTAGCATAAAAAACATTGTAGGTATCAAGAGATAATGTTTGTTTGCTTACAAGGTTTTACGAGGTAGACATGCCGTCTAGCTAGTTTGTTAAAGAATATCATCGAAGATTATTGATTTTCAAATAATTAATTATGATAATTAATTATACTATGATCTTACAATAGAAAATATGCAAATTAACTGATTACGTTTAATGATAATGGCAGTGAAATAATTTACACAATCCCCGATTAGTAACAGAACGCAGAACAAAGATTACGTTTTTGATGTGGAGCAATATAAATTTTATTTATGGCTGTAACTTGATGATCTCCCAACACTGGTAACGTCAGTCTACAAAGATTCAAAATTAAAGCGATATATAATTCCGAAAACAAAGATCGATTCAAAGCAGCACTTTGTCTCTCATTTTATAAAGTATTTGTTTAAGATTCTAACAGAAGAATAACAAAATTTGACATAAATCTGCAATCATGCATAGGTTTCAAAAGATTTTTTTTTAAAAAAAGGTAAATTGCTGAAAAAGCACGGATGTATTTATGCTATTTTAAATAACCTAAATAAAAAAATGATGGTATTTACGACGTCTTTAATATGATAATGTAAGCCAAGTTGATTACATAACTGTGGAAACAAATTAAACAGGACAAAAGGAAATAAAATACACAGAATTACAAGAACTATTTTGTCTACATATTAACCAAAAAATCGAGAACAAGATTTATTTTCTAAATGGTATGTGTTAGTAACCTGGATTGTCAGCGATAGGCAGACATTGTTGACCTACATATAAATGATAAAAAATGGATATGCATTGATAATGATATGTATTTTTGTTCCCAAAATACACTTGGGTTGAAAATGGGAAGAAATTAAAAGTTAAGACAGCGAATGTTTTCAAAATAGTTTGCTGAAGGAAAAGAGTTTTACAGCAGGAAAGTTAAGGATCTGCGGGAAAAGGAAAACACCGAACATTTTTCAACTTACTCAAACAAGAATGCATAGGTAATGGAACGGAAGAACATAATCTAAAAAACTAACACGTGGAAGCATTCCACTCACAGAGAGATACGCTACTGCGTTTAGAAACGTCGAAACATGACTGCGGAAGAAAAAGTCGGACACTAAAATGAAAAAATATTCATTGATATTGGTAGCAATTATTGCAAGAATTGTTGTAGTTTATTCTTTTTAAAAAAAGTAATTCATGAGCCTCCAATTCGCACATGTGATGTTCTTTTAACACATTAACCCCTAGCAACGACTTAACGGGGCAGGAGGTAGTAGCCTACTGCCGAGCTCTGTAGCGTCATGGTCATGCATGATACAATAAAGTGGGTGGTATTATAGAAAGGTAGACCGATGTAGCTCTACAATGATACCAACTAATCTGGAATATCTAGTTGCACTAAAAAATACAGATAAATAAACACTCATTTTTTGGACCCGATCTTTTTTTAACCCAAAATTCGCCCGTGGTCGGAATCCGATTTTGTGTCCGGATTTTAGACTTTTTGGTCTCAGATCTAAGGCAAACCGGTATGAACTGCAAACAGACAGATGAGCCATTGCAAAAAGTAGGATAAGACGGGCATTTGGAATAAAGCGTGGTCTCCATAAAAAGATAATGGCTCCGTTTAGCAAAATAATAAAATATTTTTAAAAAAATTCACTCTTTTGCTCATGCGCGAGTCAAATAGCCAATGAAAAACGATGTTTCTAACACAACTAGGCAGTATGTTATTGAAAGATCGTCGGGGATTCGGTGTTTTCGGATCTGTTCAGAAATATCTTTCAAAATGTGTTTCCTACTCGATTTCCAGGCAAAAATGTCAAAAACCTCCATGGGTTAATGTGTTAAACAGTGCATTTTGATGACGTCACCAAATTTGAATATTCCTTGCATATTTAATCACGTGTGCATCGACATTACACACTAATTACAAATTTAGCAATTCCTTGACAATTTGTAAAAAAAAAATACATCCTTCTTAACACATTAACCCCTAGCGACGACTTAACGGGGCAGGAGGTAGTAGCTTACTGCCGAGCTCTGTAGCGTCATGGTCATGCATGATACACTAAAATAGCCAATGAAAAACGATGTTTCTAACACAACTAGGCAATATGTTATTGAAAGATGACCGGGGATTTGGCGTTTTCGAGTCTATTCAGAAATAGCTTTCAAAATGTGTTTCCTACTCAATTTTCAGGCGAAAATGGCAAAAAGCTCCAGGGGTTAATGTGTTAAAGGAAGACGTTCACGAACTTTCTTCATAGACATTCTCCTTCAGAGATGAGCTTCGCGAATTCTGCTCTATAGCTTTGTTTACGTGTCCGGTTAAGAAATGCAAACAATAAACCCACTAATTATAATGTATGTATATTTACCCTGACTAAATAGGCAACAAACAAGCTATTTTGTAAGCAAGCTTATGACACCATTAAAGCTGACACTACGTTCTTTCGCTGACTCGAAAATAGTCAGCAAAATGTATTAACCAATTGTAATTTGTCCAAAGAACAAATCACCTTTGTCTATTGATCAAACACTACTTCCACATGTTTGTTGCCACACCTTGCTAGACCCTTGACCGAATTTGCAATAGACAAAGAAACATTTAATATATTCATATCAACATACGTTGCTGTACTTTCTTTTCTTGCATCCTTTTATTTAAACGACTGTTTAAGCCGTTCCCCTAATTATGATATTTCTCTAACTTTTTAATTGATTTTTTTCCTCAATATTACCTCTAAAAAGTTTCCAACTCTGTTATTTGTGCTATTTAACTTCCGAAATGTACAACTCGACATTTAAATTCTTTCTAATTAAACATTTTTTTTTCTTTTGCTAATTGTTTTTCGTATATATCCGTCCTGAATGAATGAAGTTTTTATTTTGACCCACTAACTCCCCGATCTGAATGTCAGCTCATCCTTGAAAATCCCAGGATTAACGAAATTTTGATGAAATAATGTCGGTCGTTTTAGAGAGTTTTTTTTTTTTGAAACACCAGTTGTATTCATTCTTTAAACTTTGTTCTGATATAAAAATAAAAAAGGGTAGTTTTATCTTTCTTTTAATGATCTTGACCTTTCGTACTCGTCATATTTTGTCCCATGTCTCAGTAGTATTCATTGTCCGAGTAGTATTCATGTTTTGCTTCAGCCTATCCATGCAGTATTACGAGGTTTCCACCTCTTACTCTTCTAACAATAATGGAAACAAACCATAGTCCTTTGAACATTAAAATTCTACACTTTATCTTTAAACTTATACAATGAAATAGTCCTTACGTCCTATCATAAAGAGCAAGGTCAGATTTGTGGGGTGACATTCGTAAACTCTTCAAAATTTCACACAGCATCAAAGTAGTCATACTGATCTGCTAGTGTTCCTAATGTTCCACGACATCATTAAACGCATTTTGATATACGTATCGTTATTTGATGAATATTTTCTATCGGTGTTATTGATGTTTCGTTCAAACTTTCAAAGTCTTGAATTTATTCAAATGCGTCAACATAAGTCCTTAATGAAGGACATTTATTCCTCGTTGCTTGGTAAGATCTGTATTTCTTTGTCTGGATCATGTTAGCTTGCGATATGGCGAATATAGAACGCTGATACGTACTTTGGATAAAATTCAGATTCCATTCATTATGTGCTGGTTTCTGTATTTGCTTGTCATTGGTTTATGACCACTTCGTTGTTAGATTATCTTCCACGTGAATGTCATATGTTTTGCATTTTCGATCTTAATTCGCAATACACTCGTGTTGCATGTTTTCCAACGTATCGTAAAATACATTAATGCCATAAGGTCCTCTGCAAGAACCATTGGTTTGCATCTCTGGTGGATTGGTTTAACATACAAATAGAAGTCTCGTGGAATGCGTTTGACTCTTTTTATTGTCCAGGATTCCACTCTGTATCCCGGCGTGACATGACACACATCGCATTTCCTGTAACATGATACATTCAAAATCACAGTAAAGAAACATACGGAACTTTTAACTTATACTAATGGGTATGTTTTTATTATTATTAATTGAATAAGTGCACCTCCTTCAGGCATAATATGTAAGAATAAAGATTGTTCATTACGTTCATGGATGCAAATTTTCTTTAAATTCCCCTTTCCAAATTCCAAACTGATACGTATTTCAAAGGTTTTGTTATAAAGTTCCTTTGCTGAAACTTAATTTGTTATATTATTTGATTTGTGTGGTCAGCCTCAGAAAATTCGCTCAGTCATATTGTTTTTATCACCTGACGCAACGAAGCCAGATAAACAATGGCGGTCCGTCCGCAAAAAAAAAACAATGGCGGTCAGTCCGCAAAAAAACAACAATGACGGTCCGTCCGCAAAAAAAAAACAATGGCGGTCCGTCCGCAAAAAAACAAAACAATGGCGGTCCGTCCGCAAAAAAAAAATCAGATGGACCTGCTTCTGCAGCCCCTCTAATTTCAGACCGGGTCTCTCTTGTATTTTAAGTGAATGCCCATCGGACTTTTTGAAAAAAGATATAATTTTCATTAGAAAACTTCGATCGCGTTGATTAAAAGCGGCATTTTATTCTCAAGTTGCTGAAAGAGTAGTAAATTATAAATACGTATCCCCATGTATGTCCCTTACTTTATAAAGATCGTCTATTTACCTTACTTTAATCGAAACCTGTAAACTTTGTGTAAAAAGCGAAGCATGTGATCTGTGAGTGGAACAGATTGTTTGGGTTACCTGTAATTAGTGTTCATTTAGCTTTAATATACACGTGATTTTATCGGCAGTAGTACAAAAGTAGCGATTTTAAGGCAAATTATTTATTGTTGAAATCTAACAATTTCGAAAGGTAATATACTTTTTAAATGGAAGAAGAAAGGAAAAACACAACGTATTTTCACGCATTCTATTCACTCATTACAGAAACCATCTAGAACCAGTTTACTGGGTACACATGTAGTTTATGTATGTATGTATGTATGTATGTATGTATGTATGTATGTATGTATGTATGTATGTACGTATGTATGCATGTATGAATGTATGTATGTGTGTGTGTTTTTTTTCTTTTTAGATGGATCGCTCAGTGGCCTAACTAGTTAGAGCATCCGCCTCGGATGTGGGAGGTCGCCGATTCGATAGACCAAAGACTTTTAAAAATGGTACTTGCCACTGCCTCGCTTCGCGCTCAGCTTTAAGAGGTCTGTGCTAGGACTGGTTGACCTAGTGTCAGAATAATGTGACTGGGTGAGACATGATGCTACATGTCTGCAACATGATGCCCATTGCCAGACATCACTTATAAACTGCCACACAGCTGAATCTGCAGCGATATGACTACAATTGTTAAATCTACTTTACAATTCCAAAATCACACACACAGGATTTGATTCATGGAAAACTTCTTTAAAGACGAAAACGTTGTTTTCAATTCAGATAAACTATATAGTCTGTAGTGTTTGAGTGTGTGTATGCGCGTGTGTCTGTGTCTGTGTGCGTGTGTTAGACAATATGTCTATATGTTTGTTAGGATGTTATGAATGTTATCACCAGACAAAGCCAGGTGGCATAAAATTTGCTACAGTCTAATATCTGTTAATGTCCTTCACGACAAATATTTTTTTAAAATACAAAAGGTGTGTTTTTAAAGGAAATACCGACATTGAGCAATATTGGTATCGATCAAAGGAAGTTTGTTTGAATATTGTTAGGTATAAGAACTGTAATCGCCCAGTTGAAGGGGAAAAAAACAGGTATGTGCGAAGGTGGGATATAACTAGGCTACTTTTGTATTATATGCAAGGATTTTTATAGCACAGTTTGTTTGTTCTTTTCTTTTGGTCCTTTTGCTAAGGAACACTTGTTTTCTTCTTTTCTTGGTGCACTTGCATCCTATCTATATATCGCGCATGTCTGTGCAACAATCAGTCAACATTTTTCGAAGCTATATACGTTTCTAGAATTGTGGTGTTTCTATACAAGAAACGTAACACTGTGGCATTCATATGTATGTATGTACGTATGTATGTATGTATGTATGTATGTATGTATGCATGTATGTATGTATGTATGTATGTATGTGTCAATGAATGCATGCATGCATGCATGCCTGTCTGTATGTATGTATGTATGTATGTATGTATGTATGTATGTATGTATGTATGTATGTATTAAGTAAGCATTCATTAATGAAGGATTAAAGCGAAACCGGTCATACATTCTACGTGTTGGTGTTGTTTATTTTATAATATATATATATATATATATATATATATATATATATATATATATATATATATATATATATATATATATATAATCACCCGTACTTGCCGCAGAAGTGTGCCTTATAAATGGCCCCATCGCTAGTACGACTTTGATCAATAGTAGCATGTACCGATTCCTTTATTAGCACCAGTTATTGACTCTTCCACTCTGCCAGTCAAGCAGACGAGATGTGAAGCGGTCTCGTGCAAGAATGAAAAAGCTGTTCTATCCGCAATCCAACATTTGGCAAACAAAGTGGTGGAGATAAACGGTTGTATTCTCTCTGTGAAATGGAATCTAGATGAATCTGTAGCTAAGTCGGTGTCTGCGATACAAGGATTATTGTAATAGCAGGCTAAAGGAAATTGTGAGTTTTATATCAGGAGAGGTTAGTTCGGCTTGTTTGCCAAATACATATTATATTTCACTCTATTCGGGAAACGCTTGTGCTGCAAGAGGCAATTCATGTAGTGCCTTATAACTTGCTTTCTATTGGGATTTCTAGCAAACAAGACACGTTAATGTTTGAGAAGTAAACATCGGGCTTAATAAAAATCAATGTCAAGACACATCCACGACATAATATAATTCTTCCGTTTGAATATCAAATCTGTGGAGAATACGGAATTAAGATCTTGCTAACCTGTATCCAACCATTCCACTGACGTCTTCGTGACAGTTGCCGACTGCTTATAGATATTGAAACACATTAGGGATTTGGACTGGTGTGATGGATTTCGGTCTCTGCGACAGTCACATTGTTACAGTGTCAATAAAATAGTTTCGAGAAAGTCAGCATCACCGTAGCACTTACAGAAGATCACAAGCAGGTCATGGATGACAAGTCAGATACAAGTGAGATTACGAGAGACAAGTTATTTGCAACCGTGCCGAGCATGGAAGAAAACCATACCAGCTCTCCCATCAATCTTTGTCATTATCCCCCGTCACCGCGCGTCAGCACGAGTTATCACCCGGAAACTTCGCCACCCAGTCTTAGTGACGTCAGTGTTAACAAGACGCGACGTCGCAGCACAATTAATTCTTACAATCTTGTCAACTATTACGCTCTACCTCGAGATCCACAGACGCTGAAAGCTATTCGTCAAATGACTGAAGCTAAAGCATTAAAAAATGTAATTGTTCTTGGAGTGGCCTTCATGTTTGCTAACACTGCTTTTGTATCACTACAAAGTCTCCAAAGTATTATGAACTCCGAAGGGGGAGTAGGTGTTGTCTCCCTAAGTTGCATCTACGCCACAACTGTTATTTCGTGTTTGTTGGCTCCATGGCTAATAAATAAACTGACGTCAAAATGGACAATGGCTATCGCATTTTTCCTCTTTACCGGATACTTCGCAGGCAATTTTTATCCTAAACACTTCATGCTGATTCCCCTTGGCCTTACCCTAGGGTTCCTAACTGGTCCCCTGTGGAGTGCACAAGCGACCTTCATCACTACAGTGGCCTTGACCTATTCGCAACATGCTCATATATTCGATCAAGATGTTGTTGTGAATAAATTCATGGGGATTTTCTGTGGATTTTACAGAAGTAGTTACATCTGGGGAAATTTGATTACAACGCTAATGCTATCCAACAATCAAACACTAAGGACTGAGGAATCTGAATTCGACTTGAATAGATCCATCACGAGAAAAGTCTGTGGTGCTGTGGACTGTACCATCAGTACTCCTGACGCAGGGGTCGAGAAGTTCGACATCAGCAATAGCCCGTATGTCACGGAAATTCCTGATGACACAAAATATATGTTGTTGAGCATATACCTGGGCTGTGGCGTTATGGGTGCGGTTGTGCTGATGGTCCTTCTGGACAATAATACCGTAACCAGTAAGTCCTTGAATTCCAACTTCTCTCTAACGACAAAAGAACTCATTCTTGCCACAATCAAAATGCTGAAGGACTCCAGATGTCAACTTTTGATCCCTCTGGGTTTGTTTGTGGGCCTTGAACAGGGATTCATTTTTGGCGATTTCACAAAGGTACGTACAGTAAATTATACACTCAACCCTCGCTATAACGAATCTGACCATTACGACTTTCTTGATGTAACGACAACACAATGCTGTACCTCAGAGAGCACTTATACATAAGAGAAACGTCGTTATAACGAATATCTCTTCGTTAGAACGAAGGTTTTTGTTCATTATTGCGATGGACTGCTATCATTATACGACAATTAATATTATTGGTGTGGTACTACTTCATTCTAACGATTTCATAAAATGCCCCCCCCCCTTTTCCATACTTATTGTATGCACAAATACCAGCTGGCCTAATCGCAATTAAAGGAATCAGAATTTCTAATGCTCATGCAGAGGAGAACTCGACGATCATTTATTATGGCATTACAAATCTGCAAGGGGTTCCATCAAGTCTAACAAACCGGTTGCAAGACAGTTTTCAATTTGACATTATTCTAATATGCTGTGTGCTGTTAATAAAGTAATAGCCGTGCATAAACGTCATTTGATAATAAAGTACTAGTCGTGCATTAACGTTATTTGTTAATAACAGAAACTCGAAGACATTCATCACAAAGAACGAGACAAACATTTGTATCTTACAAACTTAGCCTGTAGTTATCGTTCCTACAAATCATCGCTGTAGCGCACTTCTGGTTGGTTGATGAATTTTTCACGTATGTATGTATGTATGTATGTATGTATGTATGTATTCAAGTTCAACAATACGTCAGTGCAGTACTGGTTGCATGGTGCCAAACGTTCCATGAAAGTAAAAGCTGTATAAGGAAATGAAAATTAATCTTGTCTCCATATTAAAACCAGTAACCCGTTTTGTATTGGTGGCGTTGTCGAGAAATAAACGAGGACATGGCTATAGAGTAGAACGAGTTAGCGTGCGACGTCAATCTCACTATAGCCCTTGCATGTGGTACTATCGTGAAACCGGTCACGTCAGTCTCACTTTAGCCCTTGCATGTGGTACTATCGTGAAACCGGTCACGTCAGTCTCACTTTAGCCCTTGCATGTGGTACTATCGTGAAACCGGTCACGTCAGTCTCACTTTAGCCCTTGCATGTGGTACTATCGTGAAACCGGTCACGTCAATCTCACTATAGCCCTTGCATGTGGTAGTATCGTGAAACCGGTCACGTCAGTCTCACTTTAGCCCTTGCATGTGGTACTATCGTGAAACCGGTCACGTCAATCTCACTATAGCCCTTGCATGTGGTAGTATCGTGAAACTGGTCACGTCAACCATACCATAGTCAGTCATCCTGATTAAATATACTGGTACTATTTCCAAATCGACCCTTTCTTTGTGCAGAGCTTGAACTGGTATTAGCGGTTGCCTTAGCAATGGGATATGCGGATATCTTTTTTTATTCCTTGAGAAAATGTTGAGTTCGTACAATTATTGCATGATACTGTACATGACAAGTAATGACGCTCCGCTAATATACAAATAAACTGATCTTAAGAAATTTTTCACAGCTAGCAAAACATGCACTTGTATGTTGTATTGAACATCAGATTTTACACAATTCATGAATTACTGAAGCTTGAAAACTGTGTATACACTTCGTGAGCGGCCATAATGAAGCGAAGACCGTTAATATAAAGAGTGTACAGTAACCCCATTTCAAGGTGCATTACTTCAGGAATCCTGTAAAATATGAAGTTCAAATCTTTTTAATTACAACTTAGGTTATAAATAAAATGACTCTCAAGAAATAATGTTGTACACAACATTAGATACAGGCAACTAACCGTAGTTTAGTTGATTTTTATATAGCAACTTTAAACATCAGTATTCAAAGCAATTAAGGGCCTGATTTTTTATCAAAGTCATCAGCTCTCACCTTTTTTATAATTTCATCAGCAATCGTGACCAAATTTGAATATGCTAATGGTTTAGAATGAGATAAATGTCTTTTGCAGCAGGGTCAATTTACTAAGCTAATATTAAGAAATCAGGCGACTAAAATTGTCAATGGAGCAGGGTACAAATCTGGGCGAACACTAAATACCCTACTTATTATTTGGAAGTTGGGCTATTGACTGCAACATGAGATGGATTGCTCTTTCAGACTTTTCGAGACTTCTATCAATGCTTTCAACTTTTACATAGAACATGTCTGCTTCAAGACTTCTATCAATGCTTTCAACTTTTACATAGAACATGTCCGTTTCGAGACTTCTATCAATGCTTTCAACTTTTACATAGAACTTGTCTGTTCACGTCCACGTTTTCGTTTTTGATTTTTACTTTTCGGAAGGTTAAAATATCGTGTGCATATCTGGTCAAAAAAAGACGATCAAGGTCATAAGATATCTCAAGGTCATTTAAGAGACATCGAGAAAATTCGGCAAAGCATATATTACTGATTGTGCAGAATGTTTGCGTTTACTTCTATCAAATGTACACGTGTTTTATGTTTTACCGTAGGTCATATAGTGCACAGACTAGTTTTTTCCCGCTCAAATGTTAACACTGATATCAACAGAAAACCATTTGGTGGTACGATCACTGAAGTTCGATGAACATGACGCATGGTCGGCTCTTCTTATTAGTTATCATGGCTGCGATACACACGGGATCAATCGGACAAACTTCAGCCGTTAAAGTCGAGACAGAAGGTTATTCCACGGCCTGACAGAAATGGCAGTGCGGTGTTGATATTTTACGATAAGGTTTTGTAGTAGCAATAATTTCTGTGAAATTTACACCGCTATTTGGTTTGTTCCTGTGGATGTATCAGATGCATACATAATATTATTTTGTGAATAACATAACTCAAAATTATTTTTCTCCAATCAAGGTTTCAATTTCATGACACTAATTGTTATGGACTCTATTTGCGATATTTTGAAAATGATCCTGAGACCATGCTGGATCAATTATATGAAAATTATACGCAAGGCACTCACAAAAAAGAAGAAATATGCACCTTCAAGTCTGTATTTGTAAATCTGTTTCATTAAGACCGTCGTTTGTAGTTTTGAAAATCTCCCAATGGTTGTATAAAATATTTTTTTAAAATTGTATTGCGAAAGTTGAATGTAATTTTGATGAAAAGCTGTTACCACTCCAATTATTAAAATAAATAAACGAAAGGAAGTGAAGCCAATAATTTAAGTGAAATTCAACAAACAATGTATTTCTCATGTATACAAAGTGAAATTTTAAAAGACACGTACAGTATTGTTAATTAAATTATAACTAATCCTAAATGTCATATCACAAGTCCAAAGTATAGAATATTCCGAATGAATTCCAATAGTCTCGAATGTCCGGATGTGCCAATATTCTTTAATGTTCTGAAATACCATGGATGCACTCTACAAGCTTTTAAAAATTCATATAGGATCAAAAATAATATGCTAATCCAGTCAATTAACACTTAAGTAATCACAATGAATAATTAAAATAATTCCTGTCGAATTATATATGAGAACAACTGCAAACTCTGATCATGGATTCCTATAGGCTGATTTGAAACAGGAATTAAGTATTTGTTTATCAGATCCCCTATATAAATTTCCCTTGTCACAGGACGCCATATAATGTTCTGGAAATCTAATGTAGAAGTCCACAATTTCGTACATAAGGTTTGGCCGTGAACTCAAATTTTAGTAAACATGTTTACTACTTACAACCACGACTAAAGTTAGGCCGGCAAAAAGTGTATTCACAACCCTCAAACACGGACGAAAATGAAGCACACAATATAAATATACGAAATGTTCAAATTATAAAAAGCGGAAATAATACATTCTATATTGAAAATTCGTACTTGGCCGGACAACCTTTTTGTCCAGCCTCCCGATTATGCAACAATTCACACCTAGCTGGTGATCCATTCGGTAGCTGTCAATTGGAATCTCTTTTATTCGAGAGGTGATTGACAGATATCCACCTCGGCCGATTGGTCTATTCTTCTTCGTTTCTTAATTCTACTTTCTATACATTTCCTAATGACACTATTTATTTATACAAAAACAACAATTGCCTTTGTGGACATCATGTTCTTTTCATTTTCCACGAATTATACAATCAAAATTGCTTGTTAGTTTTCGTGTAAAAATAAAAGACCAATCTTTTTTGAATCATTTAGAGGTAGAATAATTCGTCACCCTTGAACCAAGGAATCAAGCAGCATTGACATAGAAAGTAGGCCTACTTGTTTGGGAATGTCAACAGAATTCAATAGCAGTATCTAATTTGTATTTATTTCGTCATAGTAACGAGTGGGGAAAAGAGCGCAATGTCCACGACTGATTGCATCACCTTCCTGTCTTGACCCGTGTATCATGTCTTCATATTCTCTATACTTTCTATTCTGAACGCATATCTCTTTTCCGGACTTCCTAGTCTTTTATTCTGAACACGTCATCTATTTTCCGGACTTCCGACTTCCGTCTCGGACTGTCCTGTCTCTTCCAGAAAGCTGCTTCCTTAAAGGACAAAGTTACCCCTTAATCTCTATACGAATCACTTTCTATATGTACATAATATTCAATCACTTACGTTACTCAGAAGCATAACTATCTATCCGAACCCTGCTTAAATTCTGACCTAATTCGATAGATCATCACTCTCGCTTCACAGCGACTGACAATAAATTAACACCGTGAGCGATGCATCTTACATTACCATATCTCTTTGCATATGCTACCACATGCTCGATTACTGTTGCATAAAATTCACAGAATTCTAGCTCACAGCAATCCATAACCTACGAGATTATTTAAACATTACAAACCCAGATATAACATGCGATTATCGTTAACTCACGATACTCAGTATCGTCCTAACAGACAAAGGAAATTATTTCATATTACCCTATGAAATCCTACACATATGAAAATTTGGATCGCAAGCAATCCGTCATTTCTATCAATGAACTAGTAACTGCAAAAGTAAAGAGATAAATTGCATAATAACTCTGGCATCAACAGATCTCCATGAAAATGATTAAACGATACATAATATGGATCCTAGTCGTATCAAATACATTTGCATAAAACAAACAATGAACTATAGAAAATTACGTGAAAACTAAAAATTGCTTACCTTAATGATGTTCTCTTTCAGAAATTGTGCATCCTAGCACTAAAACTTGTCTTTCTTACAAGACAGCCACCTGGTCCCCTTTTCTTGTTTAACGACGAAAGCACTATTTCTTTTAGACTCGGATCCAAACTTCTCCTCTCAGGAATTTCGGGCTAAAGAATTTCGATCAAGGTCGTCACTGTAAATTCACATTACTTCCAAACTGTACGCTTTAGTTTACTCTGACCAATCGTACGCAGAGGTTCCTAAATTTTCCCAAGATAATCATTTATTTCGTCAGATTTTGGATAGCCTAGAATCTTTGAAATACGTTGCAATCAACTTCCCTTTGAAATGACAAGGGTTCCTATCAAGCGGATATGGTTGGTAGCTCAAATATTTACTTTCTCAGGACAGCGTTGCGATGCCCAGGTCAAATCTCAATGAGTCGTAGATGCTGGCCTTTCATGTTTAACACTGACATGGGTGGGGGGGGGAGAAGAAAGGTTGAAGTGACCCTTCAAAAAGACTTTTCTGGCTTAAATGTGATAAAAGTTTAATGCTCAACGCATTCAACTTTAAGGTTCAATACTATTCAAAATTCGACACTTTACAGATTGTTTATAAATATTTTCAAAAACTTAATTTGAAAGAAATTTCATAAGTCAAATACATTGTCAGGTTAAGAGACAAAAGACTATTTTAAGTGGCCAAATTAAGATTGTTATCAATGAAGAAATCTAACAACGTTTGAGAGTATACCAAGGCAAGTTCAAAGTCATTGAACATAATTGTCGTCAGTTTCAAAGTGGAACCAAAAATTGCCATACAAGTAGTTTTTGATAAACTTATGTCAACGTTATCTTGCATACACCATTTTTGAACGGACTGGATATCGGTCTGCATATACTAATTGACAACAGCAGTAGTGCTGTTATGTCATCAGCGAATATATCAGAATTTGAGTATTTAAGAGAAAGAGGAAGATCGTTAATAAAGATTAAACAAAAGACATGCTTGGTTCAATGTTACTGTGTACTTTCCAATACTGACACTTTGAGTCACTGACACTTTGAGTCCTGTTAAGTAAGACGAGATATGAGCAGAGCGTCTAATAGTTGTCAGACTCTCTATGTACAGCAAGAGCTTGGCTTGCTTCAAGCAATCAGGGAAAACAAACGTTTTTACACTTGTAATAACTGTAGAGAGGAGTAAGAGGGAGGTTTTGTTTATTTTGGTTTTGTTGGATGTAACGCCATATTTCAGCACATAATAGGCGACCAGTATATTTGAACCACCGAAAAACGGGAAGCTACTGACAAGCTTTCCCACATACCCATGCTGGTCGAACGGAGACTGGAACCCACGCAGACAGAGGTGACATGTGAGTGATCTCTAAAGGCGAGAGAATTACACCGCTCGGCCATTCGGGGCTTCTGTGACAGAAGGAGTGTTAATACTTGCCGAACGCTGTAATAGCTTGGCAATAATCCCCTTTGGCCCGGTATTGGCAGGACTTCTGTCTCTCGTTAATCTTTGCGAATACGCAAAAAGAATGCTATTAAACCTTTGAGTGACATTCCGTTGACTGGTTTTCATCAATTGCTCGTATGGAATATTGTGATGAGAAAACGTAGTCTGCTTGCATGAAATATGATCAAGCAATGACGGAGTAGTACGTATTTAATTTCCAAGACAGACAGACCGATGTTATACAAAGTAGTAAGTATTTAATTTCCAAGACAGACAGACAGATGTTATACAAAGGGAAAGTAGTTTGTTAGAGATTCAATAAAAACTAACTTTAGCTCTTCTGGTTTCTGTTTCAACAGTCTTCTTTTTTCTACACACATTTATATTTTTGTCTATATTCAAACATAAAAATGCGTGCACAACATTGATGGATGAGCTACATCAATATAACTGTCTCCAATTGCCAAAATGCCTCGTTATACTTATTCTTCCTCCGGGCAGCACGCACCCAAAGCACGTTACTGCAATAGAAACGCTCGTCTATTTTATATCACCATATGGCTACGCTGGCCATCTCAGAAAAGGATTGCGTAAAGCCATAGTACCTAACGAATAACCGTCTTCACTACGGGGACTTCAAACTGCATCTCGATATATTTTTATATAAAAAAAATTGTGAGAGTAGCGATCATGCGTTTTTCAACCATCAACGTTCTCCACATCCCTCTATGGTGTTTAAACCATTTTCCTTTGGGCTCAGGCTTTAATGACTTCCTGGCAATCGGGCGAAGATTGATACAAGAATGAAACTTGTATTAATCATAAATGAAAATGCGTGTACAACATTGCTGGACGAATTGTATCAGTGTGGACGTATCCATGTATCGGTATCAGATTTCACGCATGCCCCTATCTGTTATTATACTCATACTTTGTTCGAGCCGGACCAAACTGCTTGCATTCGTATCGTATGGATACTGACAAAAGACATGCAATTACGTTATGTTCTTCTTTTGCAAAGAAGAGAGAAATTTTCCAGAGTTGAGAAATAAGATGTGCCATCTTTCCCTAATACACCGTGTTCATTCGGAGTGATATAAATACTTACGCACTCAAAGTGGATTATTCAACTCGTCTGTTCCATACTAACCGAGTGTATCCACATTTGCGTATCAATCAAAATACGGTTCAGAATCAATGTAATTTCATATATTTACATACCAAACATTTGGTAGTTGCTTTACTTATCAGAAATAACAAATATTACAATAAACGTTTGGCAAGTGTTTATTTCTCAACAGATCCATAAGTTGACGCTCTTGTGAGACAGCTCATCTGTTTCACATAGCTGATCGGGAGCGCGCGCTGCCTCGAAAGCGGAGTAAATTCAACGTACCGTATCAGCGTCGTCACTATGGAAACTTTAGTGTTTTATTTTTGTTTTCATGTTTTACACTCACCATTTAACGACCTCCTTGGAATCAGGCGAACGCCTATGAATAATCTCAGTATTCATATAAAATGGTTTGTTCACTTGGCTGTGTATTACTAATAAAGAAATACATTCCTTAGGTTATGTCTCCACTCCACATTGACAGTGGACTTGTATTAATTTAATATTAATAAATATTACCTGTCACTGTCACAACTAAACTTTATTTTTTTACAGTCTTGTGTCGCTTCTTACACTTTTATTACAAAACAGGTCCATACAGTCAGTGGGGTAAAACTCTGAAGACGTACGATTAGCGAGAAGTTTGTCTGCCAGGACAAAGTTGTGCTCTTCTGCAAATTGAATACACGTGACACTAATTTTCAAAACATCATGGCTATGCGGCACACACGTCAATGGTGAAAAAAAGATTGGTTTAAAAGGCAATACTTAAATAACAGCCACGCATCTGGTTCATGATGTTGCGACTTTGTCCTGGCTCGTACTATTCGTACGAGCTCTGTGACTGTAACTTCAGTTTGGTGCAACGCAGAAAAGGCAGTTGTTGTTGTTGTTGTAGGGTTTAACGCCATTTTTCAGCACACGACAGGCTATACATGGCGGCCAGTATTAATGGTGGAGGAAGAACTCGGGAAAACCCCAGAAAGAACCACCGACCCACGAGAAGCTACTGGCAAGCTCTCTCACATACCCACATTAGCCGAATCCGAGACTCGAACTTACGCAGACAGAGGTGAGATGGCAGTGATCCGTAACGAAGAGCGCTTTAGACCACTCGGCCACTCGGGGCCCCCGGAGAAAAGGCAGTGATGGTTTGACGAATAGACAACTATCTCAGGAGTAAAACAAACATACATAATGGTCGTGTGTCTTCATAGACGGAGAAAGCAGAAGGAAATCTAGGGCCAGGCGTGGAACGAAGTTTTTCAAAGTTAGTTATCTTCTCTCTTTTATCGTATGATATACAAGATGCTTAGAATGGGTCATGGTGATAATCAGAGGTAATTTTGTCACTCGGTATGATTTGTTTTCCTTCCGGTTGTTGCTTTGTTTTTTAC
This sequence comes from Sinohyriopsis cumingii, assembly GCA_028554795.2. Taxonomy (NCBI): domain Eukaryota; kingdom Metazoa; phylum Mollusca; class Bivalvia; order Unionida; family Unionidae; genus Sinohyriopsis; species Sinohyriopsis cumingii. The sequence continues at coordinate 8,501,518 of CM068842.1, read as the reverse complement.
ATTAGGCTCGCTTCGAGCACATGTATTTCCCAATAGGCCTTTTGTATCGAATATTGAAACAAAAACTGAATGTATTTCTTGTCCCTCTGAACTGGCATTTCATTCTGCCATTAAGTATGAAAATGCTATTATTGGCAAAACTTTCGGCAATTACAAATTTAATTCACATCTGCGGAAATCGAGTTTTTATCATTTGCTTGCGTGTAGAGATGGAGTGGACCAAGGGTGGAGCTAAAACACTGCTACTACGCAATGCGGTGCGTAGATTTGGCTTCACAAATACACCATGTACATGATATAGGATCAATTATTCTTGAGCACTACTGCCATGAAATTCAGAAAATATATATTCTTTGATGAGTTATAAATGCGAGTGGTTGCGATTAAAGCAGAGAAACGTGTTTATTTTTTCATTAGCAGCGAGGGTCGACGTCAGTTTTTGCATGCTGAGTATTCAGTGCCCTCAATTGCATCGTATGATTGTTAAACATCTCAGTCTATAGATAGACTAAGAAATGAATCCGTCTACTTAAATATCTGTCTATTCGCTAAGTTGTTCACGTACCATGTTCCACATGTTAGATTTCTGTAAGAGTACCATTAGAATTAATGGGAACTATGTGGTGCAATATATATATATATATATATATATATATATATATATATATATATATATATATATATATATATATATATATATATATATATATATATATATATATAATGACAAGCCAAGTAAATTACTGTTAGACATTAGATAGAAGGAGTTATTCGAGATGAAAAAATAAGTTGCCATACCAACGTTTTTATTGAAAATGGCTTTTATTTTTATATGTTTGCCATCAAGCGGAGTGTATTTTGTTATGAAGTTGTCCGTCAGGCCACGAGTTTAGTTAGTCCCAACGAAGCATTTGGTTCTCTCAAGAGAGTGGATGTCTTGTATATATAATGTCAATAATGACTGATGGGGGAAGCTTGAATTCGTCATGCAAGATTTACTTTGTTTGCCGGATGAGGTGATCACCAGTAAGTGGTCAAAGTTAATATCTTCTTATGCTGATTAATTAAACGAATAGCTTAATTTCAGATATTTCAACCACCTGTTCATATTTAATTTAAACTGATGTCTGACTTGTTTTGTCCAATCAAAATGGAAGCCCTTCCACAGCTTTTCCAACTTGCAATCAGCTTACGGTATCTATATGGCACATAAATCTACATGTCCATACACTGATCGTTCCTCACTCGCACTACAAAACAAATTCATTTTATCAGAAATAACTGCATTACGAGACAAGAAGAGAAAAGAATTAGGGAGAAAGAGCAATAGAAGTAACTCATGCCTTCTATTACGGGGTGGTGGTGGTGGTAGCTATTATTATTTAGAGGATCATCAAACACGGTGTTATTGCCCAGATTGAGTGGACAATAAAAGTATGAAAATTAATAGATGAAATAAATGGAGATCTAGAAGAAATATAAAATTTAACAATACGAGCCTCCGTGCAAAAAAATGTAATAATTAAATCAATTAGATAAGCAAAATTAAATGGCATAAGACAATTGAAAGATACACTCCTTTTAGAAAAATAATTACCAAACGTTATTTAAAAATGCAACTAGCAGTACCGTTTCCACAGATATGACAAATTTCATCATAAAATCGATTGAGAGTTTTCCAACTCAGACGTCCAGCATGTCTGAATGACCTGATCACTTGGCTGCTGTCACTTCATTTCAACACCGGTAGTAGGTTTGGTTGTATTTGTTCTTCTGGCTCCCTCCTTGTTGCTGCTTACAATGACTTATCTCTCTCTCTCTCTCTCTCTCTCTCTCTCTCTCTCTCTCTCTCTCTCTCTCATCCAGCCTCTTACAGGCGATTAACTGCAAAGTGGGTCGTATTACGTCTGCGTCTCCCAGTAATACAAGTCCCTAATACATTTTTCGGAGAAAAGTACTATCTACTTCTTTCTAAGAGTAACGAGCTCAACAAGACTAACTAATCTGGCGTCGTAATAACTACAAAACTTCGCTTGAGAAACACACCCTAAAGCCGTTCTTCTCTTAATAAACCGATCTCTGTAAAGTTTCAACTTGTGGCAGATATTTCATCATGTACAAACGCTGTTTCTGCAAAATCTCAATCTTAAGCATTTGTTCTGTACCGTAACCAATTTACCTGGTCTTAACCAATTCTCCTGGTACAACCATCGGGCGGAACTCATTAAGAATCAATTATGTCCCCATTAGTCCACATTGGTGTACCGTATCTATACCACTGCCATGTATTTAATCCCATACCAATCACATCCATAATTTTGGTAGGTATGTGTCACGTTGACACCTGTACAATACAAGCATCTGCAAAATTCATACTGTTACACTATCCATGGTTGCGATGTTGTCAACCATTTCTACGGTCCTTACAAAAATGAATGCTTGAAAAACACTATAGCTTTCATGTTATTTTGGATTTTATTTTAGAGCGCGAAAATAAGTTTTCTATTGTGCTCAGAATTACTGAAGAATTCTTTAGATGCAGACTTTCAGTAGACGCGATGTCCAATCAACAATAAGTTCTTATTACTTCACGCTCATGGGTCTAACAATACCAAGGACAGAAACAACTTACGGGATGACCGTGATCACATACGTATACTGGGATGGTAATGTTTACAGAAGTATAATGGGATGACCATGCTTACATAAGTGTAATGGGATGACCATGCTTACGTAAGTACAATGGAATGGTAATACTCACACAAGTATAATGGGATGGTAATCCTTTCATAAGTATAATTAGATGACCATGCTTACATAAGTATAATATGACGGTAATGCTCGCATAAGTATAATGGTATGGTAATGCTTACATACGTATAATGGGATGGTAATGCTTACATACGTATAATGGGATGGTAATGCTTACATACGTATAATGGGTGGTAATGCTTACATACGTAAAATGAGATGGTAATGCTTCCATAATTATAATGGGATGACCATGATTACATAAGTATAATGGGATGGTAATGCTTACATGCGTATAATGGGATGTTTATGCTACTTAAGTATAATGGGATGTTAATGCTTACATAAGTATAAAGGGATGGTAATGCTTACCTACGTATAATTTGATTGTAGTGCTTACATAAGTATAATGGGATGGTAATGCTTACATAAGTATAAAGGGATGGTAATGCTTACCTACGTATAATTTGATTGTAGTGCTTACATTAAGTATAATGGGATGGTCATGCTTACGTAAACATTGCGGAATAGTCATACCTACGTAAGTATGGGATATCAATGCGTGCATAAATATATATTTATTAATTTCTTCAGCATACAAAAATCAATGCACCCATTTAAAAGTACCATCAAAATTATAAATATTATATAGTTGTCGTAAAAATGAAAGTAGACATGCAAACGGAAAGGCGTTAAAATGAAAGTAGACATGCAAGCGGAAAAGCATTAAAATGAAAGTAGACATATAAAAGGAAAAGCGTTAAAATCAAAGTAGACATACAAACGGAAAAGCGATCATATCATAAGGATCATTTTTCATGCTCAGGAAATAGTTCATTCTTTGCAATCTGGATCACCTTGGCCTCGTTTTGTAGAAGAATGTTGAACTTATATATAAATAAATTTGGAATGGTTGCTTATATTTTTATTTCCATTACAATATTTTGGTATTTAAGTGTTTACAAAATTCTCTTAATCTACCCTTAAAATAATATTGATTCCTATGGTGTCCCTGGGATCAATGAAAACACAAAGTTTCTGTCTGTTTAAGGTTTCAAAGAAATCATCGATATTATTATTTTATTATTGAGTGTTTTTAATGGTGTATTTTGGTTGGAGAAAGAATATTTTCAAAATAACAAACTCGATTTTCATGAAGACATTATATCTCAATAACTATGGAGGTTAACAGTTGAATTTTGGGAAGGATAGACTAGTATACTTGTTAGGGACAAATGACCCATATATCAGTTTATACAGTTGTAAAAATTCGTCCAAAGCTTTGAAGATTTACTGTAATGCAGGCGCATGACAACAATCATGCTAGAAACGTACGACTTTCGTTGCACGAACCAGATAATTATTGGGAACACCAGCACTTACTATGAGGAATTAGAGTTTAACCTAATTTCATAAATCGTGACCTAATTTTGTCCTTATTTTAGAGACCCAGGAATTGCTAGACATTTAGTGATACTTGCATCCCAGAGACTCGAAATAGCATTATTGTCAACATGTTGACTCCTCTTCCATTGAGATTTTCAAATTTTACCATCGGTCGAATTTGTTTTTGTTTCATTTTATAAGAGCAGTGTCGATTCGAGTTAATTAGTAAGTGACCCTTTTAATCATTATTTTTATTGACATTTACCACCATGATATATCTAAATACTCAATGCAATCGAAATTATCAGTAGCAGCAAAAGTTGTACCTACTTAGACTTTGTTAGTTGCCTCACGCAGAAAAGAGACCGATTCGGCTAATGTGGGTATGTGAGAAAGCTTGCCAGAAGGTTCTCGTGGGTCGGTGGTTCTTTCCGGGGTTTTCCCGGGTTCTTCCTCCACCATGTATAGCCTATCGTGTGCTGAAAAATGGCAAAATTCAAATTCAACAACAACAACAACAGAAAAGAGAACCCAAATTATTGCACTCTTTTCATACCTCGGTAACATATCCTAGGGTAAGGTTATATATGTATTGATCTCCTGGTAGGCTGTATTGTCGTTGCAGAGAATGTGTATTTTGCGTCCAACAAGGACTTGGCTTGTTAACTGTGATGATGTTCCACTCGAGTAGATAGCGGTTATATAAATCATACAAATATTCTGTTCATTAGCCATCCTTAGCGCTTTCGTTTATTCTTCATTTTTTCAATGAATCACTTTTTGAATGGTATGAGTGAAGGAGACGAACCCTGCAGATAAACTACATCGCCCCTTGTGGCATCTGCATTCCATCACGCATACTCCATCGACTTCCTTGGAATAGAGAGGATTGTTGCAATTTGCCTTGAAAATTGATAATTGCTGTTATTGTTCATGGTGGGGTTAATGTTCGTTTCTGAATCATTTTGATTCTGTAAAGCGTACATTCAGTGGCGCAGTTACCATAGAGCAAGAGTATGTAAAGCATGGAGGCGCTATAAATTAGGCAGGGGACCGTCGGTAAGCTTGGCATAGGGGCCCGTCGGTAAACGTGGCATAGGGGCCCACACAAGCGCCTAAATATCTCAGCTACGCCACTACGTACATTTCGACCGTCGCTGTAAAAGATTTAATAAAAGCTCGTGTGAACAGTTTGTGTGACAGGCAGTTATTAGGCCCTATTTTCATGTTCAATACACTTGTAGGTCACATAACGGCAATCGATTTGAGGACAGATATTATGGAAATAGTTAGGAAACACGGTCATCACCATATCCTCTAATGATGAATCGTAGACAATATGATTAGTAGATAAAGGATAAAGTTCGAAAATAGTTGTAACATTTCTATTTAACTAAGGGGTACAAGGACAGACAGACACACACACACACACACACACCAAAAAGATCTGTAAATTTTCTAATTATAACTATCTCAGCTAGGAGTACTAGGACTGAACGAAAATATTTATCAATCTTCTAATCATAACCATTTCGTTTTGAGTTACGAGAACACCTAGAAAATACCTGTACATTTTCTTAATTATGACTATCTTGTGTAGAGATACAAAACACTTTTAGTACACTTGTAAATTTATGTACAACCGATATCGAGTTATTGTAACAATGTACATTCGACAGGGATATATATATATATATATATATATATATATATATATATATATATATATATATATATATATATATATATATATATATAATGTTTGATTGTGTGATGTTGAGCATTTTTCATCACAACGTAGATAAAGGTTCAAATAGAGGATGATATCAGACGCTACAAAAAGAACATTAAAAAAGTTGTCACGTGATTAAGAATAAGGCCATGAATCATGCCAGAAGTCACTGCGTCTTAAACATAAAGATACGTTTTTGTAGAACACAAAGGCTTGCCGCGATGGGACAAAGAGATGTAAGAAACATCGATGATGGCAGAGAAGTCTATTAAAACTTATGGGATATACGTGCCAGCCTAGTCCATTAAAACGTATGGGATATACATGCCAACGGCATTTAATTTCATTTTGTTTTAGGTGAACGCAGCCAAGACTTTGAACCCAGTTAGGGCGGACTTTTTGTGTGACGTTAGAAAAATCAATACTCATAGGTCTAAATCAAGCATTACTGAAATTACATGCCAATATCATTTAATTTCACTTTTTAGCTGAACAGAACCAAATCTTGGACCTTGAAAATGAAGAGTTTAGACATGACACCAGCAAATGAATAGTTCCTGACCGTAGCATTATGTCTTACTGGAACTGCATGCAAGCGTCATTTTTATTTAATTGCATCCCAAAAACTTAGTATTTTCTCAGTGGATGACAAACGAACCAATGGGCTTTCTATAGATTTAAACGCTGTGTTTGAAGCCTTTAAACTGGCAAAAATTACGAACGAGAGCGTAAATATTGATTACTAAATAAATATATACAAATCGTTGTGGGAGGTGCAGTCGCAAATACACCGGTAATCCCTGCTAAGAGAGATTCAATATACCATAACCGACTCTGAAGAGATTACTGAATGACATCCAAGAACAAGAAATATACCAGGACAGGCAGCCAAGACAAGACGCTTTCCTCCGAATCTAACGATCGCCAAGAACAAGAAATATACCAGGACAGGCAGCCAAGTCAAGACGCTTTCCTCCGAATCTAACGATCGCCAAGAACAAGAAATATACCAGGATAGGCAACCAAGTCAAGACGCTTTCCTCGAAAACACAAGATAGCCCAAAACAATAAATGGAACAGGAATCACCATAACAGGCAGTCCGAAATATACTGCTGTATAGATAATACAACACAAACAAAAATCAACACCAGAAAAACAATATAGAAACATTACCTGATAATTATTCAGAAGAAAGCCTTATAACCAGCAAAGTAACGCTGATTTGATTTTTCTTCCTTGTGAAAATGTAATCAAACAATGAAAATGTTGAGCAATCTCATTAAAAAACGATATATGAACTGTACGAAAATCGAAAGGAATGTTTGATTCCAAAAAACAAAAGGAAAGAAGTTTTAAAAATGAATAGTTCGGTAGTTAAATATTTAGACGAAGATTGATTCAACTATACTTCATATTAGTGTTGTATAATGTAAGAGTTGTGAAAGTTGTGACGGACCGCCCGCAATTTATAATGTAAACGTTCATTGTACATTTATTAAACAATAATTGAAATCGATCAAATAAATGTGTGATAATTATATCATCTTTATCAGGCACACTATAATTTACTTCAAGTACATTGTTTTATTTATTGCTTGAGGCACCACCACTATTTACATACTTTCTAGTTAATAAATTTTTCAAATAGACCATTTGAAACTTGAAAAGATTAAATTTGAATCTGAATTGCTAAACAATTATATATATATATATATATATATATATATATATATATATATATATATATATATATATATATATATATATATATATATATATATATTACTTTGCTTACATTTATCATCAGTGGATTGATACTGTTAATGTTTTTTAATTAAGGGTGGACTGTTTAATGACAATGTCAAATTCCTTTTGCACTCAGATTGCAATACTCATCATATGAGGAGAAATATTACTATCTCAGTTTGCATGCATGTACATCAGCCATGGACGATATCATTTTTTTCTCTCACAGTAATTGTAATTTAACTCAGGTAGCAGCAGGGAGGCCGAACAACCTCTAATTGATTCACTTATATTTCGTCAAATTAAGTCTTCCTACAAAAACACAAAAATCGTATTAAAAAAATGCGTATCCAGCGTAAAACAACTCTGTTTACCTGTTTTCGCCGATATGTTTTTTTTCTTTGTATCCTCGAAGGAAAAATGCGCGATTGTCGGTGACAATTTGGAGGCGCGCCCTCCCTGCTGCTATCATCCAAAAATCGTATCAAGACCTACTCGATACCGTGTTCGAGGATCATGTAAATTTATTGCTATAAATCCATACGGGGTTGACTGAGCCTGACTAAATAAATTTCTAAACTTAATTATGTCCATATCACCACTGCACCAAGTCTGATGAATATTTCGTAACGTGTGTGTATCAACTCCGTTAAACACTGCAAGAATATTACAGTTATCCCTGATCACTTTAGGAATTTGTGTATATCGCTGGGTTACATAAATCACATCAGTGTTTTTGTGTCTGCCTCTGGAAAATATTCTGGCAGGATTTGATTGCTTATCCAACATGACATCATCGTAAACAACTAAATTATTAATAAATCCATCAATATCATCAATACTTGGCGCTTCATTAATGTCAGTTATAAATTCAACAACGTCATCTAAGCTCTCATTTAATGATTTTGCACTTTCATTAAAATCTTTTCATACTTCGTAGTATCGTTGATCGTCCACAGATGGATCTACCAAATGCAACTTATCCCACTTCATCCACTTCATTATTAAATTAAGTAACAACTGTGTCTTACCACTCCCAGATGGTCCAATTATAATCATACAAACAGAATTTGGTAGCGCTGCGTGATGCTTAACTGGTTTTCATTTCCTTGTTGCAGAAAAGTCACTGATTTCCATTAGATATAATATAATATAAATATGGATTTATATTGTGTAAAATGTAGAGAACATACCCCAACAACAGATACAACAACTGTTACAACAAAAAATAACAGATCAGCACTTACAGGCAAGTGTGAACGATGCGGTACGATGAAATTTAAATTTATCTCCACTGACAAGTCAGTGCAGTCAGGTGAAAAGCCAAAACCAAAGCCAAAGCCAAAGCCAAAGTCAAAACCAAAGCCAAAGCCAGCATCAAGTAAAAAATAAATGAGGAGGTCATATTGCAGCAAAATTAACAAAGTTGCCAGGAGCTCCGTGGGCTAAATACCGAGGAGAAAAACACCTCCCAGGATTTAATTACTTGGTTGTGGAACCCGACTTGATATCTGATTTGATGACCAAGATCAACCAAAACCAGGTGAGTATCCGATAAACGATATTGATAAGGCGTGTCATGTGCATGATAAGTAAAAATCTACAAGATAGGCATCTCGCGGATGTGAAATTAATTCACGCGTTAAATTCCATCACTGATAAATCTTTCAAGGAAAGGTTAGCTAGTTGGTTAAAAAAATCCGCAATGAAAGGTAAATTAGCGCTAGGTGCTGGTAATTAATTATAATGGAGTCGATTTATTATTCCCCAAGAGGATACTGGAGGGGTAGCGCAGCAATTAGTAAACTCGCTGAAGCAGCAGAAGTTACGCGCGTTACTGCTAAAAAGTGGTTATCCAAACAAGCAATATGGCAAATTTACCAACCACCGCCTAAACAAATTCACTTTGCACATTTTGATGTTAGTGTTCCTAATGAAGTTCATCAGGCTGATATATTATTTCTGCCACATGATACCGTTAAAATCCGAAGACGTCAAATTACATACAAGTACGCGCTAACTGTAGTTGATGTTGCGAGTAGATACAAAGATGCAGAACCGTTAACGACTAAAACAGCATCTGAGGTTGCTTCTGCTTTTGAACGAATTTATCAACGAGGACCTCTACAATGGCCACAGTTGTTACAAGTTGTTCCTGGCAAAGAATTTCAGGGTGCGGTATCATCGCTGATGAAACAACATAACGTCACCATCAGACGATGACATACTGAAATTCACCGTGATGAGGCAATTGTTGAGCGATTTAATCGAAGACTTGCTGAGCGGTTATTTGGATATAAGTACGCGAAGGAATTCATTCAGGACAAGAGATCGCGCGAATGGGCTGCAAGATTACCAAGCGTGATAACTGCATTAAATAATGAAATAACTCGAACAACCAACATGAAACCTATTAAATGCAATTACCAAAAGAATATACCACAGCGACGTGATTTTTCAGCACAACCAATACTGGGTGATGTCACTGTGAGATATTTATATGAACCAGGTGAACTTGAAGGTGGTAAAAAAAGAGCGACTGATCCTATCTGAAGCATTACGACACACAAGATATCTAACATAATTAGATCTACTGGTAGACCAGCAATCTACAGGCTGGATTCAACTGCTCCTCAACGTGAATTCACACGTGAACAATTACAAGTAATTCCCACGGATACTCAGTTACCGCCCAAATCACTTAACTAGCACCCCTACGCCGATTACATTCAAGACAGGTCAGCATCATATTCTCTCGTGTATGACCAAGACGATTATCTTTTCTATCTACGGTGAATTGTCTTGGATTATTGCTCGAGTACCGCCACAACATTACACAATTACAGCTCGCACAGTGATTATTCTGCTGTTGCTTCAGTGTCATGATAAATTCAACGTCAAGATCAAAGTTGCGATTATTTTTATTGTCACTTTGTTTATAACCAGCTAAATGTTTTCTTATTATATCGTTGTCAATGTCATCATTAATGGTTTCTAACTCATCTAAGACAATTCTCTGCAGCTGAGAAAATCTTCTGACTCTGGACACAGCCAAGTAAACTAAGTTCGACCACTCGATTCGATCATCAACGATCCAAACAACTGTATCAGTAATAGTCAGTCCTTGAGATGAATGAATCGTCATTGCGTATGCTAGCGTCCACGGGGATTGGTCAGCGCGCAGTGCATCTTCAACAACATTGACATCAACTGTGACAATATCATTTAATACGAGATTTTTTTCCCTGACTTCTCCTGGTATATCAACGTCGATATTCTGTAACCTTGTATCAGCTGGTCGATAACACAATGGCACTGGCAACATTGGAAACTTCTCCTGTTGTAACTGAAACAACCGCTGTTGAAGTGTGTCTCTGACTATCTTTCTACTTGCCACTATCAAATCGTTTGGTCTCCACGTTTGCAGAATGTCGTTCATTGAAGTCTCTGAAATCACCTTGCGCATAATTTCACATTGAATTTTATTCGGTTGTAATCTGATTAATTTCTTGAACTCGTTTAATTCTGCATCAAGAGATCTATGATCGGTATCAATTTCTTCATAGTAATCAACAAAATCTTTTAACCAATAATGTGGAGATGGTCCAACAAACGGCGGAGGCTGACCGTGATCGCCCACATTATCAAAGCTTTTTTTTTGTTAATAGCCAATCAAGAAATGTTTTTAATAAATCTAACGACACTGTGCACGCTTCATCGCCAAATAGTAACTTTTGGAATGCATTTCTCTCCCATTCGGTCAGAAGTCCACACACCACCGCTGTATTTGAAAAAGCTATGATAAGTACAAGAATTAACTCCTCGTTGTTTCGTCTCCCTGGGGAGTCTGTGTGTTGGTGTTAATACAATCATATCTGAATTCTGTCGAAATAATTCGATCACTCGAGTTGTTTTACCACATCCCCCTGACCCTTTCAAATAAACGGTTTTGTGTCTGGATACTGGATCATATACAGACGGCGCCAACGACAATTCTGATAATTCTGATTTGCAATAACTATCTTTAACCGTAACATAAGCGGATTCACAATAACAATGTAACATTTCCTTTTTTATTCTCCACGAGCTCCATGATTCATCATTGATTGTAAAACGAGCCAGTAAATCTGAATATCTTTTATCGATATAGAATGAATCCGGTGCAACTCTAACTGCAGTGTCAGGAAATCTATTTAGTATCGATAGCAAATTTATAGAAACATAAGCCAGCATCGAAGATCTTAAATGTGTATACTGAGGTGATTCTCCATTAATGTAACTAACAATGTGCCCAACCGTGTTCCGTCAGAAAAGTAAGCGTCCTCCCGATTACAAAATATATTTCTCGCAGCGGCATCAGCAATTATAAAATCTAATTCAACATCATCCATTATCAATCGTTTATGATCATATGCACTACCTTGAGTAAATTTAATGATTATCCTTCTACCAAGATCTTTTGCTGTTTTTTTCACTGTTGCTGATTTTAATCTTAAGAATATTAGGAGCATCACTAACAATGACATCAGCAGAAACGTTTGGACACTCTCGCGCATATTCTTCAATCACTTCATCTAGACTGATATGCTCCGGTGTTGGTAACCAAACTGAAGTCTGTTTTCGGTACGATACGATCGCTTCACTGACCGTCAACGATATCAATATTTTACTGTCAAGCATATATCGTAATAACACTATTGGCGCCCAACGTTTCTCTGAGAAGTGTCTGCCAAACCAAACATAACAAATCGGACGAAGATTCATAGCGGATTCAAACGAAGTTACACGAGCAAATCCTGTCAGATGAAAATCGGGTAATGAGCCGTTAATGGAAACTCTTACCATCTCATGACAAGGATGACCAAATCTTTTAAAATATCCAGCACACTCGCCCATCCCAAGAAAACTTCCCGGATAACACACAATCATGTCCACAGAAATGACATCCTTGTGGTCATACTTGGCATTCCACAAACCGCCATGTCCGTATTCGATACAACTATCCTGAACATCCTCAAGGAACTCAGCGCGTGTTGGTCTCCATGAATTTCTTTCTCGAGCGGCGTGGGCAGCAACCGATGCAATTGTATGTAAAACAATTAGTTAATAACTGCTCATTGTTTTCTGAATATCTCTGTGCGAGTTTTTATATTTCTTCGTGGAGAGATTGGTTACGATATAATTCGCCGTTAGGTCTTACAAATTGATCATACTCACCATCTTAGGAACTTTTAAACAACCACACTGACACAGGGTCGTTTTCGCTTATCTGGCTGATAGCATCAAACATTTCACCCCCAGAGAACTCTGGGGAGTAATATATCACAACACGATCTCGTGGAAACATTGTTACTGCGTTGGTCCAAGCGTGAGCGTTATGGTCAATAATTTCAATTGGTGTTCCTTTTCCTTTATTCGTTGATTCATATAAGACTTCTTCGGTTAATGTTTTTACTATCATTGGAAACTTTAATTTACTTGATAATTCAGCGACATCGTTTATTGACGCTCCTGTATCCTTAACCGATTCAGCCCATTTGTTTATTTTTTCACGTCGCAAATCAGTTAAACCGTTTCCGCGCTTCGCATTTTTAAAATGTTCCATTACTCGCTCGGCTACACAATTTAGCCTTGACAATTTCATTGGGGCAAGATCATTAATGTTGTTTTTTTTATCGGATAGATTCCATAAATGACCGTGGTCACAGGATACGATCGAGCGTAATATGGTTTATCAATCGCAGTCAACATTCCTGGTTTGGAATCTTTACTTAACAGAGCGGTTTTTCCATTAGCAAGGATAGGGTCACGTTTGTCACGGATAATCCACGTATCGGAATCTGCTTGCACAATAAACTTTATTCTGAAATGATATTTCTGAATATCAAGGTAATCGATAATTGTTTTCGCTCGTGCATCATTCATTTGTAGCGTCCTTGACAGAGTCAACGCTGACTTCGTCAGTGTCGCGTATAATTTTGAATGTAGACCATACGTGAGATGCTTTATCATTACGAAATTCTTTTTTGGCATCCCTGATACTATCCATCAGATCAGTCAGGGCTCGTCTCCGCGAGTCAAGGGTTAGTCTGTCAAGATCGAATCTAGAAGCATTCCAGGGCTTGATTGCAGATAACCTTTCAAATTCCTCCATATTATATTTAAGACAAACATTTAAATAAGAAATATTATATATATATATATATATATATATATATATATATATATATATATATATATATATATATATATATATATATATATATATATATATATAATGTCTCAAACTAATCAGTGCAAATGTTTTCAAATGGTATCTGTAACTGCTTGTAACAAATCCTGCAGGAAAGAATTCTGCGGGGAACATTCTCAAAGCATTCGAAAAGGGGGTTTAGGACCAATACCCTGTCTGCGATGTGGTGTTGGGGTCAGCGGTAAAACAAAGTTATGTGCAAGTGGCGGGGGAAAAAGATACCGTGAACTTAAAAGATATTATAACAAAAAACAATAACAATGATGCGCTAAAATGTGAACGCGATTATATAACTAAGTTTTCAGACAAACTATAAATTAGACAAATACATTATTATATAAAATGAATAAAGAATTTGTCCCACATCCTATCATCAAGAATTACGAAGCGAATCGTGATGGAATAGTTAGGCACTGTAGGTTGAAAAAAAACAGTTGGTGTTGTTGATAATGCTGGTTATCTTAGATTTACTGCTGGGGGTAAAGCCTATCATAATCACAGGTTTGTATTCGAATGTTTCTTTGGAAAGGTCAAAGACGGTCTTGTGATCGATCACATCAATAACGACAAACTCGATAATTCTCCTCAAAATTTACAGGCTATCACACCTAGTGAAAATTCTGCACGGGGGAATACTGGGAGAGGAAACAAAAAACCTAAAGCAGTTCAATCTTTAAATATTTCGACCGGCAAAGAGAAAATATTTCAGTCAAACTCAGCTGCCAAGTATTTCGGTATTAACTCCGCGGGGGTACGACGTGTGGCAGATAAAGTGACCAAATCAGCTTTTTCATACAAGTACAAAAATTGGATCTTATTTTCTTATCTGGATGCAGATAACGGAGATAACTCTACAGCGACTGTGTAAAAGTCAATGATACAATTATCTCTCCCTTGACTCGTCAAGGTAATTGCGCAACACTACCTTGCAAGTAATATTATCCAGCGAGCAGAACTGTATACAGTTGTTGTTTTTTTCACAGCCAATTGTATACACACTGCGCCGCAGTCTATTTTCGCCGCGTTTGATAAAATCAACAATTGTCAGTACAGGTACGTGTTATTTTCACAGTAATCCAGTTCAGAGCTTAAATATAGCAGTAATGTTCAGAATTTAAATTTAGCTGCTAACCGTCTGTCAATAGTTACCTATATGATTATTTTCAAATCCTATATTATTAGATAAGGCCATGATGCAGTTGTAGAGCGGCTGACTCTCACCCCCGACTCTATCACTGTCAGCGGTTCGAGTCTCGTCACGGACATACTGTCGAAGGTCCCAATTTATAGGGTTTTATAATAATTGTGGGGCGCCAGCAGGGCCCTCTTGTAAATATCTCCTCCACGTCAAATCGTGGAGGTGTGTTTTCACCCCTGAGATTTGATCTTAGGGGGGTATGTACATGAAAAGTACACAGACAGCCTTCTGAATACTCTAACATTTCGTTTCACTTTCGCTTAGAGAATTCGCTGGAGGTATGTTTGTGTGGCGCCCCCCAAAATAAACAGTAGCCTTGGATGCATAAAGCTCTACGTCACATGGGTCACACATAAAAGAAAGAATGCGGCCCTTGACAGAATCACGAGGATGCCGAGAAACCATTAGAAAGGTTCTGTAAGACAAAATTCTCAACTGAGATAAAATCTCCGAGATAAAAGTCTGAAAGGACCTCGTGGAGTACACATAAGCCAGTGCAAGACTCATGATTGATAACCGCTCATCATGGCTACTGTTTATTTTTGGTCTATTTAAATATATAATATTTATATATATATGAATTATGAAAATATCAATGATGTAATTGCTACTATTAAAAAATTAGAACAAAACGGAATTAATATATCTGATGAACTAAATCCTGAAAAATTCATGTCTGATTTTGAAACACTACATGAGGCTAAAAGCGCAGGGGGTTATATTTTGCCTGCTGAGTACAAATTTATAAAGAAAATCCAGACGGAGTTATATAAATCGCTAGCTACAGTAGAAGAAGCAAAAATAAATGAATTTGTTTCGTTGTCTCGTGCAATTGAAAAATTTAGGTTGGAATTATCCCAAGAATATGAAGCAAAGAAAGTAATTAATAATCGCGTAAGGCAACTAAAAATATATGTCAGATTGTGAAGTAAATACCTAGGAATGAAGTCAAGTACTTGGAAATGAAATCGAAAGTAGAATGTCACTGACGGTAAAAAAAAAAATAATATTATCAAATCTGATACAGATACTTGTATCAATCTGATACAGATAATTATTTTTTTTTACTTGTATCAATCTGACACAGATAATATTTCCCTTAGTCGATCAGATTTAATGCAAGAAATTGCGTAATTTAGAATTTGATCTTTATTACACGTGATCACAGGAATACGTTCTCGCTGTAGTTTATCCAGCTGTGATTGGGTCAATAAGATGTCTTCGTTACCGTACACATCAATAACTTAATCAACTGGGCCGACTATAAACTGTGTAAATATCTTTTTGATGTAGTTTTCAAGTACGTGCTTGTCGTGTATAAAAACCCTCACATGTTGGTACATTATATAACACTCGCTTGATTAATTAGAAATCAGGGTCTGTCAGTAAAAAAGATCCACCTTGACTGTTTTCTTGAAAATCAATAGATTTGGAAGTCGAAGACTTCTAGGATCCAAAATCCTTGAAAATCGTAGAGTTCAAAGATTTCACAAGTAAATTAATATATAGTGTTTCACCTCGTAAATCAAGAAGGTGACCAGATTGGCCTGTTAGTTTGAAATTTATTCTTGATAGCCACGGATTATGACATCGTAGATAGACTGGATTGATCGGCTCTTGCACGATTAGAAATCCGGGTGGTATATCTTTCGGAATGAATGAATAAAGAACAAATCCTTGCGGGACTTCATTTGATACTGTTGTGTCCGTGCTGTAGCTGCCGTCAATGACATCACACACAAGATTGACCGCGACCACTTTAGTTATATTTACGATTTCCGGGGACACATGTCGGCCTTCTCCTTGTGGGTCATTGTTGTGTCTGAGGATAGTCGCCGGTGGCAATGTTCGTTTGTACTGTGCGAGTATGTCATCAAAGAACTCATTGATGAGATCACTAATGGATTTTCTTAGCTCGGTTGCGTTAGACCCGGGAAATTTAAAATTCGGTAGATTCGCCTCTGTTAACAAGAATGAATCTAGAAATTTTTGTTTATCTGTAATACTACTCTTATCAGTTAGTATCTGAATTGCTCGCTGGTTAATATATTCCATGTCGGATACAAGCTGATTTAATATTTCTATTCCCGTGATGATTTCACTTCGTAGCAATGTATCAAAGAGATGTTCTTTGAAGCGCTGCCGTATTTGCTGTACTTGTGTTTTATGTAATTGATTAATTTCTTCAAAATATCTAATAATATTTTGTAATTTAAAATAATAACCTGTATGTGTTATCTCTCCTACTTTCACGGGAGGGTCTAAATCAAAACTCCAGTGCATGGCCTGATCTTTGCTCAATCCTAAACCAACAAAATTGGCAGTAAACCGTTCTTTCAATTTTGAATTTTTTTATCCCAAACAACAATTCTTTGTATGATGCTTCAACTTCGTGGTATTATTTATTGTCCGTGACATAGTCAGACTTTTTAGGTTCAGGCGGTATCGATGGTGCATCGGGTGAAATTTTAGGCCATCCTAACACTGTTCTGATCGAACTATTATATATATCCACGGCGTAGTCGGGGGTGCTTATCTCGATGGCCGAAGGCAGCGTTGGTTCATGAACAGTTATTGTTATTCTTTTCCTGTGATATTTTTTATTCGACGTTGTAATTCCTCATTGTTTTCTTCGATTTGATAAGACCCGGTTAGTATCCCAATGACGTTCCAGTCCGGAGTGCCATCTTGTTTATTTTTTATTTGCAAACACAAACGAATTATTTGCTGTCAATCCACCAAATGATTTTGATCTGATATTGGGCCAGCTGTAATATATTCGTAATTGTGCTAACGCGATCTCGTTTACTGGAATCGCAGTTGGAAAATTAATACTAAATTCTGGTTTAGTCGAGATTACTGTTATCGAAGAAGTTTTCACGGGGTTTGTATTTGCGGCTGTCTGATTTGTATTTGCAGCTATCTGTTGAAGTAATTCTGTCATTATTTATCCTTTGTTTTTTAAATGACTGGTGTAGTCTTCGTATATCTTAACCATTAGCGCGAATTCGGAATCTGATATTGCTGTATCGTCGAGACTTGATGATATCAGCGAAGATAATTTCGAGTAGGCGCTCGTGGCCGCGTGTTTAACTTTGTCATAATCCTGCAATTTTGTTAGCGCGCATGAAGATACTTTTTTTGCGATTATATTAAAAACACCTGCAATTGCCGCTGATGATGAAACGGTAATCGTTACTGCGATTATTGGTGTTAGCGCTGATAATACTACTCCAGTGGATGCAACTAACGCAGATACTGAGTATACTATAGCATCCAACACGATTACACGCCGGTTGTATTTTTTTTACTTTTATTGTGCATTTGTCGATGGTATTTTTTAACTCTGACTGACGTTCGCGTACTTGATCGTATCTATATTGCTGCGCATCTAATGTTGTCGTTGACTCTGACTTTACTTTTAACGCCATTATTTACATTAAGCGGTAACCAACTGAAGCGTTTCAGCTACAAATTCCAAACACCACCAGTAAGATGTTGCGGTTAATTTCTTATCAGCTGCTTCCAGTATAAATGTTTCTTCGGTTCCCTTGTTTAATATGATAGTCACAACCCCGGAAAACTTGTCGGTTGAATGTTGCCAGGGATACGTTGTAAATATCTCAAATTTAGCGGCACTGAACACAGACAACCTGTAAACGCCAGTGACCGTTGATGTGTATTTGATGGTGTTGTTTTGTTTGGACCATGTTGCAAATCCAAAGCTACCGTGTATGCTATGTTGGTAATATGCCCGGCAGTTACACCAGGTGGGATTTTAATCAAACTGGTTTTGTTAATGATCTCAGGAATCCCACTTACGATATCTTGCTGTGTATGTTTGATCGTGTCAATGTTAGTTTTAATATCAGAAAGTTTCGTATCAGCGGTGGGTGGAGTACCAAAGAATTCCTCTGCTGTTTCATTAATTTTTCTAAAGTTTCTACGGAGATTTGCAAACGCGTTTACGTGAACGTCATACTCGGCCCGCAACGTGGATAATTTACCGTCAACGGCGCTGTGGTTAACGTCCACATAACTTTTCGTCGCGGCATCTTCCGGGGATATTGGATCTCTTAAAACCACTATTTTGTTTCCGTTCATGCTGAGTTCACCTGTCATTGCATCGCCGGTCTTTTTTACCCGTTCCCCTGCAGCTTTTTGCGTATCATCTCTTAATGCCGCAATAGATATCAGGGAATCCTTGATTTTTCCG
Source organism: Sinohyriopsis cumingii (assembly GCA_028554795.2). NCBI lineage: Eukaryota > Metazoa > Mollusca > Bivalvia > Unionida > Unionidae > Sinohyriopsis > Sinohyriopsis cumingii. The sequence continues at coordinate 8,482,235 of CM068842.1, read as the reverse complement.
CTGTCAGTGAACACAGGGATGTTACCCGGAGTAGCTCCAATAACCCTACGAATTATTTCATGCCATTTGATATCGCTGGTTTTTAGTTTTCCGTGTCGGTCCTGAAAAATAACAACCTCATCAGGGTCTATCCCGGATAACGATAAAAGATTGTCGATTTCATCTTTGGTCGCATATTTTGATAAATGTACGTCGCCGTTGTTGATATTATCACGAGATCTTCCGTAAATATCTACCATTATTCTTTAGGGATTGTTTAAATCGACCCTCGGTATACTCGTGCACGACTTTGTGAGGTGGTTTGATTGATTTTGATATCGCGTCAAGTACATTAATGACTTCACGGCCACATATTGGCGGATCGGTTAGTGTTTGTGTTGGTAGCGTTGAGTACCAAACTGTGGATGGAGTATTTTGTACGTATTTTAGAAATTCAACTGGCGGTGCTAACCCATACGAATCGAAATAGATAATTCCACGTGGATCGATCGCGAAAGCAACCCAGTGAGTTCCTGGACCATCGCTGTTATCGAGATTAATAATTCCAGTTTCTGGATTATTTGGTTGTTGCGGTGACTGATCTCGCATAAAGACGACTCTGAAATATTTTATATTTAATTGTTTATCAGCATCGAGTAAATCAAAATTTGACATGGGTGTTAAAACCGTTTGGGATACCATGAGGGCGGAGTTCCTGGAAGTCTTAGGCCGTATCCGTTCACGGATTGTCCTTTTTTTTGTATCCTCGCCCAGTCGCCTTTTTTAGTGCCATTCCAGCAGCGGTTTCAACAGCTCCTAACGCGGCTGCTTTTGCGACAGCTGGGGCAGCAGCAGCTATCAACGCTGGTATTGCTGCGAGAAGAGGAAATATACCGCCGGTCTTAATCATGTCTTTGATCGCTGTTGAAGTAAAATCAAGTTGGACACCAGTCTTTGCTTGCTTTGCTTTGTTAAAATGGTTAAGTTGTGTTTTAGTAAGTGGTAGCTTGTTTGGACCACCAGTAATTTGATTTTGTTTCAAAGTTATTTTTGCCCCGGCTGCACTTGCAGGATTTGATTGTAATTTCTTAGCTTGACCAGGAGTCAGAGTGACATTAACATAATTGTACGACATTTATTTAGATAAGAATGATCTAATTGTCTACATGTTCTCCACTGGTGCGTCAACGAATCTCATTCGGTCGCCAGCACCTTCAAGTAACATTGCTTTATCGCTGAGTATAACAGCAATTGCTTTGTACTCGGCTATAGCCCCTTTTGCCACGTTAGCCCAAAAGTGCACATCAACGACAGACTGTCTAGTTAAATCAAATCTAGCGAAAAGTGAAAGATTGGATAATATGTTATAAAATCCAATTGTGATATTTGCAAACCAGTATCAATATTTATATCACGCGCTAGATATTTCGTCAAATGTTGATATGCACGTGCAACACAATTATTATCAAAATCTAACAGTATGTTTTCAGATGGTTCTTGATGTCCGTTTATTTTTAAGGAAATTTCTGAGACACCGAGTTTGTCAAATATCATATGACTCCGTGTTTGTGAGTTTATTCGTGTAGTGTCCTGAAGAGCAATAAAAATATGTCGCGGCGCGGAAACCCCTTGCTGTGATGCTATATGCCATATAAATAAACCATTATTATTACTTTGAATACTATCTGTGGTTGTTGTAAGCCACGATAACAACAATTTACCACCTTGATCCATAAAAGAAAGTAGTCGCTGTTCTTCAGCAATTGCCGGAGTCATTACCGGCATCCACAGTGATAGTATTTTTTTATTTCTACTTTACCAGCGTCACCTATGGGTCGCCATAAAGCATCATCATTACCTTTCTGACATCTCTGCAAATTCCAAAGATATGCGACAGCGGAATGGCACGAGAAAATTTTCTACGATTCCATTTCAACATTAATCTACGTGTATGACAGCCTAAATTAAATTATGTATTAGCGCTAATAATCATGTCTTCAACGTCAATATCAGCAGGATTAGGAGCAGCGCGGTTTTTTGGTCGTCTAATAATAAACTGATCACTGTTAGGTTAATCAGATGTGTCCTTGGCAAATATCATTGATGGACCAGCTGATCTTGTATAATCATCAGAATATCTTGCTAGACCAATTATTGTTGTAGCAACATCGACATCATTCTGAATCATTTCGATATTTCTTCCATCAATCATATATATGGCACTACTAAACAAGGCCATAGTTCCGTTATTGACAAAACCGATTTTAACCAAGGGGAGGTATTCTGTGCCATCTGTTTTTATAATTTCACCTTCTACTTCAATAAATGCTTCAGCGGGCAAGAAATATCTACTTGTATCATGAACCTGTAATTCAATTCGTCCTCGTTGATCTGGTTTTTTTCGCGTCATAAGAATAATACTGAAAATCGCACACTGATTCATTTTTAAGAACCGGTTCGTCTATGTCGAATGCTGTGTCGGATTGACGTTTAAACATTTTATTATAATTTGTTATCGTCTAAAACGAAGACCGCTTCCGGTCGCCAGACTTGTGTTTATTTGTTCAGCTTGATTTATCAGCGCCGCTAGTTTTTGATTTGCAGGTTAATTTATTACTTTGCTAACATTTGCTGGCATCACTTCGGTGCTTGGTAATTTTACCGGCGGCGGTGGTCTGCGTATTAATCGTGCTAGTCTGTCCTTGACTGCCAAGAACGCTTTACTCGCAACGTTACCAATAGCACCAGGAGCTTTATCACGAACAACGTCAATAGTTTTCATCGATAATTGTTTTGCGATTGGTAACGCTTTAGGAGCCATCCTCGCGAATAAACCCCGAACAACATCACCAAGTCCATCTCCGTAAGTCATTTTGTATACGGGTACTCGTGAGTTTACAACCCTGACCATAACTGGTCTACGATGAGAATTGTATACGATCATTTTATTTAATTACTTATTTATTTAACTAGTCGCTGTCCGCAAGTTCATCAATAAGTTCTCGGTAGATGCTAGCATCCATAATATTATTTTGAAATAATCGCTGACAGATATCAGCGGCTTCATTAATAATTTCTGGTGAGTTATTCCCAGCTCGTTTGCCTCCGATAAGAACTTCCAACCGTGATACGTCATTGAAGATATTGTTAGGACAAGTAAGACCACTTCCTAGACCACTGCCAGTAGCTCCGAGGATACCAAGTTCTTCTAAAATATCTTCTGGAGGATCAGGTTCATCTTTTGCTTGTGTTTTCTGTTCCCGCGTTGGTCGCTGCAGATGAGGAGGAAGTCGATAAGACTCTTGCTCAGGCGGTGGTATTTGTGATATGCGTTGTTTATCAAGTATTTGCATTTTATTTATAAGACTCACAAATGCTGGATCAGTATCTCTAGCTTGTGGTTTGTTGTAGCATATATGATATATCCACTTCATAAAATTAATATTGCTTACGGTAGCATATATTGGTTTTAAATGTTCTTTTTTTCGATCCAGACCGGATAGTGCTGCAGCAGGTAATTTTTTTTTCTTTTATTTCTTTGAGTTGCTTAATAAAGCCTTCGTTAAATTTTGCAACCAGTTCAACATTTTCTTTTACTGGTTTAGGTTCAGATGCAGGTCCCACTTCGGCAACTTCAGCACGAATATCTTCGCCGGCGGGTGGAGGTTGAGCTGCAACTGTATCAGTTGGAAGACCTCGTAAAATCTTTTTTGTTTGTTTGGTTCTCCTCGCAATTTTTTCAGCTTGCTCAGCGGTCTGTTTTAATATTGGAAGAATACCTTTTTTTCTTTCCTCTTCCTTGATATTTTCCAATAAAGCTCGTTCAGTAACCGCCGCAGCTTTTTCAGCAGCTGTTATAACGGGTTCAAATAATTGTTCCGTGTCTGTAGCATATTCAGCTTGTGCTTGTTGCCGAGCTTGTAACTTTTGTCTTACAGATTCTCTCACAGGAAGAAATTTCTTAATCGCCGTTAGTTGCTCTCGAGCTAATCTAGCGGAATGTGCTTCTCCAATGTTGGCCATTATTGTTAACTTAATTTTTTAATTTATGACAACAGACACGCAAATGTTTTTTTTGGGTAATCATTTTTTGTCTGAACATAACAAACATTTAGACAAAACCATATACATATATGAACAACAAAATTATAGCATCAATCAAAACACACCTTGAAAATTTACACAGTAAATACTGTCTCAATTTGATGGACCCGGAAAAACTAACTAGCATGTACGAACGCGTGAAAAAGTTGCGTGACAATCTCGCATTAGTAATGCGCGGCTACTACGAGAGAGACCGAACATTATGACTGGAGAGAGAGAGAGAGAGAGAGAGAGAGAGGTTGTTGTTGTGGCGAACTTGCAAGATTTACACAAACTCGAAAATGAAATTTGTGAATTAGAAAAAGTAAAGAATCGTGCACTCGATATCATCCAAGAAATAGAAATCTCAGAGTGGGAAATCCTTAAAATGCTTACAACACAGTGTGAAATTATAATTGTTAGATATGATCAAATTCACGAGATTGAACCGTTATATAAGATACTCGATAAAATCTAACTTAAATTAAGAGATCGTATACGTGTATTTGATAAACGTTGTGAGATTTTTATCGAGGAGGTCAATGCCCCTGAACATTATGGAAAAATTTAGTGGAATGTGATTTTCCAACATTGATAACTTAAATTTTTAATTTATGGCCGGAAATTTATGGCAGCAGACGCGCAAATATTTTTTTGCGTATTTTGTTTTCGTACATCGATAAATTTATGGCAACAGACGCGTGTTTTCACATGGCAGCAGACGCGCAAATATTTGTTTTTCGTACATCGATAAAGGCCTTGGTTTTCGAAAAGGGACGCAGGAAAAAAAGATGAGCTAAACCTTTCTGCTGCTCGGATTTATAACAATAAATTTACATGATCCTCGAACACAGTATCCAATCGGGGTTAGATACAATCTTTGGATGATAGCAGCAGGGAGGGCGCGCCTCCAAATTGTCACCGACGATCGCGCATTTTTCCTTCGAGGATACAAAGAAAAAACATATCGGCGATAACAGGTAAACAAAGTTGTTTTACGCTTGATACGCATTTTTTTAAAACGATTTTTGTGTTTTTGTAGGAAGGCTTAATTTGACGCAATATAAGTGAATCAATTAGAGGTTGTTCGGTCTCCCTGCTGCTCAGGTTGACAGTCAGCTCTCGAATGTAATAGGGACAAGTTAATACACGGATGTTGACATAATTGAGGAGTTATGATATAAAACAGGATAAATGGAACACAAATTAATCTGTAATAAGCTAAATACTTTACAATGATGAACATACGGTACTTTGTTCATCCGAAACTTAAATGGAAAGAATGACAAACTCTTGACAAACTCATCGAACAATTTGAAAATTGATAAAAGCTTATCAATCATTTTAGAAAGATTTGTTAAGATTTTTGCCTAGACCATTGACCTGCAATAGCCTCACATACATGAGAGAAAATATTTTAGTTAGTATGCCATTAATACAATTTATACAATAGCCAAACATTCTCAATTTCATTTGTAATTGTAGAGGGGTTCTACGAAGCTCACCATATACGTAGAGTTGGATTCTTAAACTTTCAGCACATATTGGACAAAGTCTTAATGAAGCCGTTCCATGATATCTAATTTTTCAAAACCCCAGCTGCTTATATCAGAACTGGAACTTCTGTAATATCAAAACGTATAAGATGACATTCAAATTAAGATTTAGTATTGTTTTCTTAAGAAGGTATCTAGTTTACTTGGCCTGACAAATTTCATTCTTTTTCAGGCTTGACAAATGTTATTCTTTATTCCCAATAAATATATATCATTCTTCGTTAGGACCCAGTCATATATATTTATCATTTCTGACAATTTAAAGTTCAGAATCTCCTAATTTGAACTTCACATTTTGTCTATTTCTACATTTCCCAAAGATAGTATCTTTTGTTTCGCTGGTGTTAATGATAACTTTATATGTTTTGCAGTAATTAGATAGTATGTAAAGATAATTGTACAGATCGCTTGGATTAGCTGACAATCATGTAAAGATAATTGTACAGATCGCTTGGATTAGCTGACAATCAAACGGTATATCTGTAAAATAAATAGTTATAAATATCTTACTAGGTGTCCATCCAATACCATTACAATTCGATCTCAAAAATGTCATTTAGATACATGGCAAATAACGCAGGAGAAAGAAGTTCACATTGTTTAATTCCTCAATTGCAAGTAAATAGCTCTATTATCTTTCCATTGTGGAATATACAAGATTTTACGTCCGTATACATGTTCATTATTACTTTGAACAGTTTGCCACTCTTTCAGTGCTAACATTAAAACCAGATGTTATAAAAACAAATATTAAATTTGGAAGAGAAATGTATTTTTATTGATGATATAAACATGTATTTAGCATGAAAGAGCATTCTAATTTCCCGTCCTTTACCAGAAGGATTATACATAACATATTTCCGAGGAACTGGTATTTTTTATACTAAACATTTTAAGCATTAAGGCAAGGTACTTGCTTTGGGAATTAACATTTATTGTGTTGCTTTTCCTCTCGAAAGACAAAGGTAAAAAGCTGTGAAAGGATACAAATACCGGAAGTAGTAGTAATTTTATGAATGAAAATGACTTAGCCAGTGCACCAATCGGTTACGTGGTTCTTAAAAAAATCATGCCTCTTCAAGCATACTGTTATTTGTCTATTCCGACAAGTATTTTTTTTTTCTTCTAATTCAACTTTTCTGCAGTGCACGGCTTTGTTTGTATTTTTTCAGTTATATATATATATATATATATATATATATATATATATATATATATATATATATATATACACACACACACACACATAATACTATCATACAGGTTAGAGAATTTTAATTCGTACTCTACAGAAATAATTCGAACCCAGGTCCGCGGGTAAACGGCACCTATCGCCTTGCCTGCACACACGATTTGTATATCAATACAAATAAGTGTTGTTAGTATATAAAACTGGATTCTCAGTTTGTGATATGACTCTGTGTTCTCAGTTAGTGAAATAAATATGTGGCGTCAATACGCATCCTTAGATCTTTCGCTGTTTGTTTTAGACTACCTTCAGTACACCAAGGATTATATTATAATTAATATCGTCATTATATTTTAGCCCGTGACAAAGTTTGATACTAACACTGTCTAATCAGAAAAAGCATACTAATGTCATGTTATTTTCTATAGTCATTTGGAAACTTAATTACTTTGGCACTGCTTGACTACGTTTCTCTCAGTGTCTTTCAACCTTGATATGAATAGCACAGTTTGGGTTTTCTTAAATCGATTTGAAATGAATAAAGTAATTTCCTTTTATATTTTTTCTTAATTTAACTGTTCATCCTGTTGGTAAATGACACATACATATTATTCCAGATCAGCATCCTGAAAACCACATTAAATAAATGATGTATGATATTTCCTTCTTTGAACTCTTGTGTAAGAGAAGGTTTAACTGTTCAACGATTTCCTTTCAAGCTACCGTATACATCTTTAATCTTGTACTAGCTGAACCAATACTGTTTTTCATTTTTATAATTGCAACATCTTTCATTGAAACCTATGTGCATGAAACTTGCTTTTACGGATTTTGACCAACATAAGCATTTTGCTTTATTCTTATTTTTGAGGTTTTCAGAGATTTTAATGGATTTGTATTGTCTGCCTCTTTGCATTATACACAACAGCAATGGTCTAATTTACATAACATTTAAAGGTTCGAATTAAAAATAATGGCACCAGACTCGTTCATAATTTATTTATTAAAATGTCCTTTGCAAAACGACGGATAGTTAAAAAAAAATCATCTAAACACAAGTTGGCATTTGATTCACGACTCATTAAACGAGATTTCCTGGATATGTGAGTGTATATATACGTACGTATGTACGTACACGCAAGCACGTACGCACGCACGCACACACACACACACAAACACACGGAGACGGAAGTGAGACTAGCAGAGCAGACGGAGTCGACCAAAGTCTAGTCGGTGGAGAGATGGTGCATAGATGGTGCAGGAGGAGGAAAAAAATACACAGATGAGTAGAATAAAAGTACGGTGTAAATCTATCTCACACTACTAATCAAGTGATGCAATAGGCTATCACAGGGAAATTTGAATCATTTGACTTTTTAATTCTTATTAAATTGTTATTCGCTGAATTTCACTTTTTTTGTACATTCAATCATTTAACCGTCGGCATTGCTGACTGGGGGCTCGGAGCTTTACATCTATCTTTCACTAATTTAACTTACAACCAAAATCGAGCGTGGGTGGGATTTCTATATTAATTTAAATAAAATATTGGGAGCACCCCACACCAACTATAACAATCACAACCACCACACAAACACACACACACGTATATATATATATATATATATATATATATATATATATATATATATATATATATATATATATATATATATATATATATATATATTGCCATTTCAAAATAATTCATAGGGCTTCATAAGTAATGAATTGCCTTTCGTGTGCTGAAAAATGGCGTTAAACACCACAACCACAACAACAACTATCTACTGTCTTGTCTTAGTTACAAAGGCCCCTGAAACACCTTTTCAACATTGTCATATGGGAAACGCAGTTGTTGGAAACAAATTGGCAACGAGTCTGGTACTGGACAAAAGAATATATATCAGATTCTTCCCTTGCTTTTTTTCAGGCTGCTATTAAACAGTAAAACTAATCGAACACTTAAGCTGTGCTTTAAAAAAAACAAGATAAAACAAGAACACCCCCACCCAAAAAATTCTACCAGTCTGATGTCATGAGAACAGGAGAGTAGTGAAGTGGGGCACTATAGGGTCTATGGGAATTAGCATTAAAAACACCCCTGGGTCGATATAGGGTCTATGTAAATTTAACATGGAGAAAAATCGTGGGTCGATATAGGGTCTATGGGAATTAGCATTACAGACTTAACCTGGGTCTGTATAGGGTCTATGTAAATTTAACATTAATCACCCTGGGTCTGTATAGGGTCTATGTAAATTTAACATGGACAAAAAAAACCCCTGGGTCTGTATCGGGTCTATGTAAAATTGAAACAGGGAGGGTCTCTATTTTTTTTTAAAAAAAACTAAATAAAAAAAGGGGTAGGCAATGGTAAGGCTATCTCTTTTCGAGATATATGGCTGGCCCTGAAAAGGGCCTTTGGGTTTTCTTCTTCTTCTTCTAATTTCTTCTTTTCCTCCACCAAGTTCTTATTTTATCTCCTACACTCTTCTTCTCTTTCTTTTTTTTTCTTCTCCTCCTCTTCTTTCTTCTTCTCTTCCTCCTCTTCTTTCTTCCTCTTTTCATTTTCTTCTTCTTTTTCAATTTTTTCGTTCCATTTGCGTATTCTTATTCTTTCCTCTTCATCCTCCTTCTCCTCCTTGATCTCTTTCATGACACCACTAATCTTGTCCTTTGCTTTCCTTACGTTATTAATTTCCATCTTCACACGATGGGGACTATAGGAATAATGGTCTTCAACGAGTCTTATTAGCATCTGTTCCATTATTCCTAAGTTGTCTAAAACGTCTTGCAAGGTTTGTATTTTGTCCAATTGGTTTGACGCCATCTTCTTTTTATTCTTTGCAGAATGGTTTGAACGACGAATACTGTGGGTTCTTATACTTAAAGCGCGTACGTGAAGGAAAACATCCCCCTAAAAACATAAAATGGATCTTACCTAGATCATGACCCAACAACGCGCGGACGTGAAGGAAAACATCCCCTACTTTTTCATTTCATATAATATAACCCAAAATATACTCTCCACATTTGCTAATAAACAATAAAGAAACCCATAATCTACTATTCTCACAAACATACCTTTACTCTTACAAACACAAACACACTAACACATACCCTCACATTTTTTAAAAAAGAGTTAGTGTTTATATACACTCTACTCTACCTACACACATTGGCAAATTAATCTTTATATCTTTTCTAGAGTATTGGGTAGCCCTGAAAAGGGCTGTTTTGTTTGGAACTTCATGGGCACCTGGTTAATGGTGGCACCTTCCAGGCCTGGCGCCACATACGCATCTTATCCCCCAGTTACTTTTTACCTTTTTGGGGGAGAGAGCAGAGGCAGGATATGTCGCTTCAGAATCCCAATTTTCGCTCTCTGGGATTTTGCAATTTTTTCTTTTCTCCTTTTCTTCCTCCTCCTCTTCTTTGTTTCTTCTTTCCTCTTTATATCTTCTTTCTTCTTCTTCTTTATATCTTCTCTCCTCCTCTTCTTTGTTTCTTCTTTCCTCCTCTTCTTTGTTTCTTCTTTCCTCCTCTCTTATCCTTCCCTCCTCGACAATGGCTTCCGCGGCCAGTTCATTTAATATGCGTCTGGCATATTCCAGATGCACATGAAGCTCCAACAGTTTCTCAAGTCTCGTGTTCATTTTTTGGTGTTGATCAATCAACAAGGGTAGCTGGACTGCCGAACGGGTTTCAATTTATACTGAAAGCGCGGACGTGATGGAAAACATCCCCTAATAACATAAAATTCATCTTACCTAGATCATGACCTAAAAAAACAACAACGCGCGGACCTAAAAGAAACACTCACTCACTTTTTATTCTACCCATTACTATTTTAAAATTTTTTATAAATCACTTCAATAGACTATCCACATACTCAAATCAATCCAATCTAACCCCAAATATACACCTCAAACACTAAGAAAAGATATCATTTTAATCTACTATCCACACCAACCTACTTGATCACTTACAGACACACAAACACACAATCCTATACACAAATACATACCCTCCCATTTTTTAAAAAAGAGTTAGTGTTTATTTTCACACTACTCTACTTACACACATTGGCAAATTAATAGTTATTTCTTTTCTAGAGTATTGGGTAGCCCTGAAAAGGGCTGTTTTTTTGTTTGCTATGGCATTCTTTTTTAGTTTCTAAGAATGCGATGTCCTCTGAGGATGGACTTTCTGGCGATAGGTCTGCTTCTTCGGAAAGAGAAGAAGAACTCTTTGGTGTCGATACGGCAATCGACAAAGCCTCTGTCAGCTTCAGGTTGCTGCTGCTGTTGTTGTTGTTGTTGCTGTTGCTGCTGTCTCTGAAGTCTGTACTTCTCTGTCCATTCTTCTTTTTCCCTGTTCATTTCTTCTCTGAAGAGCTCTTCTATCAGGTCTTCAGTGACTTTTAACATTCTCACATTCTCTATTTCTTCTGGTTTCGGTATCAGACTGTGTCTGACCCTATGCAAATTCACGTAGGCTTCGTTGAGCTTAGCTAGTTTGGAGCACATCTTCTTAGGAGGATGAGTCGACAATGGATGGCTAGACTGGGAACAACCCGGTTCTTAAAGTCAAAGCGCGGACGTGAAGGAAAACATCCCCCACACGGTTTTCGAGCCGCAACGTTCAGTGAGTGTCATGAGAGGGATAGTAAGAAATGAAAGAGCATCAATCCAACATTCTTATAGCTAAACAAACCACAAAGGCATTTTTTTTCAAAACACAACATTTTTATTCAAAAATCACTTAACACTAAACAACAACAACTCTAACATTTTTTAACAATAATATAACACTATAACATCAAACATTTTTTTTCTAATTACAAACATTTTTTTCTCAATTAACAATCTACTTAGAACAGGGCTGACAACGTTGTGAATGAAATTGTGATTTCCACTGTTGGAAATCATTAGGCCATTGATGGACACTACGTTTCCTAGCTTGAGACAAAAGATAAGCATAATGGTCACAAAACCATCGATCTACTTTCACATCGTTTCTAGCAGAAGAACGAGGATCAAAATGAGTCACTAAATGTTCTAAGGAATAGCCCAGGCTGCGATGATGCAGAAAATACACACAGTACTGTCCACACACCAAGGAATCTGTGCCTTGTAATTTCACGTTATTGAATCGGGTGGTCTGAGCATTTCTTCTCATAAAGTCGATGATATCGTCTTCCAAAGGGGGCAATCCGTACGAATCGAAATATTCCACACATCCTTCTTGAGGAAAGTAGACGGCTACCCAGTGGGTTCCTGGGAGATGACTCTCGTCCGTGTTGATCACGTAAGCTTGATGGTCTTTAGGTTTGCGATGAGGGAGTTCATCTTTAGCACAGACGACAGGATTCCAAGAAGACGTATACGAACTGTGGTTCAAAAGGTAATAAAGTTCCCAGGTATCCATTGTTTTCTGTGTTGTTTTTTTCTTCTTCTTCACAGGTAATAATAAGTCGTCAATTCGATCCTGACTTTTTGCTTGAAAATGTCTGACGAATAAACGGTTATTCGTTCTGTTTCCTCACTCTGATTCAGGAGAGCTTCGATACGATGGATCTCTTGAGTGGTTAATGGTGGACAAGAATGTTCACGCAAGTCTTTATATCACTGGTGCAACACGTCTTTGTTTGAGATGAGACTCCAAGCTTCGTCCAGATACTCGTCCAATTTTTCTTCTTGACTCAACATCAGGCATTTATCGTGTTGAATTTGACTGGGATGATCGTTTTGACATCCATAGCAATTTTTCTTGATCAATTCCGTCATTTTGTCGACCAAGTGTTTGGCAAAACAGGAGACTAAATGGGCTTCTTGTTCTGGCCATCTCGACTTCATCATGACAATTTCTTCGTCTTTGTCTTGGGATTCTCCTTCCACGGTCTCCTCACATTCCATGTCCAAAGTTTCTTCACTAGGTAAAGAGGGATAACAGTCTTCCATGGCTTCTAGTAATCTAGAATGACTTCTCTCAAACTGTTGATTTCTATGGTATTATCGAATTCTGCATACAGGATGACGTTCAACGTTGGATTATCATCAGCACCGGGGTCTTTGATTGCAAACTGAATTTCCACACGAATCTGGCCGGATTTTATAGGGTGGAAATGTCCCTCGTCGCTGCCTTGGTCTGGAGTGAAATCGAAAGCCCACAAAGCGTAGCCTCCTGCATAATCCTCGTACGTAATGCCGTGACTGGTGTTGGTTCCTAACTGTCCGGTGGCTTCGTACAGGGACAAGTACGACCTCAAGTAATTCTTCTTTTTAAAGTCAGGTTCGAAAGGTCGGGTACACAAGGTCTTGCCATCGCGACTGACTTCAATCTTAGACACGTCAAAGTGTTTAAAGTAGAAAGGATTTTTAGTGATAGTTCCGTTGAAGGCTTCATTCTCGACGATACCAACGATCAAACGTTTGGGTAGCTGTCCTTGGAACAAATGATCTTCGATCATGGATCGCTGTCCCTTGGGAATGGTGAAGGTTTTCACTTCCACACGTCGGATCGGATACTTGGCGGTCGTTCTGCTCAACGTCTGACTGATGTCGTTACCTACTTTAGGTAGCACTTCCACACGTCGCACATAGAGTCTGGCTTCTTGGATTTTGGTTTTGTACTCGTCAGCATTAGCCAATAAATGGAAAGCGGTACTGCTCCGATTCAGTCTCAGGCGAACATTCACCCCGTTCAGCAAATATTTCTCTTGCAACCACATGTCCAAATGCAAACGATCCATCAGTTCTAAACTTTTGTTATCTCCTTTGATTCTGTCTCTTCGTTCTACAAATCCCGCATTGTGTTCTTTGGTTGTATCAATTTCAAATAATTCAAACTGATCTTCATCGTCAGCTTCCCATACCACACAGGCATTGAGATGAGTGTTCTTGGCATCTATTCCGTACGTCAAGAGATTTTCCAGGTAGGCTCGATAAGGGTAAGTATCCATGCTGCTGCTGACCAGTTTGTTGTTCAAGTACAAGTCCACTCCACTGAACAAGGAATGCATGAAATTGTTGACGGGAGCTACTGCTTCAGTGTCTATATCACCTCCTGTCTTATCTACAACTTTGACTTTCAGGTACAAGTAACTGCTATTCAGATCGATGTAATCTTCGGGCTGTCCTTTGATTTCAAACTCGATGGGAGCGGAATCGGTCAATGAGGAGACGGGGTGAAATTCCACCCACTGAGATTCTTGCATGGTCATCATGGTGGGGGGCATGGCAAACAGATCCAGTTCCGTCTTGGAACAAGCGCAAGACTCTCGGTGCATCATTTTTTTGTTCTGTGTCTCAATAATCGAAAACGTCTAAGTCTCGAACGGTTCTTCTTTTCTTGGCCTTTCTCGCTTGAAGTCTGGTGAAAGGGTGTTTTCTTCGTCGTCGTCTCTTTCTACCTTGTCCTTGCTGAATGCCTGATTCGGTAGCGTGCAGGGCATTTATAGGTGTGTCTCGTCGGCCTAAAATGTCTTTACCCGTTTGCAGCAAGACATTTTTGCCTGCCCTCATCAAGGCTTCTTTAGGGTTTTGTTTGTCGATGATGACATTTTGGAGAAATTCTTTGCCTTGCGTCAGTGCCGCATCTTTCAAGGCGTGCAATCCGCGTGTCACCATCGGTTTCAACACCGGGGCCACCGAACGAAAGGCTGATTTTAACATGTCTCCTAAACCGTGTCCTCGCTGTCGTGCAACCCCTCGGTACACTGGATACATGACTTACTTACGAATCGTGAGAAAACCGTTTTCGAAAATGGAGTTTCACCGTGACTTTTCCTTTGGTGAATGGAATATTTTGTCCCAAATCTCCTTTTATAGTAATGTTGACCGTGTCCAAATACGACTTGCTGACAGGCAAATAGTGAGGATGGACAAATTCGCGGTGGACGTGGTAAGTGTTTCCACCTTCCTCGTCAGCGTTTGCGGCAGAATCCACTTTGAAAGGAATGACACGCAGTAACGGCACGGAGGTGTGTCCCACCACGTTGTACTCCACTACATCGGAGTACACAAACATCAAATTCAGTCCTTGGTTCAGTTCTACCGGGGTACGAAAATACTTGGCAAAGGTCTCGTTGTCGGCAATGATTGGTAATTCGGGTTTTTGTTCTACTTTCTTCCTCAGCTCCATGTCTCCGCCCAACATGTCAAACAATTCAGAACAAAATAAGAAAGACATCATTTTACGCCCCTCAGGAAATTTTATCAGGAAGCGACGAGCTGTTTTGTGGTACTCCAGGGTGACGATACCTTTATTGACACTTTCCAAAGCTTTCAGAAACACGCCATTAAACCTGGTGGCTATGGTGCTGACCAAATGTTGACCACTAAAATAATAGCCTGGGGAAATGAACAAGTGATAGGTGGTGTACTTTTGATTTTGTAAACGGGTTTTCTTGTCATATTTGCTATGGTCATCCATCCACTTTTGCACTTGCTCGTCATAAACTTCCACATCAAATTTATTTTGATTGGGAAGGACATTGAGGACTTGGGTCGGGTGAATCATTTCTACTAAAGCCACTTCCCAATGGGCTTCGTGATCTAAGGGGATGGCTTGAGGTAATTTAGCCGTGTAACAGCACAACGTGTTGTGGGGAAACACCTCCATGGAACTGTCACTGGGTAAGGTTAAGTAAAATTGGTTTTCGTGACTCATAATTCCAGAGTTCTGTGGCTGTCCGAGGGGTTAGTGGACGTCAGAGGCGTGTCTCCGCCCAAAATGGGGTTCTGGTTGTGGTTGTTGTTGGAGTGGTGACTGACACTGGCACTGGACACAACGTTCCCGTTCGAGGAGAATTTCAGGGAGGGATTGGGAAGCAGGTAACCGATGCAACTGCTCAATAAAATGGTCCACAATTGTTTGTCTCCTTGTTGCAAACTCAAATTGGCAATGGCTGCCCCGATGACACAATACACCACGAAAATTTGGCAGAAAAAGACGATTTGCGTTTTAGGCACACGTTCTCCACACCACACCCACAAGGGTTGTTTTTGTAAATCTTGCACAGAAGAACTAGGGGAAGAAGGACTGGTCGACGTAGCTGCGTCTGCTGTGTGAAAGGGCATGATGGTCACTTCTTCTTTTTATAGTCGATGACTTGCGAAGCGTCGATCCAAGAATCGAAACTGGGTGGATATCCTTTCCAACGTACTTTGACTTCTTTGACACGTCGTTTGCCCACTTTACGGGTTCTGCGTTCGAGAATGCTTTCGATGTCGTACACGTCGTCTTCTTTTTTGGTGACACGTTGTAACTCGGGCAAATAAAACGTTCCTTTGAGTACTTCTCCGTTCATGTCTTCCAATTTATAGACGGTTGGATGACGGCCATGCACTCGTCCAGTGACGCGAAACAATTCGGTCGTCCAATTAGGTAAGTAACCTTTGTCGAAAGTGCGTTTGGTTTTGCCAATGCGCACCCAATCTCCTACGGCCAACTCTCCACTTTTCTTGGGGACAGCCCTCGTCGGGGACGTACCGAACAGACGCTCGAACACCAGCACTTCGTTGTCGGGAGTCACGTCTTGCGGGGCACGTCCGATGCTTCGATGGTAAGATTGGTTGTACGCTTGCACCAGGTGCGGTAAGATGTCGATGTACTTCAGAGTGTGGTGATGCGTAAAATATTTCCACATGCGTTCTTTCAAAGTGCGTTGAAAACGTTCCACGATGCTGGCTTTGGTTTCGGGATTCTCGGTGGTAAAAAATGAATGTCACGTTTCTTTAATTCTTTTTGGAAAGCTTGGTTCAGAAATTCGGTGCCTTTGTCCGTTTGCCATCGAAGAGGGTGACGACCGCTTTGTTTCAACACCCGTTGCAGGGCTCGCACTAACTCACTGCTTGATTTGGAAGTCAAGGGCACGACCCAGGCAAATTTGGAAAAGACGTCGATGACACAAAACAAATATTTGTAACCACGATTGTAGCTGGCCAAATGAGAGACATCGGCTAAATCGGCTTGCCATTGATGATCGATGCCTTCCACTCGGGTGCGACTTCTGGCAAACTTGCGTCGAATGGGTTTGTGTAAAGTGTAGGTAGCTTGTTCTTGTAACCATCGTTGCACTTGAGGTAAACGGAGACTTTTCAGTCGCGTTTTGGCAGCACGATACAATTTTTGAACTCCTGCGTAACCTGCAGGATGAGAGGGATCGTAGTAAATGCTGGCTAAGACTTTTTCCATTTTTGTGTTGGTGTGTTAATAAGTCACCCACTCTTCGGTGATGCTACTTTGGGTGGGTCGAAAGGGTGGTTTGGAAACAGATTTACGTGTCCGATGGGCTACGGGAGTAGAAGTCGAAGGTAGTGGTGGAGGTGGCAATGGAATGGCTTTGGTTTTCTTTTCTTTTTTCGCTTCTGGTTTCCCTTCTTTCTTTTTCACTTCTGTCGAAGGAGGCGTGGACATCATCTTTTTAACCCAAGCTTTCATTTCTTCTCGTTGGGGTGTAGGGGACGGGGTCAATAAGGATGCTGCAATCTTACTCGAAATGGGAGCTGCTGACGGTGTTTGAAACACTTCGCGCGTCTCTTCTTCCTCAGGTCTTTGTGGGGTAGCATCTCTGGTGACGGTTGGGGATGACAGTAGTGGTGGTGGTGGTGGTAATGATGATGATGGTGCTGGACTTTTCATCAAGGTCTTAAAATCTTTCAGAGTGGGTAGAGCTGTTTCGTCTAAAGCTTTCTGGTGAAAGAGTTGCAGTCGTTGCAAGAGTTGACCGTACTTTTGCGATTTTTCTGTTTCGGACAAATCTTGGCGATCCATCAAGGATTGCAATTCGTGTTGTAACTGGGACATCTCGCTCAAATGGGGATTGGGAGGTAAATGCGGGGTGCGTTGTTCTTGCCACCGATGGTATTCCATCCATCGTTTGTAAGGCACTAAAGCTAGTTTTCGTCCTTCCATGGGGTTGTCAGGGGTGAATTCTGAGATCTTGGGACTTCCGAGGGCCTTTTTATCTTGCTCCCACCAGTCCTCCCAACATGGTTCCCAAGACTCCTTTCAGTATGGGGCCTAACAAGAGAGGTAAAATACCTCCACGTTGGACCAACATCTTCTTTTTCTGACGAATGGGAACTTTCTTTTGAACCATTTTCCAAAGAACGTGACGATGTTTGCCTAAGCATTGTTTCTGGTGTTTGGACAAAGGGATTGTGCCTTTCAAAACGTTCAAACAACATTCGCACACGGTATCGATGACCTCTTTGGAGGCTGTTTGAATGAGTTTTTTTCGTAGGGGTGGAGAAGCTTTGGACAGGACAGATAACATGTCCCCATGTTTGGCTAAACGTGGCGGCAGTCCTTTCCTTTTCTTTCCTTGGGGTTTTCTGGAGGGTGACATCTTTGAGTCTTTAGGAGCACCTAAAAACACTGATACCCTACTCGGTCACAGGCCTTTTTTATACTGGAACGCGTCGCCATTGATTGTCTTTACGTCGTATCAGTTTGAGGACAGGCATGACACGTCGTGCAGGGGTACGTAACGGACTAAATCGAGCCAGTTCTTGCTTGGACAAATCCAGTAAACTTTGTAACATGCCCGATCTTTCATGGACTTTGATTTTGGGAGAAGGTACTTTGTGAGCAGCAGCCACTGCCACTAAATTGGAAGGTCCTGCCACTGGGGAAGTTCTTTTGGGGGTCATCAACGGAGAAGTTCTTGGTGTGATCAACGTCTCCAAGTACTCTTCAGTTCCTGGTGACATCAACGGAGAAGTGGATAAACGTGAGGCTGCCGGGGACGCAGTCACCGCTGTGGCAGGTCGTGGTTTGCGAGTGTAAGGCTGCGTCCTGGCCGAAGTGCCTCTCTTGCGACTAGTTTTCTTCTGTGGACTTTTCTTTTTCTGAGGACTTTTTCTCTGTTTCTTTTTCTGGGGGCTTCTTTTCTTTTTTCGGGGTGGTGTCTGGTAAGAGGAGGGTCCCGCCACTGGAGAAGTTCTTCTCTTTGGGGACTTGGTCTTTTTCTTCTTGGGGCTTCGTTGAACTTTTGTCTTGGGGATAACTTTGGGGGCATTAGGATCCCATCTTAAGAGTGAGCGAATGATGACCCCTCCTAGAGTACCGCTCCCTCCAGGTTTCAAAATGATTTGTTTTTTGGTTTGAGTGTCGATGCGGGGATCAGCCAGTTGGACCAAAGCGACTTTGTTTCGATCGAAAAAGCGTTGGGTTTCATGAGGAATCTGAATGATTCCTTGGAGTAATTGACGTGCCGTCACCGTGAACCATCGTAAGACTTCTTTGAGACTAGCTTCTAAGACACGGGCTCGTGTTTGTGGATCTTTTTCTCGACTGATGCCATACAAGGCACGAATCAATTTGACGGGAAGATGCGACTGAAGGTACGTCATGTTCGCACTGAGTGTGAGACAGACGAAAAAGGGTCTGAGGTTTTTATAGATTTTTTTCATGGGGAGTGAAATGAAGTCGAGGACGGAGACGTGTACAGGACAGGCCCTCCGTCTTGGCACCAGTGGTGAAACAAGTGGGTACGAAATCGCAAATCCTCGGGGGTCGTAGGTTTGAAATCGACGAGTAAATAGGCGTGTGGCGTTTGAGTGGCATCGTCGTACGCCTGAGTCAGCCAAGGCGTTCCTAACTGTTTGGCTAAGACTTGCACTTGCGATTTATCTCGAGGGCTTTTAAACAAGACCACGTAATGCGCATTGAGACTGATGGTGCGATGGGCTTTACTTTGTTGAAACAAATTTTGGGTGATGTAAATGACACTGGCATTACGGTGATGCCCTTTGCGCGTGAACCACAATTTAATTTCTTCTTCGTCTTCTCCTAACATGTCGTCGAAAATGACCAAATGGGTTTGACGGGAGTCAGAGACGATGCCGTCGTCTTCTTTAGGAATGCCTTCCACAAACACGATGGAATCGCCTTGACTTTCTCGCAAGAGGCTGTACGCCGATTGCCACTCTTTGTAACACCACACGATCCGTTGAGGGGGCCGATCGATCAAATGATGTTTATGTTCGATCAAACGTTTGACGAATTCGGTTTTGCCTGAACCGCTAGGTCCAGCAATGAGCATGTTAAAGGGATGGCGAAGATACAAAGCCTCCCAACTGGCACGATCTAAGTGTTCGTCGATGACTTTGACAGTAGAGGAAGAGGGAGCAGAGACAGCAGAGGTAGCCATGGTGTGAGAAATGTCACTTGTGACACGAAAAACGAACAAGACAAGAGTTTATATACTTTTTCAGAACACGTTTATTGAATGTTTCAAATATGAACACGAAAGACAAAAATACATACAACCCAAATAGTGATGTACAGGAATATAAAACACAGCAAAGCGATCAAAGTGGAATATAAACAAGTGTCTGTACAACATGTTTTGGGTAACCAAGATGTCCTAGGGACAGTGTGTAATGTTCTTACAGTCTCTACATGAGGTATTGTCACACAAGTGTCCTCCCGGAATGACCTTTCAGGAATGTCCATGACAGTCCTGTCCTGAAGCGAGTGGTTGTTCTCGGTGACGGGTTCTTCTGGCACCGTCACTAACACAGGTTGAAAAGTAACTTTTTTCCTTGAACAACTCTTGTGCATACTGGGCCACTTCTTGGGTCCAAGCCTCAAAACCCCCCTTTTTCCAGTCACGAACATCTGTCCAATGAAGGTGTAAGTCACAAGCTACACACACATCGTCATACACGTCTTGGGTAGCTAAAAGTTGACGAATCTTTTTTTCCTGTTGAGGTCGAGAAGTATCCAGATGAAACCGCAAGGCTTTGAGCAAAAGGAGTTTTTCGTGACCATTTAAGGCCATGGAGGTGGTAAGTACTGATCGTAAAGAGTCCACAAAGAATCGGCTGGTAAACGAAATCCCAGAAAACAAGTCACTAAGACACACACCACTTGTCGTCCCAAATTGAATGGATAAAGTTCTTGTAATAATCGATGGTAATGATCCACGGTTCGAATATGGTCATTGAGTTCCTTCCACGGAATCTGTTGGATTACATACGACATAAGTCGTGGCATAGCTGCCTGTTTTTATAGTCTCTTTGTTTCGAAAAGAATACACGTACTTTCTAGCCAGTGATGTTCGTTTTCCAGTGGGGAATGTAAATCTTGCATACTGTAACCGAAACGTCAGAGTTCGATTAGAAGTTTCCTCTTCCGCTAAGTAGATTCCACGTAAAATATGTTGGTAATCCTTTACCTCGTCTTCCTCAATGGGTTGCTCTAGGTGAATCTCGAAGTAACCAAAATGATCAACACGTGAATCATCGGGGGCCTGGAAGTATTGAACAAGGTCTGACCACTGAAACAATTTCTGACGAATCAGTTCTCTTATACCCTTCAGGTACCAGTGGTTAAAGATCTGGTGACGTAACGGATGCAATTGTTCTTTACGTTTCACTTGTATTTTGACCAGCTCTCGGTAAATGCGTTCTCTCAACTCCACAGGCAAAGCACGAATGTTCTCTAGCAAAGTATCCATGAATAGGTCATACTAAATCCTCTTTGGTCTGACACAAGAAATGTACTCTTTGCACAAACATGGTTTCACTTCAGTGTCGAATTTAAATCGTTGAGTCACTAATGTACACATTACAATTCGTTCAGAAGTTTCCTCTTTCACTAAGTTGAGATTGCGTGAAAGATGTTGGTAATTCGTTAACTCTTCCTCTGGAATTCGATGCAGTACGTTTACAATGATGTAACTACAATCGTCCATACCAAACCAATCCTTTTGAAAACTAGAGGATCGTTGATCAATGTCTGTCCGATGGAACACTTTCAATTGAATCAATCCTTGTATAGCCTTCAGGTACCAGTGGTTCAAACACCGGTGACGTAACGGATGCAATTGTTCTTTACGTTTCACTTGTATTTTGACCAGTTCTCGATAAATGCGTTCTCTCAACTCCACAGGCAAAGCACAAATGTTCTCTTGTAAAGTATCCATGAACAGATTATTATGGTAAGAAGTTACTTCAATGTCTCGGTCCCACTAAGGGTAAGTAATGACAATTCGGTGACCATCGAGCATGTTCTACGTAGGCCGAATCTTGCGGTTCCCAGTGGTGAAGTGACACACCGCAACTGAAGCACTTGACTTTATCTCCTTCGCCCAAGTAGAAAAATCCGGCTCTGGCTAATTCTTCGGGGGTCGGTCCTCCCAGATACTTAGGCCATTTTCCTTTGAACGATTGAAGACGATTTTCAAAGTCGCAGTATTCCGACAAACGCACAGGAAACGAATATTCGTTTTTCACAGGTTCGTTTCGATGAGGGTTGAGTGACATGGGCAGGAGTTTGCTCAGGGCTGGATGACATCCGTAGGGGGGTAGACGTGAAGGTGAACATTCCCCTTTAAAACGAAACCCAGTAAAATGTCCAAGAGGACGAGCGGCATCACTTTCGCATCCCACAGGTTTGACACGCACAGCATCACTTTCCATGATAGGGGTAGGGGCACTAAAGTTCCCATGATGCTTTACGGCATCGCTCAGGTCACAAGGTACAGCATCGTACCCATCGCAAGGCTCACAATCGCATTCCACTTCCGAAGCCCCACACTTGAATTGTGTCCTTCTAAACAACTTGTTCTGTGTTTCTCTGAAAGTATTCATCTTGTTCGCTCGGTCTTGGTAGTCACAATGAACTATCGATCTTGCCTAGGGTTCCTTTTTTATATACAGACCAATACCGACGTGACCGTACGGTAAGGTGAAATGATTGGGAAGTCGAACTCGCTTCTGGTATACAATTTGATAGACTTTTTCCAAAGGTCGACTGACGATGTGGTGAGTGGGTAAACGTACAATCTTGTTCGGTTGGTAAGTGGTCACTTTAAAGTTTCCATCCTCTCCCGATTGCAAGGCTACTTTCAATACCCCAAAGTTGACCACTCGACTGGTACGATAATTCAGAGTCAGTCCTTTCACTTTGCACGTCGTGTGCACTTCTCCTTGTTTGTCCCGGTATTCGTAGCCGTAATTTTTGGGACCGCCACTGACGAAACTTAGAATCTTGTCGTCGGGATGCTCGTCTGTCCAGGCTCCTAAACGGTCTCCTTCGATGTTAGGGTGATGTTGAATCGGGTGATGGATGTAAATGCAGCTGTCCGTGTCAAAGTACAGGACGCGTTCCCCTAACAGTTCTAAAGCTTCGTACAATTTTAAGCGAGCATGAGCTGTCACGTAAGCCGCAATGATGACATTTCCAAAAGGGTCGTCTTGTACAAAGTCCAGATCTTCTTCGTAATTGACCAAGATCAAATTCTCTCGAACGACGTCCACGTGTTTCATGTATTTGGTTTTATCGTGAATCATCTGGAAGTAGCGGAAAGGTTCTGTCAAATATTCCGTCTTGGGTAAACACGGTCGTTGTGCCATTTTACCCCACAAGCAATTTAACATCACTTTGGCAAACGATCGCCTGCCTTCGTTTTTCTCGATGTGGTCTAAAGAGATGCCTTCTTGTTCATAGTATTTCTCTTTGAATTGTATTTGGTCTTCGGGAGTGTGACACCAGGAAGGATAGCCGCTGGCTTCTTGTTTCAGTTTCAAAAAGGCATCCACGTAGTCAGCGAAAATGCCTTTCTGACTGGGATCACCCTTGTGGTATTGTTGTGTCTTGGGAAAGTGGCAAATTTCGTACACTTCTAACAGTTGGTATCCCATGTCCTGAGCTTTGAACAATTCTACGCTGACCCAGGTTCCCGTCAAGGCACGTTCTTCCTGGGTGTGCTGACAAGGCTGGTCTTGGTTGCACGTTTCGGCACAAGTACGGCACAAGGGAAATATCAGTTTGCCTTGACAATGGTGAGGTAAGACGGGATGGTATAGGTTCGTGGGAGGCAAAACTTTACACTTGATCAAGCCTTCGTATTGTCGAATGTTTTTCAGGTCGATGTGTTCCGTCAGCAATTGCGGGTGCCCTACAGGAAAGCGACAATATTTGCACACGTAGGGATACAGCGAACACACGTCCAAGTATTTGATTTCTTCTCCTTTCTCTTCGTCGGCTTGGTACAGCAAACAGGTGGCATTGGTCCTTCCTCCGTACAAACTATCCCTCGGGTTCAGCGGGTCCATGAACTGGTAACTTTCCACGAGGCGTTTAAACTCGGGATCGGTTTTCATACGGTGATCGTACTCGTGTTCCCACATTTCCACCACTTGGTATCCTTCCTGTTCTAACTTTAGGCGCCGCTGACAAGTGTCCTGGTACAAGTCTTCCATGGTTCGTTGCAAAAACTGATTTTTAGTGCCACGGTCAGGGTAACAGACGGGACATCCGTGAAATAAGCAGCCGTTAAACTCGTACACGATCTTGGGGTTTTCTAAGTCTCAACCATCGACCGAATACGTTCCGATGGTCTTTTCACCCCCTCCGTTGCGGGCATGCTGAATCCATTTGTCTTCCTTGTCGCACAAGTAATGTAACCAACGTAGGGCTTTGACCGAGTATTGACGTTTGACAAAGTGGGTCGTTTGAGGACTGATGACAGCCACGGTGTTTTCAGGCATGAATCGTTGTCGATACACTAAGGAACACGCTTTGGCAATGGTGCAAGCTTCTTTCAAAGGATCGACCCCTCCGTGTTCCATGAACAGTTCTCGAAATTTTCCACAGCAACGTCGTAAAATGTCCACGTCGGAACGACAATACTTTAGCATTTCTTCCTGAAAGTCGAAAGGGTACGAGGCGTGAGCCTGGTACCAAGCGTAGAAAGCTTCTCGTTGTTCGGTACGCATGTTGTCGGGGTCGTAATAGTGAGCCTCAGGCAAATGGGGTAAAACGGCGTGTTGATTGGCTTCCGTATTGAAAAAGTGTGGAAAGTACCCTTTAGCCATTTCTGTCATTCCAAACGTTTTAGGCATTCGACTCAAAGGCATGGCCAAATAGCTCATCGAATCTTTAAACTGTACTTGTCCCACTTGCATGAAAATGATTTTGGCCCGGTTCAAAGTCACTTTAGGACGCTCGGTGCCTTGTTCCGTATAGTATCTGAGAAGAAACTGTCCATCGTATCCGGAAAAATTGTGAGCCATCACCGTGGCATGACGATGACAATCTCCGTAACGTTCGATGTCCTCTTGGCTCCACGTCTTGTCGATGGGGTCTAAAACCCATTGGGCAAAATCGGCTAACGTGTTTGGTCCCCGAAAGATTTTTTCACGCCCTCCGGGAATCTTGCTGCAGTGAGGGCAATGACTGAAGATAGGTTCTTGAATGCACTTCTCGCACGCTCGATGAGCCACGCAGAAATTAGGAATGTGAATGCCAGTCTCTTGCATGCATTCGAAATCGAAAAAGATGAAATTGCCTTTCTTCTTGTGACCGTCCTCTTTCTCTGGTGGGGGATGGTATTTTTGCACGTAGCATTCGTGTTCCAAGTCCACAATGTGGTGACAAATGTGACATTTTTTCTTTCCTCGACATACGTGTGCCTTGGCATTGTTGGTACGTATGCCTTGTCCACACGCGGGGCACAATCTCAGCAGTTGACAAGCGCATTTCTTCTGTGAACCTTGCGTCTTCAAATGTTGTTGGTAACAGGTAGGGCTGACAAACGTGCGCAGACAAGTTGAACAAGGCACTGGTTCTTCGCTCAGACAGGGTGGAGAGGCCAAACATCCTGAGCATTTCCATCCACAATGTTTGTGCTGCTCTCGATTATTATAACCATAGTCACATTTCTCACAATAATAAACATATCCCAGGAATCCAGTGATACTGGTAATGGTATCGAAATGGTCATCGTGATGATAAACGTGAATGTATTTTCCGTCCTTAAAATCTTGCCCTCGAAACAACAGAGGCCCGCGCACTTCTTGAGGGTGCACTTTCAAGATGTATCGTGGAGCTAGGGCATCTTGCAATTTTTGCATCTCAGGAATGCCACAGGGTGTGTCTTTGGACATGCCAGCTTGTCGTAACAGGAGTTCTGCTTCACTTCGTTGTTTGGCTCGGTCCGATTGTCGAATGTTCTCCCAGTCTCTTTTCCATTCTACCGTGTCGTTCTTGTTGGCATAGGTTCGTCCCACCACGATGGCACGGGCTAAACACATCTGGTCATGAGGATTGTGAATTTGGACAAGGCTACGCTTAATGCTGCGAAGGTCGTTCACCAATAACATCTTTTTGCGTCCGGTCCCTTGAGGAGGAGAGACGTGGGTCATGTCCAATGTGGCTTTTCCATCGGTGATGTCAAACTGGTCATTAGATTGTTGCACGTGTTGAATCTTGTCCATGACTTTGGAAACGGTCAATTCTGCAGGGGTGCTAAACTCGATCCAAACAGGGGATTTGAAACCGTCGTGTTGTATGGAAAGTCTCAAGCGATCGTCTTCTTTGGGTTGACATTGTCGCTTGAGTGCAGTGAGCAGAGAATCCCACACTCCGGTGATGAACCCTTCTGCTTTCTCTAACGGTACTTCGGACTTGAAATCTTTAAACTTCACCGTGTATTTGTAAGCCGTGGTTCTAAATTTTCTAGAGGAACGCTTTTCCGTCTCTCGAATGGAATAGTATTTTTCAGGGTTGACTAAGGGTGGTGAACTTGGTTTAGAGGGTTGGGATTCTGGTTCACTCATGTCCTCTTCAAAATCACTGGCATGAATTTGTGCCAAGATTTCAGCCCTGGTTCGAGGCGATAGATCACGTTTCTGCCTCTTACTTCTTTCTTCTTCTTTCTTCTCGAACGAATGGGATCGTTTCATCTTGAAAGCAAAAAGTCAAATGACTCAAGTTCAAACACCATAAACTACTTTATAGTCATAGCAGACCAGCGTATATAAAAGGGTGTGTGTCTTGTCCTTTCACTATTCATTTCACTCTCAAGCCGAGCACAACGATGGAAGAGACTAACCAGATGGAACGTTTCGTCAGAGCTTTGCGAGGGGTCATTAGAAAATTCTCTTCAGACAAGCCTACGGACTACTCTCCTTCCTTTCGAGATAAAAGTCAAGATACTTGCTATATCTGTCAGAAGAAAGGGCATTGGTCTTCAGAGTGTCCAGACCGTCAAAAAAGAACAAAAACAGGGACTAAAAAAGACAAAAGTCAAGATACCTGTTATTATTGTAAAGAAAAAGGACATTGGTCTCCAGATTGCCCAAAAAAGAAACAAGAGGAGTCAGAAGAAAAGAGGGATTCTTCAGAAGAAGAGAGGGGTTCTTCAGAGGAAGAGAGGGATTCTTCAGAGGAAGAAAGCAGACAGGTGAAGAAAAAGAAACAGGAGAAGAAAAGAAGAAGGGAAGAAAGTGAGGAGGAAGAAGAGGAAAAGAGTGTGACAGTGAAGAAATTCAAAAAACAGAGAGACTAAACAAGGAGACAGAAGAAGTCAATGAACTTTTTATTAAAGTGTTGTGTTGTGAATTGTGAATTGGATTGTAAAAAATGGAGAAAAGAATAAATGAATGATATAAGGTAAGTGTCTTTGAGTTTTGATTTTAAAATAAGAACGTACACTCACGCACTCATACACAGACACGTACTATAAGGGTAAAATGGGTGGGGTTTATTTTTTTTTTGAGTTATTGGCAAATTGAAATTGTATTTCTTTTCGAGAAATGTGGGTGGCCCTGAAAAGGGCCTTTTTTCTTCATGGTGAAAGGGTGAGTTTAAGCAATCAACTTTAACTGCCTTATGCCTTTGCCACGGCCAAGGCCTACTTCTGGACTGCGTAATGATGATAATGATTGGGTTGAAATCACTAAGGGTGGTACGGTAGGCTTAGTCACAGGGTTGACATGTTTGGCTCGGGAAGGTCGTATTCTCTTCGGTCGTGATAAAGAAGTCTGATACATTTGTTTCAGACTTCTTAACTCCGCTAAAATGTCCAACAGTACCGTGACCGTTTGATTTTCACCCTCTTGTTTCTTTGCTGCTACTTCTTCTTCTTGCTGTTGCTGCTGTTGTTTTTTTCTTACCTCTTCTTCTTGTTGCTGTTGCTGTAGGAGAAAAGCCTGTTCCGCTTCCTTTTGTCGTTGTATAAATTTCTCCAATTCTTCTTTCTGTCTCTGTCTAAAATTTTCCACTTGCGGTAATGAAGAAGGTAACGAAGGTTCCGGAACAAATTCTTGCGAGGAGAGAAAATCCACAAAATCCCAATTCACCTCTTCTGAAAGTAAGTCCGGGTTCCCTTGGGCGGTCTCCCCTCCTGGTGCACCCCACTGGATCGTTTTCTGAGTTTCCGTCATGTTGAATCACTATCGCATAGATTGACTGCACACAAGCGCTAGCGAATCTATATAGACTACGTGACGTCACAGACTGCTCTCTTCAGATTGGATGCGGGCTGACTGAATTCTGTAACGCGTGTTCGGATTGGTGAATGAACTCAATCCGTTTCAATCCTTTCTGTCCCTATAAATAAGCGCAGTTCACTGCATTGATTCACCTATTCTCGGAGCCTCAACATGTGGACAGACGTTGAATCTTCAACCCTTGTGTCAACAATGATGTTCAGGACGGACATGCTCATGTATGTCCGATCCAAGTGGACCGTTGTCCACAGGACCAACAGCAGCCTGTGGATAAGAAGAGTCTATATAGAGAGACAAGGTTGCCTCAAGAGAACTCTGATGTATGGCCCTGCTGTAAGACGAAGTTTGAGGAAAAGAAGATGTCGCAAATGCCCTTTATGTTAAGGGCATATTAACATAAACCAAAGGCCCTTTTCAGGGCCAGCCATATATCTCGAAAAGAGATAGCCTTACCATTGCCTACCCCTTTTTTTATTTAGTTTTTTTTAAAAAAAAATAGAGACCCTCCCTGTTTCAATTTTACATAGACCCGATACAGACCCAGGGGTTTTTTTGTCCATGTTAAATTTACATAGACCCTATACAGACCCAGGTTAAGTCTGTAATGCTAATTCCCATAGACCCTATATCGACCCACGATTTTTCTCCATGTTAAATTTACATAGACCCTATATCGACCCAGGGGTGTTTTTAATGCTAATTCCCATAGACCCTATAGTGCCCCACTTCACTACTCAGGAGGAAAAAACTGCGAATACTACAAAATTGATTTGTAAATAATAAAGTAAAGAAATAACAAAGCAAGGATATCCAAGACACCGGTGCTAAGTGTTCCGAAAAAATAAGTTCTTTGCCAATGAAATACGAATAATTGTTTGACCTGTATGCGAAAGTTTGCTGTTTGTATTTAACAATCCATATGCTATATTCCCATCGTTGTACGAAAATCTTAACAGAGTTATAATACAAAACCTTTAACGTGTGATAGTACAAAATCTAACTAACTCCTCAATTTCCGTGTATCAAATAGTGTACATAAAAAAGTATTAATCCATTCACAATTCGATTGCCTAAACTATCATCAGGAATCCAGTCCAGCTCGACTGGTTAACACATCAGTACACAGATAAAACGTTTAATTTTCGGATGAATGAAGCCGCACATATGTTAGGGAAATTAATTTCTTGGCAGTAGCTAATATTCTTTAGAACATAATCTGATCGCGGATTTAACTTGTACCCCATTTACAATATTTCAACATCTTCATTTGCTTAATGTAATCATAACGTTTATTTCAGAAGCCATTTTTATGGTAAATCCCCAAGGCATAATTTCCGTATTGATTATATTCTCTTGCAAAGATTCAAGGCGACGTAAAGCACGAATGTTGGGAACTTTTGTACTTGGAAGATTCCCATCAATATGTCGAACAGATGTGTCTGTTATTTTATTTATTTACATTCTCTGTAAATAGTGTGTGTGTATGTTTTATTTTTAAGGTAGCTTTAAAAAAAAATGTCAGTCATATCGCTACGATGTCTGCAGTGTGGCAGTTTATAGTGATGTCTAGCATGGGGGCATCATGCCGCAGTCATGTAGCATCATGTCTCACCCAGTTACTTTATCCTGACACCAGGCCAACAAGTCCTAACATTAACCTCATAATGTTGATATCCCAGCGAGGCAGCTGTTAGTACCATTTTTTAAAGTCTTTGGTATGTCTTGGATGGGGTTCGAACCGCGACCATCCGCATCGGAGGCTGATGCTCTAACAACTAGGCTACCGTAGCGGTCTGAAAATAGTTCTCTCATCTTTTATCGTTTTATAGCTATGTCAAATGCTAAAGTCCGTCCCATTTTCCTGTTCTCCCACCTCATGGGGCGGGGGGGGGGGGAGGTAGGGGCCATCATATTAGACCAGACGAAATAGAGAAAATAATTTGAGAGTTAAATTTGAACACATTATTGCATTTCTTAAAATGTGACCTTGTATAACTTTGGTGTAACAAAGATAGAATATACAAATTTGGGGGAGTATCTAATTGTTTGTGAATGACCTTCTATAACTTTGGTGTAACACAAGAGAGAATATACAGATTTGGGGCAGTATCTAAGATTTTCAAGATCTTGGTGTAATTTTAAATTTTAGAATTTTTTGTCTGATTCAAGTTTGTGCATAGACATTTGTGTGACTGCGGAGCCTGAACTGAGTGTTACATCATGTTGCATGACATATAATTAAAAATGGTCATCCTACCGTCTCAAATTGTCCCAAAACCTGAACTAAAATGAAAGGACAAAATATTTTTATATCATAAATTTGAGCTAAAATATTTCAGGAACTACTACTTTGATTTTTTCACATTTTCATCTGTAATCTGATGGTAAGAAAACGCTGCAAAATTTCCTTTTTTTTTTTTTGTTGATACATTAGAAATCATTTGTATGGGCAGGGATCTGCACAAGTTTACTGAAGGTCATTTATACCTGTCAAGTGTTCCGTTTCCTGTGAACAAATGGGAATTATGGGAAGTTAAGACACTGATCAAAACTTGCTGAGATCCTTGAAAATAATATAGTCCATGCAATCGCCAATTGTCGTTTTTAATTAGACTTTTAACAAATGACACTGACAGGAACAAATAGTGATTGAATCATACTAAGACTTTAGAAAGGCACGCGACACGGATATGATTGTGCAAACCCAAAGTTTCCATATTGCCTTGACCTTCCTGCCTATTTAAAGGCTTTGCTTTATTTGATATTCCGGAATTATGTACAACTGTTGGGGCAATTACACCTCATTTTATTCCACACATTAACCTTTGCCATGCAGATATTCCTGTAATGTGGGTTCTTTTTTTTCTTCATTACTGTCATTGATTCAAAAATGGTGTAAAGAAATCGATAAACAAAGCTAGCTAGCAAGTGAAACTATCCAATTATTTATGGCAAATGAATTACATTACAACCACTTTATCGACTGTCTGTGAACAAAGCACATCACTTACAGAGGGACGTATAAACTACATCTATGGCATTATTTTGTAATCGGAAAGTCAAAATTAATTTTAGTATTGTATAGTGTTTCATTGGATACTTTTTAATTCAGACTAAAAAAAGATCGCGTTCAGCTATAGGAATGAGAGATAATTTGTCAAATTCGTTGCATTATTACCCCACATGCGCAGTTGATGTGAACGTTGCAACTTCAATTTATATCCTGATCTCATTAGAAAATACGTTTATCTTGAGTAACGATCGCCTAAACTTAATAGGCTTGAGGCAGCTGCTCCCGAATGGTGTGCTGTTTTTCATTATATATGTGTTCATTATCCGTTTTCGTCTACGCCATTGGCGTCTTCGTGCATTTTCTGTTCTATTCGAATATGGTTCGTCATTTACTTCTTTTGGAAAGGAGATCATTAGATGTGTTCTCAGTCGTCTTAACCTGCTGCTACACTGTTGTTGGGCTTACCGCCATTGCGTGATACAAGCCAGTCTACCCGTCTATGATAAAACCTTTTCAATCGCATTAAATAATCTCGCATAGGCGCTTTATACTAATCGTGCATCAGACTAAACAAACTTGGACTACATTCATATTCACCTGAATGTGGAGGGTAGCGAGAAAAGAAACATTGTTTCAAAGCCGGCCAGAGTAGACCAAGAAGAAGAATTCCAGTTATCTCCCTTTCGCCCCTTCCTTCTATAGCGATTTTAAAACTCGACCGTCATTTTCAACAATTTTATTAACAAACTTCTTCAGTTGACAACCTTTGAGCTGGAGCAATCATGCGTACCGCATGATTGTACGCCCAATCATTTGGACAACTGGAAAAGCGTACAGAAATAGTTAACTTTAACAGCGGTCAGGACATTGATATTTTTTTCCTGACAAAAACATCACTAAAAACACCAGGTGATGAACTAAAGTGTGCAGATCTAACATTCCATGATTACTCCATCCAGTCGTTACCCCGTCACTCCTGTAGAGTTGGAATTGCGGTCATCGCAAAGAATTCCATATTCTACCATCTGAACTACATCAAAACCTTAATTTTCCATCATACATCTTTTGAACTGGTCCGAGCCACACACGCCCCATATTGAAACAAAGGTCAATACATTTTTTTCTGCCTCTATAAGCCTCTACCGGCCTCCTCCTAGTCGAAATAAATCTGACTGGATCTCTAGTTTCAGTAGTTTCTTCACCCCCGAGAATATGGACATTCGAAGTTAGGAGCCTAATTATTCTTGGAGATGTCAACGTTTACTTTGACAGTCCTGGGAACCCATACACATATAAACTCTTAGATCCCATTCACGTTTTCATCCTCAACCAGTCAGTTAGCCAACACACCCATAATATGATTTTACATTTTAGACTGGATTATTCATATACCTGACGATATTATTATACAGTCTTCATTGGTGTCCCACGAGTTTGCATCATATCACCTCTGTGTCCGACATTCATGACGTACTAGTCTCTAATCCTCCATTTTGATTTGCTACTAAAACAAACCGCCGTATGATAAATAGAACCCAACTAATGCATGACACCCAAGCAAACATAACAATTTTGTTGCGAACCATAGCTGAACAACTTGATAAGTGCTTGCATTCATTACTTGATAACATGCCCCAGCAACCAAGTGTAGATTATTAATTCAGAAGTGATTCTCTGTCATAGGGTAGTGGATCAGCCTCTCGCTGCTGAAAGAGAACGCTGCTGAAACGCTGCTGAAAGAGAACGCTGCTGAAAGAGAACGCCGCACGGCTGAAAGTCTTTGGCTTTCATCTGATCTTGCTCTTCATAAAAAAGTCTTTGAAGCTGCTACGAAGAGTGACACAAACAGTTCATACAGCAAAATCAGCTTGCTTTAGTATTAAGATCACTGAAAGTTCAAGATGTAAAAGATCCGATACTGCTAACACAGTTGATGTCGAAAAACAAATGTACACCACTTTCAACGAACTTCTCTCCAGTCGACATTCTGGATCTGTTTGCAAATTCTTCCGTGAGAAAGTGCAAACCATTATAAATCAGCTTGATAACACAATTTTAATCGACTCATTCTCACCACACAGATGTGATACAGAATTTCCAAGGCAACCTTTAACAGATTTAGGCCTGTCTCTATGGATTTCTTAAGCACAATCCTATTGAAGTGCGAACCAAAATCATATGAAATTGCTGCTCGAGTGCTTAGATTCAATATTGCCTTCTCTGACCGATGTTATTAGGCGATATCACGTCATTTATGGTCAAATATGAAGTGACAAGTGAATGTACATTTCTGTGTATACATTTTATCTCTATAGTCTAGGGGTTTCCGGAAACTCCCTCTGATCCAGTCCTGCTGCCCTGTTTCTAAACTCAAATTACTGTATAAAAAACGTAGGAACAAATGTTCTTTTCCAATTTGTATCTCATTTGAATTTCAATAGTCTCTTTTACAATTTAAAGTCTGCATATTGCTCTCGACACATTACCCAAACTATCCTTGTGAAAGTTGTTATCGACCTCCTTTATGCTTTGAATAGAGGAAAGGGAACTCTCCTCATCCTCTTTGACTTAGCAGCATTCGACGCAAAAACCATGATATATTGCATCATCGACTCCAGCATGTATTTCACATTCGTGATACAGCCTTACGAAAGGACACATAGTTTGTCCGTAAATGGCAAACATTCCAGCCTGTTTCATCTTTGTTTTGGCGTTTCACAGGGCTCTATTCTTGGACCGGTTCTCGTCATTCTTTGCACTATATCCTTGTCAAGTGTCATAGATCACCATTTTTTTTCCATCAACAACAATCAATACGCTGCAACCCTAAATCCCATCCTTGTGACCTAAGGTAGCTTCTAGTGGCACCTTGTACAGGGTTTCAGTATCCCATTGCAATTTTTGCCACGATATTTTATACCAAACTGACTATTTTTAATTAACAACATGAAACCTTTTTGCTGTGATTTTTTAAAATTTTGTCTAAAGCCAGCCGTATTACTTTTTTTCCTGTGTAGATTTCCTCTAATAAAGAAGAGTATCTACAGTTATTGCCAGTAACATCTTGTTGGCAGTAATACTCCCGTGACACGAGACACGTCTACAGTTATTTACCAGTAATATCTTGCTGGCAGTAATACTCCCGTGACACGAGACACGTCTACAGTTATTTGCCAGTAATATCTTGCTGGCAGTAATACTCCCGTGACTCGAGACACGTCTACAGTTACTTGCCAGTAACTTCTTGCTGGCAGTAATACTCCCGTGACACGAGACAGGTCTACAGTTACTTGCCAGTAACATCTTGCTGGCAGTAATACTCCCGTGACACGAGACACGTCTACAGTTATTTGCCAGTAACATCTTGCTGGCAGTAATACTCCCCTGACACGAGACACGTCTACAGTTATTTGCTAGTAACATCTTGCTGGCAGTAATACTCCCGTGACATGAGACACGTCTACAGTTACTTGCCAGTAGCATCTTGCTGGCAGTAATACTCCCGTGACATGAGACACGTGAGACTAGTTTTGGGCCGCTAGAAAATATACTTGATAGGCTCCAGATTGCTTTTAAACAGAATGAAGTGGTCATAAATTATTTTTGGCGTCTCTATTAGCTACAGCAAAGACACGTACTGACCGAAAATGTTGAGTCTGTAAAATCGAACTTATTGATGTGAGTGTCATCGATGATTTTTAGATGTTAAGGAAGTTGGATATCATGCGAAACAACACTTTTCACCAGTTATTGGTGTCATATACTATTCCTCAACCATTTTCTTGCCATAGTACTAGTTAAAAGAAGCAAGATCCCCTACCATATTTCCACATGTTCTGCATTATTATCATTTGATTGAATTTGAGACTACATCTGTATTTTTTTTTTTTTTTTTTTTTTTTTTTTTTTTTTTTTTTTTTTTAAATTGCACAGCATCTTACCCCGAATACACAAAATTTGGTGGAGAGAAAAACAGGACCGTTTTCTGTGAAGGGTAAACGTTATAGCCTCTCGAAGGTCTAAAGATCTGCTGTCGAACACGATGTACATAGAGCCTTGCTTGTACCTCTCAATTAGTACATATATGTATGCATCGGTTAAAGAGCCCGCCAGATTCAAATGCTGCACTAATGTGGTGAAAACACCAGCCTGTAAATGAGAAACAGCCAGTGTCATTTTAGGCTTTTTACTACACTTTGATGACATCTAGCTTCCATGACGCATTAGCCATGTTTTGACCGGAACGTCACTGCAATAGCATCTGATATTTTGCATGCTCTTTTGTGTTTTCTGAAATCTTTCGCTATTGGTAAATTTTTTTTTTATTTATATTTCTGTTAACAAAGCATTTTCACAAAAGGAGGCACAGATCTGTAATAGAGTTGTGTACTGTTTTATTTGAGATAAATAATTTCTCAACAAAATATTTATGTATTGCTTGTGTTTTTCTTTCACATAGGTGTGTACCATTCGGAACTACCTCGGCTATTTTCGCAGAACAAAATTATGCCTCATATGTATGTCGTCGCACTGAATTACATTAAAAAATCATACATCTTGTGAGCCAGAAATTTCTCCTCAAAAAAAAATGAAACTCCAATGATACTTCTGTTTGCATCCGATCAATCAGGACCGCCTTGGTTAATTGTGCAATTGTCTTTAGGATTGACCGAGATGTTACGAATGAATAAATAGTTCGATCTTTCGAAATGTCTCGGTCAGTCTCTGTTTCGTAAATAGCCAAGGTGGTCCAAATGGGATCTCCGTCGACCTATGATCTGTAGAACTGACCTCGAAGTTGTAAACGAGGTCTCTACAAAGAAATACAAGATTGTCAATTTTTACTATATTCCTTAACCTTACGTAAAACAAATTGACAAGAAAGTTATTT
Source organism: Sinohyriopsis cumingii (assembly GCA_028554795.2). Taxonomy (NCBI): domain Eukaryota; kingdom Metazoa; phylum Mollusca; class Bivalvia; order Unionida; family Unionidae; genus Sinohyriopsis; species Sinohyriopsis cumingii. Next base: position 8,446,267 of record CM068842.1, on the reverse strand, counting down.
TGAATGTTCATATTCATTGCAAAGTGTTCAGTGTGAATATTGGAGCACAGTTCAATAATTCCATGAGTTTTATGCCAGCGTAATGTGATGTGTTGTTGCGTGCGTGTCTTGATTGGTCATCAGACACCAAATAAACACAATCCTTGTCAGGACCACTCCTAGAGAAAATGTGGATAATAAATTGGCCAATATGTTTGTGTTTATGTATGTACGAAATCAAACAAAATACACATCTCGTCGCATATGTGACTATCGGATTATGAATAATTAAATCAGATTGCTTTCTAGAAACTTGACCAGTCTGATATTGTCCGACTGTATTTGTCAATATTAATGTATTGTTTCCTGATGCTTTTTTTTCTTCTTCTTGTTCGATTTAAAATGTAAAAATAATAAAAGTATGACCATGTACAACGTCGTAGCGATATGACTAAAAAATTGCTAAAGCTACGTAAAAAATCCAAATCATACACACATGTACTGCTAACAACTACGTGCTTGTGTTCAAGTCTACGCATGAGCACACATGAAATACCTCCCCTGTGTGCGTGTGTGTGTGTGTGCGTGCGTGCGCGCGTGTGTGCGTGTGTGACTTACTTTATTCGTTATTGTATTCAAATTACAAATATTTTGTAAGATAGAAATATAATTTCAATAATTTCGTCGTATGTTAGAATAAACAATCAACATTGGTCCTACCGTATGCTCGCATCACCTGGCGATCATGCTGAGTTTAATAACATTTCATGGTTGATGACAGTAACTGTAACGATATTACACATGCTCCAACGATACAGCACAAGCCTGATATTCGGTACCTTTACTGCAGATTTTGAAACCTCGTTATGTATTTTTACGTATCTGAGAGGGCACATTTGTATGGATGATACAATCCCCAGACCTTCCCATGTCTGATGACATGATGAGCAATTTACAGATAGTATAATGAATTTATGATGTCTGGTAATCTTACAATTTTCAGATAGTATAATGAATTTATGATGTCTTGATAATCTTATTGATTCTTGATGTCTGATCTTAAGAATGAAATGTGACCACAGGGAACATCTGACATTTTCGGATTTTGCCTATTGAAGCCTAATCATGACTTGCTTCTTTATAAGTCATATTTATATGTCTTCTTTATAAGTCATATTTATATGTCTTCTTTATAAGTCATATTTATCAGTCTTCTTTAAAAGTCATATATATCAGACTTCTTATAAGTCACATATATCAGTCTTTTTTATAAGTCACACACACACACACACACACACACACACACACACATATATATATATATATATATATATATATATATATATATATATATATATATATATATATATATATGTGTCTTCTTTATAAGTCATATATCTCAGACTTCTTTATAAGTCACATATATCATTCTTCTTTATAAGTCATATATATGTCTTCTTTATAAGTCATATTTATCAGTCTTCTTTATAAGTCATATATATCAGTCTTCTTTATAAGTCATATATATATATATATATATATATATATATATATATATTATATATATATATATATATATATATATATATATATATATATATATATCAGTCTTCTTTATAAGTCATATATATCAGTCTTCTTTATAAGTCACATATATCAGTCTTTTTTATAAGTCACATATATCAGTCTTCTTTATAAGTCATATATATGTCTTCTTTATAAGTCATATTTATCAGTCTTCTTTATAAGTCATATATATCAGTCTTCTTTATAAGTCATATATATATATATATATATATATATATATATATATATATATATATATATATATATATATATATATATATATCAGTCTTCTTTATAAGTCATATATATCAGTCTTCTTTATAAGTCACATATATCAGTCTTTTTTATAAGTCACATATATCAGTCTTTTTTATAAGTCATATATATGTCTTCTTTATAAGTCATATATATGTCTTCTTTATAAGTCATATATATCAGTCTTCTTTACCAGTCACATATATCAGTCTTCTTTATAAGTCATATATATCAGTCTTCTTTATAAGTCATATATATCAGTCTTCTTTATAAGTCATATATATATATATATATATATATATATATATATATATATATATATATATATATATATATATATATATATATATATATATATGTCTTCTTTATAAGTTATATATATATCAGTCTTCATTGTAAGTCACATATATCAGTCTTCTTTATAAGTCATATATATTGTTACGTATAGTTTATCTCTTTATAATTGATTTAAGTTGTGTTCGATTTGATTTGATTATTTTTGGGTTTTGAATTCTTTTTATTTTTTTTTTACATGTCAATGTAATGTATGTTGGTTTGCTAGGAATTTGATATTTTCCAGAAAATTCAGTTTCAGTTATATAATAATACAAAAACTGTTTCTATTTTCGACTCAGTTCCTGGCCTTGTTTGAGGGTCAAGTAAACAAATTTTATTCTCGGAGTAAAATGATTGGTTCTTATCAAGAACAAACAGGGGCTACATAATTTTTTATAAGTAAACATGATCACGTGATCCTCTATTTCGCAATTAGGCATTTCCAAAATTGAGGACTACTTAACATTAATAATGATGTCTAGAGATCGAGATCTCAGAGTTTTGGGCTTTAAAACACTTGATGTCAAGTTGTTTTCTTCTGTTGTGACTAGTTTTGAGTTTTTGAGTTAAATGTTAAATTTTCCTCAGATTATTTAGACTCTAAAAGATTAATTCGTTTCTCTGGAAATATTATTGTGTCTACAGAATTCTTGAACAAAGACATTTCTTAAAAATTTTATTTGGATTTCCAAAACGGGAGGATTAATTATTGTTTCTACAAGGAACTGTAGATTTCAACACAGTACAGGTTACATCATACGTCATCGCCTTCCATCTTGGATTCTTCGTCGGGACTCGAACTTGAAATCATTAGAACATTTTATTATTAGGACTTCCAAAATATTATTCGTGGATAATTCTTGGATTATTATTGGATTTAATTCTTGAAACCGTAAGTTTTTTTCTCTTCATTTTTGCAATATTTTGCAGGGAAATAAATTTTACATTGTTCAAAGCTTGTTGTTTTCACTCTTTCTTGAGTTACTGTTTATTCGAGCCTAAACACATAACAGTATCAATCTTCTTTATAAGTCATATATATCAGTCTTCTTTGTAAGTCATGTATATCAGTCTTCATTGTAAGTCATATATATCAGACTTCATTGTAAGTCATGTATATCAGTCTTATTTGTAAGTCATATATATCAGTCTTCATTGTAAGTCATATATATCAGTCTTCATTGTAAGTCATATATATATCTGTCTTCATTGTAAGTCATATATATCAGTCTTCTTTGTAAGTCATGTATATCAGTCTTCTTTGTAAGTCATGTTTATCAGTCTTCATTGTAAGCAGGGCCGGCGCTACCATATAGGTAAACTAGGCAGCCGCCTAGGGCGCTGATTTCAAGGGGGCGCATTTTTTAAAACAAAATGTATTGTTTATAAATTATTAAATTGATATTTTCGGGGTTGGGGGTGGGCGCCAGAATCTAACCTTGCCATAGGCACCAGATAGTCTGGCCGGGTCTGGCGCCGGCCCTGATTGTAAGTCATTTATATCAGTCTTCTTTGTAAGTCATGTATATCAGTCTTCTTTGTAAGTCATACATATCAGTCTTCATTGTAAGTCATGTATATCAGTCTTCTTTGTAAGTCATGTATATCAGTCTTCATTGTAAGTCACACACACACACACACACACACACACACACACACACATATATATATAGTAGTGAATGGGGATCCTATAGGGTCTATGGGACTTATCATTAAAAATACCCTTGGGACAATATAGGGTCTATGTAAATTTAACATGGAAAAAAATCGTGGGACAATATAGGGTCTATGGGAATTAACATGGCCAAATACCCTTGGGACAATATAGGGTCTATGTAAATTTAACATGGCCAAAAACCCCTGGGACTGTATAGGGTCTATGTAAAATTGAAACAGGGAGGGTCTCTATCTCTAAAAAATAAAATAAAAAAGGGGTAGGCAATGGAAAGGCTATCTCTTTTCGAGAAATATGGCTGGCCCTGAAAAGGGCCTTTGGGTTTCTTCTAACACTTCCACTTCTTCAACCATCTTCTCACTTTTGTCACTATTCCTGTCTTCTTTTTCTCCTTTTCTGGCATCCAGTCTGGATGGCCCAAGGCTCTAAACTTTTCCTGGACTTTGATCCAATTTTGATTTAGCCTTTCAAAATCAGCCTGTTTCTTTTTGTTTTCCTGATCTTTTCTTTCTTTATACCATCTCTCTTTAATCTTCTTGACTTCTACCTCCATCACTTTTCTCATCAACTCCTCTCCTTTCCTCAGTCTTTCCTGGCCTCTTTCCACATAAGAGCACTCTGTCCCATGTGACATTTTTTCAAGAAAGCACCTGACTTTGCTTGCATTGTCAAGTGCTTTCTTTAGGCTTCCCACTCTGACATAGGTGGGATTTATCGTACCTCTCAATCTTTTTTCCTCCTCTTCAATCATTCCTGCTATCACTTCTTTTGCTATGTTTAGACATTTAGCGTAGTCCAGGTACTCTGCTATCTTCCATTCTTTTTCCAGTCTCTCCACTACATAGATACCATATATTATCCAGTTGTATATATGTACCAAATTGTTGAACAAGTCACTTGCAACCACCATCTTCGTTTTTATTATTCCGTAGAATGGTTCCAACGACGAACATGGTGGGTTCTTATAGTGAAAGCGCGGACGTGAAGGAAAACATCCCCCTACTTTCTCATTTCATATAATATACTATTCACATAAGTGAATCAGCAATAAACTAACCCCAAATCTACTATCCACACAATCTTACGTGATCGGTTACAAAACCCAAACTATTCTTTCCACATACGCTAAGAAACAATAAACAAATCCCAAATCTACTATTTACACACGCAAATCATTAAAACAAATCCATAACCTACTATCCACACAATCTTACGTGATCGGTTACAAAACCCAAACTATACTCTCCACATACGCTAAGAAACAATAAACAAAATCCATAATTTACTATCTACACAATCGTACGTCATTGGTTACAAAACCTAAACTATACACTCCACATACGCTAACAAACAATAATCAAAATACATAATCTACTATCCACACAATCGTACGTGAGCGGTTACAAAACCCAAACTATACTCTCCACATACGCTAAGAAACAATAAACAAACCCAAATCTACTATCCACACAAACATACGTGAGCGCTTACAAACAAACACACACACACACACACACACACACACACACAAAAAAAGAGTCAGTGTTTATATTCACACTACTCTACCTACACACATTGGCAAATCGATTGTTATATCTTTTCTAGAGTATTGGGTAGCCCTGAAAAGGGCTGTTTTTTATTTTAACTCCAGATGCACCTATCTAATGGTTGCACCTTCCAGGCCTGGCGCCGCACACGCATCTTTGACTCCAGTCTCTTTTTACTTTTTGTCTTGAGAGTGCAGAGGCGGGATGATTCGCTTCAGCACCCCAATCCTCTGTCTCGGGAATATTGTATGACATCCTCTCTCCTATTTTCTTTTCCTCTTCTTCCCTCTCTCTTCTCTCCTCCCCTTCCTTCTTCATTCTTGCTTCTTCTACGATAGCCTCCGCTGATAGTTCGTTTACTATGCGCCTGGCATATTCCAGGTGCATCTGGAGTTCTAACAGTTTCACAATTCTGCTATTCATTCTTGTGTTGATCAATCAACAAGGGTAGCTGGACTGCCGAACGAGTTTCAATTTATACTGAAAGCGCGGACGTGATGGAAAACATCCCCTTAAAACAAAAAATTGATCTTACCTAGATCATAACCAAAAAAAACAACAACAACGCGCGGACCTAAAAGAAACACTCACTCACTTTTTTATGCTACCCATCACTATTGTAAAATTTTTTATAAATCACTTCAATAGACTATCCACATACGCAAAGCAATTCAATTTAACTCCAAATATACACCTCAAACACCAAAAAAACATCATTTTAATCTACTATCCACACCAACTTATGTGAGCGCTTACAAACACAAACACACCAACACATACCCTCACATTTTTTAAAAGAGTTAGTGTTTATATTCACACTACTCTACCTACACACATTGGCAAATTAATAGTTATTTCTTTTCTAGAGTATTGGGAAGCCCTGAAAAGGGCTGTTTTTTTGTTTTGCTATGGCATTCTTTTTTAGTTTCTAAGAATGCGATGTCCTCTGAGGATAGACTTTCTGGCGATAGGTCTGCTTCTTCGGAAAGAGAAGAAGAACTCTTTGGTGTCGATACGACAATCGACAAAGCCTCTGTCAGGTTCAGGTTGCTGCTGTTGTTGCTGTTGTTGCTGCTGTTGCTGCTGTCTCTGAAGTCTGTACTTCTCTGTCCATTCTTCTTTTTCCCTGTTCACTTCTTCTCTGAAGAGCTCTTCTATTAGGTCTTCAGTGATTTTTAGCATTCTCGCATTCTCTATTTCTTCTGGCTTCGGTATCAGACTGTGTCTGACCCTATGCAAATTCACGTAGGCTTCGTTGAGCTTAGCTAGTTTGGAGCACATCTTCGTAGGAGGATGAGTCGACAGTGGATGGTTAGACTGGAAATAACCCGGTTCTTAAAGTCAAAGCGCGGACGTGAAGGAAAACATCCCCCACACGGTTTTCGAGCCGCAACGTTTAGTGAGTGTCATCAGAGGGATAGTAAGAAAAAAAAGAGCATCAATCCAACATTCTTATAGCTAAACAAACCACAAAGGCATTTTTTTCATAACACAACATTTTTTATTCAAAAATCACTTAACACTTAACAACAACTCTAACATTTTTTAACAATAATCCAACACTATAACATCAAACAATTTTTTTTCAAATCACTAACATTTTTTCAAATCACTAACATTTTTTTCTCAATTTACAATCTACTTTAAACAAGGCTGACAACGTTGTGAATGAAATCGTGATTTCCACTGTTGGAAATCATTAGGCCATTGATTGACACTACGTTTCCTAGCTTGAGACAAAAGATAAGCATAATGGTCACAAAACCATCGATCTACTTTCACATCATTTCTAGCAGAAGAACGAGGATCGAAATGAGTCACTAAATGTTCTAAGGAATAGCCCAGGCTGCGATGATGCAGAAAATAGACACAATATTGTCCACACACCAAGGAATCGGTGCCTTGTAATTTCACATTATTGAATCGGGTGGTTTGAGCATTTCTTCTCATAAAGTCAATGATATCGTCTTCCAAAGGGGGCAATCCGTACGAATCGAAATATTCCACACATCCTTCTTGAGGAAAGTAGACGACTACCCAGTGGGTTCCTGGGAGATGACTGTCGTCCGTGTTGATCACGTAAGCTTGATGGTCTTTAGGTTTGCGATGAGGGAGTTCATCTTTAGCACAGACGACAGGATTCCAAGAAGCCGTATACGAACTGTGGTTCAAAAGGTAATAAAGTTCCCAGGTATCCATTTGTGTGGTTTTTTTCTTCTTCACAGGTAATAATACGTCGTCAATTCGATCCTGACTTTTTGCTTGAAAATGTCTGACGAATAAACGGTTATTCGTTCTGTTTCCTCACTCTGATTCAGGAGAGCTTCGATACGATGGATCTCTTGAGTGGTTAATGGTGGACAAGAATGTTCACGCAAGTCTTTATACCACTGGTGCAACACGTCTTTGTCCGAGATGAGACTCCAAGCTTCGTCCAGATACTCGTCCAATTTTTCTTCTTGACTTAACATCAGGCATTTATCGTGTTGAATTTGACTGGGATGATCGTTTTGACATCCATAACAATTTTTCTTGATCAGTTCCGTCATTTTGTCCGCCAAGTGTTTGGCAAAACAGGAGACTAAATGGGCTTCTTGTTCTGGCCATCTCGACTTCATCATAATTACTTCTTCTTTTTCCAGGGTCTCCTCACATTCCATGTCCAAAGTTTCTCCACTAGGTAAAGAGGGATAACAGTCTTCCATGGTTTCTAGTAATCTAGAATGACTTCTCTCAAACTGTTGATTTCTATGGTATTGTCGAATTCTGCATACAGGATGACGTTCACTGTCTCGTCCAGTGGTTTTGCAAACTGAAGTTCCACACGAATCTGACCAGATTTTATAGGGTGGAAATGTCCCTCGTCGCTGCCTTGGTCTGGAGTGAAATCGAAAGCCCACAAAGCATAGCCTCCTGCATAATCTTCGTACGTAATGCCGTGACTGGTGTTGGTTCCTAACTGGCCGGTGGCTTCGTACAGGGACAAGTACGATCTCAAGTAATTGTTCTTGGTAAAGTCAGGTTCGAAAGGTCGGGTACACAAGGTCTTGCCGTCGTGACTGACTTCGATCTTGGACACGCCAAAGTGTTGAAAGTTGAAAGGATTTTCACCCAAATCTCCGTTGAAGGCTGAATTCTCGACCATACCAAGGATTAAACGTTTGGGTAACTGTCCCTGAAACAGATGATCTTCGATTATAGATCGCTGTCCCCTAGGAATGGTGAACGTTTTCACTTCCACGCGTCGTATGGGATACTTGGCGGTCGTTCTGCTCAATGTTTGACTGATGTCGTTTCCCACTTTAGGTAACACTTCTACGCGGCGTACGTAGAGCCTGGCTTCCTCGATGACAGTTTTGCAAGCGTCACTACCTATCAAATGGAAAGTGGCACTGCTACGATTCAGTCTCAGGCGAACATTCACCCCGTTTAGCAAATATTTCTCTTGCAACCACATGTCCAAATGCAAAGGATCCATCAGTTCTAAACTTTTGTTGTCTCCTATGATTCTGTTTCTTCGTTCTATAAATCCATCATTTGTTGATTTAGTTTTATCCTTTGTTTCAATTTCTTTTGCTTCAAACTGGCCTGCTTCGTCAGCTTCCCATAGCACACAGGCATTGAGATGAGTGTTTTTGGCGTCTATTCCGTACGTCAAGAGATTTTCCAGGTACGCTCGATAAGGGTAAGTATCCATGCTGCTACTGACCAGTTTGTTGTTGAAGTACAAGTCCACTTCACTGAACAAGGAATGCATGAAATTGTTGACGGGAGCTATTACCTAAGTGCCTTCTAGGGGCGTATTATCCTCATCGATAACTTTCACTTTCAGGTACAAGTAACTGCTATTCAGATCGATGTAATCTTCGGGCTGTCCTTTGATTTCAAACTCGATGGGAGCTGAGGCTGTCAATGAGGAGACGGGGTGAAATTCCACCCATTGGGATTCTTGCATCGTCATCATGGTGGGGGGCATGGCAAACAGATCCAGTTCCGTCTTGGAACAAGCGCAAGACTCTCGGTGCATCATTTTTTTGTTCTGTTCTTTCTCAATAATCGAAAACGTCTAAGTCTCGAACGGTTCTTCTTTTCTTGGCCTTTCTAGCTTGAAGTCTGGTGAAAGGGTGTTTTCTTCGTCGTCTCTTTCTGCCTTGTCCTTGCTGAATGCCTGACTCGGTAGCGTGCAGGGCATTTATAGGTGTGTCTCGTCGACCCAAAATGTCTTTGCCCGTTTGCAGCAAGACATTTTTTCCTGCCCTCATGAAGGCTTCTTTAGGGTTTTGTTTGTCGATGATGACATTTTGGAGAAATTCTTTGCCTTGCGTCAGTGCTGCATCTTTCAAGGCGTGCAATCCGCGTGTCACCATCGGTTTCAACACCGGGGCCACCGAACGAAAGGCCGATTTTAACATGTCTCCTAAACCGTGTCCTCGCTGTCGAGCAACCCCTCGGTACACTGGATACATGACTTACTTACGAGTCGTGAGAGAACCGTTTTCGAAAATGGAGTTTCACCGTGACTTTTCCTTTGGTGAATGGAATATTTTGTCCCAAATCTCCTTTTATAGCAATGTTGACCGTGTCCAAATACGACTTGCTGACAGGTAAATAGTGAGGATGGACAAATTCCCGGTGGACGTGGTAAGTGTTTCCACCTTCCTGGTCACTGGTCGTGGTACTATCCACTTTGAAAGGAATGACACGCAGTAATGGCACGGAGGTGTGTCCCACCACGTTATACTCCACCACATCGCAATACACAAACATCAAATTCAGTCCTTGGTTCAGTTCTACAGGGAATCGAAAAAACTTGTGAAATTCCGTATTGCTGTTGATCTTCGGTTTAAAATTTGGAGCCATTTTTGCGTCTCCACCTAAAATATCAAACAAGTCACGATTAAAACTGATGGACAACGTTTGGGTATCCTGAAATTTCATCAGGAAGCGACGAGCCACTTTATGGTACTCTAGGGTGACACTTTTTTTGACTCTGTTCAGGGCTTTGCCAAAGGCGAACTCGAACCTGGAAGTAATGGTGTCCACCAAATGTTGGCCACTAAAATAAAACCCTGCTGAAATTTTCAAGGTGTAGATAATGAAGGCTGGATTGCTGGCTGGTCTTGTGTCCCCTGAAAACCCGATGTCATTCATGGCTTCTTGTAATTGTTGGTTCAGGATTTCGACCTCAAAAGTGTTTTGCTTTTCGGTGATGTTTTGGATTTGTGTAGGGTGAATCATTTCTACTAAAGCCACTTCCCAATGGGCTTCGTGATCTAAGGGGATGCCCTGAGGTAATTTGGCTGTGTAACAGCACAACGTGTTGTGGGGAAACACCTCCATGGAACTGTCACTGGGTAAAGTTAAGTAAAATTGGTTTCGTGACTCATAATTCCAGAGTTCTGTGGCTGTCCAAGGGGATATTACTGGACGTCAGAGACGTGTCTCCGCCCAAAATGGGGTTCAGGTTGTGGTTGGAGTGGTGACTGGCACTGGCACTGGACACAACGTTCCCGTTCGAGGAGAATTTCAGGGAGGGATTGGAAAGCAGGTAACCGATGCAACTGCTCAATAAAATGGTCCACAATTGTTTGTCTCCTTGTTGCAAACTCAAATTGGCGATGGCCGCCCCGATGACACAATACACCACGAAGATTTGGCAGAAAAAGACGATTTGCGTTTTAGGCACACGTTCTCCACACCACACCCACAAGGGTTGTTTTTGTAAATCTTGCACAGAAGAACTGGGTGAAGAAGGAGTGGTCGACGTAGCTGCGTCTGCTGTGTGAAAGGGCATGATGGTCACTTCTTCTTTTTATAGTCGATGACTTGCGAAGCGTCGATCCAAGAATCGAAACTGGGTGGATATCCTTTCCAACGTACTTTGACTTCTTTGACACGTCGTTTGCCCACTTTACGGGTTCTGCGTTCGAGAATGCTTTCGATGTCGTACACGTCGTCTTCTTTTTTGGTGACACGTTGTAACTCGGGTAAATAAAACGTTCCTTTGAGTACTTCTCCGTTCATGTCTTCCAATTTATAGACGGTAGGATGACGACCATGCACTCGTCCAGTGACGCGAAACAATTCGGTCGTCCAGTTAGGTAAGTAACCTTTGTCGAAAGTGCGTTTGGTTTTGCCAATGCGCACCCAATCTCCTACGGTCAACTCTCCACTTTTCTTGGGGACAGCCCTCGTCGGGGACGTACCAAACAGACGCTCAAACACCAGCACTTCGTTGTCGGGAGTCACGTCTTGCGGGGCACGTCCGATGCTTCGATGGTAAGATTGGTTGTACGGTTGCACCAGGTGCGGCAAGATGTCGATGTACTTCAGAGTGTGGTGATGCGTAAAATATTTCCACATGCGTTCTTTCAAAGTACGTTGAAAACGTTCCACGATGCTGGCTTTGGTTTCGGGATTCTCGGTGGTAAAAAAATGAATGTCACGTTTCTTTAATTCTTTTTGGAAAGCTTGGTTCAGAAATTCGGTGCCTTTGTCCGTTTGCCATCGAAGAGGGTGACGACCGCTTTGTTTCAACACTCGTTGCAGGGCTCGCACTAACTCGCTGCTCGATTTGGAAGTCAAGGGTACGACCCAAGCAAATTTGGAAAAGACGTCGATGACACAGAACAAATATTTGTAGCCACGATTGTAGCTGGCCAAATGAGAGATATCGGCTAAATCGACTTGCCATTGATGATCGATGCCTTCCACTCGGGTGCGACTTCTGGCAAACTTGCGTCGAATGGGTTTGTGCAAAGTGTAGGTAGCTTGTTCTTGTAACCATCGTTGCACTTGAGGTAAACGGAGACTTTTCAGTTGCGTTTTGGCAGCACGATACAATTTTTGAACTCCTGCGTAACCTGCAGGATGCGAGGGATCGTAGTAAATGCTAGCTAAGACTTTTTCCATTTTTTTTGTGTTGATTGGTGTGTTAATAAGGCACCCACTCTTGGAAGAGGCTACTCTTTTTCTCTTGGGGTATTTTCTTGGATTGCAATGCTTTGCGTGTGCGACCGGCAATAGGTGTTGAAGAGGAGGAGGATGTCTGAGCGGGGAATATCGGTTCTTGTTTCACTTCTGTCTTCACTTTCTTTTTCTCTTGTGATGAAGAAGGGGTGGCCATCATCTTTTTAATCCATCCAATTCTGGAGGTAGGTGGTGTTGTTAACTTCCGTACATTTTCTGGTGAAGTTTGAAACCCTTCCTCTTCTTCTTCTCCTTTTTCTGTCTTGGTCACTGGTACTGGTGGGACTGGTACTGGTACTGGTGATGGTGCTGGACTTTTCATCAAGGTCTTAAAATCTTTTAGAGTGGGTAAAGCTGTTTCGTCTAAAGCTTTCTGGTGAAAGAGTTGCAGTCGTTGAAAGAGTTGACCGTACTTTTGCGATTTTTCTGTTTCGGACAAATCTTGGCGATCCATCAAGGATTGCAATTCGTGTTGTAACTGGGACATCTCGCTCAAATTGGGATTGGGAGGTAAATGCGGGGTGCGTTGTTCTTGCCAACGATGGTATTCCATCCATCGTTTGTAAGGCACTAAAGCTAGTTTTCGTCCTTCCATGGGGTTGTCAGGGGTCGATTCTGAGATCTTGGGACTTCCGAGGGCCTTTTTATCTTGCTCCCACCAGTCCTCCCAACATGGTTCCCAAGACTCCTTTCAGTATGGGACCTAACAAGAGAGGTAAAATGCCTCCACGTTGCACTAACATCTTCTTTTTTTTGACGAATGGGAATTTTTTTTCGAACCATTTGGCGAAGAACGTGACGATGCTTGCTTAAGCATTGTTTCTGGTGTTTGGACAAAGGGATCGTGCCTTTCAAAACGTTCAAACAACATTCGCACACGGTATCGATGACCTCTTTGGAGACCGATTGAATGAGTTTTTTTCGTAGGGGTGGAGAAGCTTTGGACAGGACAGATAACAGGTCCCCATGTTTGGCTAAACGTGGTGGCAGTCCTTTCCTTTTCTTTCCTTGGGGTTTTCTGGAGGGTGACATCTTTGAGTCTTCAGGAGCACCAAAAAACACTGATACCCTACTCGGTCACAGGCCTTTTTTAAACTGGAACGCGTCGCCACTGATTGTCTTTACGTCGTATCAGTTTGAGGACAGGCATGACACGTCGTGCAGGGGTACGCAACGGACTAAATCGAGCCAGTTCTTGCTTGGACAAATCCAGTAAACTTTGTAACATGCCCGATCTTTCATGGACTTTGATTTTGGGAGAAGGTACTTAGTGAGCAGCAGCCACTGCCGCTAAATTGGAAGGTCCTGCCACTGGGGAAGTTCTTTTGGGGGTCATCAACGGAGAAGTTCTTGGTGTGATCAACGTCTCCAAGTACTCTTCAGTTCCTGGTGACATCAACGGAGAAGTGGATAAACGTGAGGCTGCCGGAGACGCAGTCACCGCCGTGGCAGGTCGTGGTTTGCGAGTGTAAGGTTGCGTCCTGGCCGAAGTGCCTCTCTTGCGACTAGTTTTCTGTGGGCTTTTCTTTTTCTGGGGACTTTTTCTCTGTTTCTTTTTCTGGGGGCTTCTTTTCTTTTTCCGGGGTGGTGTCTGGTAAGAGGAGGGTCCCGCCACTGGAGAGGTTATTCTTCTTGGGGACCTGGTCTTTTTCTTTTTCTTCTTGGGGCTTCGTGGGACTTTTGTCTTGGGGATAACTTTAGGGGCATTAGGATCCCATCTTAAGAGAGAGCGAATGATGACCCCTCCTAGAGTACCGCTCCCTCCAGGTTTCAAAATGATTTGTTTTTTGGTTTGAGTGTCGATGCGGGGATCGGCCAGTTGGACCAAAGCGACTTTGTTTCGATCGAAAAAGCGTTGGGTTTGATGAGGAATCTGAATGATTCCTTGGAGTAATTGACGTGCCGTCACCGTGAACCATCGTAAGACTTCTTTGAGACTAGCTTCTAAGACACGAGCTCGTGTTTGTGGATCTTTTTCTCGACTGATGCCATACAAGGCACGAATCAATTTGACGGGAAGATGCGACTGAAGGGACGTCATGTTCGCACTGAGAGTGAGACAGACGAAAAAGGGTCTGAGGTTTTTATAGATTTTTTGATGGGGAGTGAAATGAAGTCGAGGACGGAGACGTGTACAGGACAGGCCCTCCGTCTTGGCACCAGTGGTGAAACAAGTGGGTACGAAATCGCAAATCCTCAGGAGTCGTAGGTTTCAAATCGACGAGTAAATAGGCGTGTGGCGTTTGAGTGGCATCGTCGTACGCCTGAGTCAGCCAAGGCGTTCCTAACTGTTTGGCTAAGACATGCACTTGCAATTTATCTCGAGGGCTTTTAAACAAGACTACGTAATGCGCATTGAGACTGATGGTGCGATGGGCTGTACTTTGTTGAAACAAATTTTGGGTGATGTAAACGACACTGGCATTACGGTGATGCCCTTTGCGCGTGAACCACAGTTTAATTTCTTCTTCGTCTTCTCCTAACATGTCGTCGAAAATGACCAAATGGGTTTGACGGGAGTCAGAGACGATGCCGTCGTCTTCTTTAGGAATGCCTTCCACAAACACGATGGAATCGCCTTGACTTTCTCGCAAGAGGCTGTACGCCGATTGCCACTCTTTGTAACACCACACGATCCGTTGAGGGGGCCGATCGATCAAATGATGTTTATGTTCGATCAAACGTTTGACGAATTCGGTTTTGCCTGAACCGCTAGGTCCAGCAATGAGCATGTTAAAGGGATGGCGAAGATACAAAGCCTCCCAACTGGCACGATCTAAGTGTTCGTCGATGACTTTGACAGTAGAGGAAGAGGGAGCAGAGACAGCAGAGGTAGCCATGGTGTGAGAAATGTCACTTGTGACACGAAAAACAAACAAGACAAGAGTTTATATACTTTTTTAGAACACGTTTATTGAATTTTTTTTTTTCAAACATGAATACGAAAGACAAAAATACATAAAAGCCAAAGGCTTAAGTACAAGGATAAAAGGCACATGATAACTATGAACGTGGAATAAACACAAGTGTCTGTACAACATGTTTTGGGTAATGTTCTAACCAGTTCTATAGTAGGGGGTAAGGTCACACAAGTGTCCTCCCGAAAGGGTCTTTCAGGCCTG
The DNA here is from genome assembly GCA_028554795.2 of Sinohyriopsis cumingii. Taxonomy (NCBI): domain Eukaryota; kingdom Metazoa; phylum Mollusca; class Bivalvia; order Unionida; family Unionidae; genus Sinohyriopsis; species Sinohyriopsis cumingii. The sequence goes on along the minus strand of CM068842.1, from coordinate 8,430,818 downwards.
TCCACGACAGTCCTGTCCTGGGTGACGGGTTCTTCTGGCACCGTCACTAACACGGGTTGAAAAGTAACTTTTTTCCTTGAACAACTCTCGTGCATACTGGGCCACTTCTTGGGTCCAAGCCTCAAAACCCCATTCTTTCCAGGCACGGACATCTGTCCAATGGGGATGTAAGTCACAAGCTACACACACATCGTCATACACGTCTTGGGTAGCTAAAAGTTGACGAATCTTTTTTTCCTGTTGAGGTCGAGAAGTATCCAGATGAAACCGCAAGGCTTTGAGCAAAAGGAGTTTTTCGTGACCATTTAAGGCCATTGAGGTGGTAAGTACTGATCGTAAAGAGTCCACAAAGAATCGGCTGGTAAACGAAATCCCAGAAAACAAGTCACTAAGACACACACCACTTGTCGTCCCAAATTGAATGGATACAGTTCTTGTAATAATCGATGGTAATGATCCACGGTTTGAATATGGTCATTGAGTTCCTTCCACGGAATCTGTTGGATGACATACGACATAAGTCGTGGCATAGCTGCCTGTTTTTATAGTCTCTCTGTTTCGAAAAGAATACACGTACTTTCTAGCCAGTGATCTTCGTTCTCCAGTTGGGAATGTAAATCTTGCACACTGTAACCGAAACGTCAGAGTTCGATTAGAAGTTTCCTCTTCCGCTAAGTAGATTCCACGTAACAAATGTTGGTAATCCTTTACCTCGTCTTCCTCAAGGGGTTGCTCTAGGTGAATCTCGAAGTAACCAAAATGATCAACACGTGAATCATCGGGGGCCTGGAAGTATTGAACAAGGTCTGACCATTGAAACAATTTCTGACGAATCAGTTCTCTTATACCATTCAGGTACCAGTGGTTAAAGATCTGGTGACGTAACGGATGCAATTGTTCTTTACGTTTCACTTGTATTTTCACCAGCTCTCGGTAAATCCTTTCTCTCAACTCCTCAGGCAAGCCCAAAATGTTCTCTTGTAAAGTATCCATAAGTATATACACTGTTTTTGGAATCGTTGGGTGGTGGCCAATAGCCTCGTTTACCTTTGTGCCTAATGTAATATCCACTCATAATCAGTCTTCTTGTACTTTGGAACATAGCATAATTTAAAAACGGACGAATCACTTTGAGTTTGCGTTTCACTTGTATTTTGATCAGTTCTCGGTAAATGCGTTCTCTCAACTCCACAGGCAAAGCACGAATGTTCTCTTGTAAAGTATCCATGAACAGATTATTATGGTAAGAAGTTACTTCAATGTCTCGGTCCCACTAAGGGTAAGTAATGACAATTCGGTGACCATCGAGCATGTTCTACGTAGGCCGAATCTTGCGGTTCCCAGTGGTGAAGTGACACACCGCAACTGAAGCACTTGACTTTATCTCCTTCGCCCAAGTAGAAAAATCCGGCTCTGGCTAATTCTTCGGGGGTCGGTCCTCCCAGATACTTAGGCCATTTTCCTTTGAACGATTGAAGACGATTTTCAAAGTCGCAGTATTCCGACAAACGCACAGGGAACGAATATTCGTCTTTCACAGGTTCGTTTCGATGAGGGTTGAGTGACATGGGTAGGAGTTTGCTCAGGGCTGGATGACATCCGTAGGGGGGTAGACGTGAAGGTGAACATTCCCCTTTAAAACGAAACCCAGTAAAATGTCCAAGAGGACGAGCGGCATCACTTTCGCATCCCTCAGGTTTGACACGCACAGCATCCCTTTCCATGATAGGGGTAGGGACACTAAAGTTCCCATGATGCTTTACGGCATCGCTCAGGTCACAAGGTACAGCATCGTATCCATCGCAAGGCTCACAATCGCATTCCACTTCCGAAGCCTCACACTTCAATTGTGCCTTTCTAAACAACTTGTTCTGTGTTTCTCTGAAAGTATTCATCTTGTTCGCTCGGTCTTGGTAGTCCCAATGAACTATCGATCTTGACCATAGCCCCCTTTTTATACTAGTCGCAATGCAGTCTCCAGCTTGTACATCTTTCCTTTTTTAAGTTTTTTATGTCCTGTTCTGGAAGGCACCGTCTCTAAGGTACCGTCAACATTGTACCGTAGTGTGATGGGTGGAAAGGCCATAGAAAGGTAAGGACAGTGCGGAGACCATCGAGTATGTTCCAGAATAGCTGAATCTTTATAGATGCATAGATCCATTCGTAACTTCAGTCCGCAAGCGAAACACTGTACCTCGTATCCCAATCCTGACTCAGGTCCCAAGTAGACAAATCCTGTTCTAGCTAAAACATGCGAAGAAGGTAATCCTTCAGAATCCGTAGGCCATTTCTGAAACGTGTCCAATCGACGGGCACAATCACAATAGTCAGGTAAGAAGACTGGAAAATGGTAGGGTTTGAACTTGGAGTTCTCATTGGGTTTCTCACTCGATTCTTGCTGTGGCGAAGTCATCCTTCTGGTGGGTGGCTATCCTCTTACAACCAATGTTTTATACCAACGTGTCCATACGGTAAGGTAACATGATTGGGAAGTCGAACTCGCTTCTGGTACACGATTTGATAAACTTTTTCCAAGGGTCGACTGACGATGTGGTGAGTGGGTAAACGTACAATCTTGTTCGGTTGGTGAGTGGTCACTTTAAAGTTTCCATCCTCTCCCGATTGCAAGGCTTCTTTCAATACCCCAAAGTTGACCACTCGACTGGTACGATAATTCAGAGTCAGTCCTTTCACTTTGCACGTCGTGTGCACTTCTCCTTGTTTGTCCCGGTATTCGTAGCCGTAATTTTTTGGACCGCCACTGACGAAACTTAGAATCTTGTCGTCGGGATGCTCGTCTGTCCAGGCTCCTAAACGGTCTCCTTCGATGTCAGGGTGATGTTGAATCGGGTGATGGATGTAAATGCAACTGTCCGTGTCAAAGTACAAGACACGTTCTCCTAACAGTTCTAAAGCTTCGTACAATTTTAAGCGAGCATGGGCTGTCACGTAAGCCGCAATGATGACATTTCCAAAAGGGTCGTCTTGTACAAAGTCCAGATCTTCTTCGTAATTGACCAAGATCAAATTCTCTCGAACGACGTCCACGTGTTTCATGTATTTGGTTTTGTCGTGAATCATCTGGAAGTAGCGGGAAGGTTCTGTCAAATATTCCGTCTTGGGTAAACACGGTCGTTGTGCCATTTTACCCCACAAGCAATTTAACATCACTTTGGCAAACGATCGCCTGCCTTCGTTTTTTTCGATGTGGTCTAAAGTGATGCCTTCTTGTTCATAGTATTTCTCTTTGAATTGTATTTGGTCTTCGGGAGTGTGACACCAGGACGGATAGCCGCTGGCTTCTTGCTTCAGTTTCAAAAAGGCATCCACGTAGTCAGCGAAAATACCTTTCTGACTGGGATCACCCTTGCGGTACTGTTGTGTCTTGGGAAAGTGGCAAATTTCGTACACTTCTAACAGTTGGTATCCCATGTCCAGAGCTTTGAACAATTCCACGCTGACCCAGGTTCCCGTCAAGGCCCGTTCTTCCTGGCTGTGCTGACAAGGTTGGTCTTGGTTGCACGTTTCGGCACAAGTACGGCACAAGGGAAACATCAGTTTGCCTTGACAATGGTGAGGTAAGACGGGATGGTATAGGTTAGTGGGAGGCAAAACTTTACACTTGATCAAGCCTTCGTATTGTCGAATGTTTTTCAGGTCGATGTGTTCCGTGAACAATTGCGGGTGCCCTACAGGAAAGCGACAATATTTGCACACGTAGGGATACAGCGAACACACGTCCAAGTATTTGATTTCTTCTCCTTTCTCTTCGTCGGCTTGGTACAGCAAACAGGTGGCATTGGTCCTTCCTCCGTACAAACTATCCCTCGGGTTCAGCGGGTCCATGAACTGGTAACTTTCCACGAGGCGTTTAAACTCGGGATCGTACTCGTGTTCCCACATTTCCACCACTTGGTATCCTTCCTGTTCTAACTTTAGGCGTCGCTGACAAGTGTCCTGGTACAAGTCTTCCATGGTTCGTTGCAAAAACTGATTTTTAGTGCCACGGTCAGGGTAACAGACGGGACATCCGTGAAATAAGCAACCGTTAAACTCGTACACAATCTTGGGGTTTTCTAAGTCCCAGCCATCGACCGAATACGTTCCGATGGTCTTTTCGCCCCCTCCGTTGCGGGCATGTTGAATCCACTTGTCTTCCTTGTCGCACAAGTAATGTAACCAACGTAGGGCTTTGACCGAGTATTGACGTTTGACAAAGTGGGTCGTTTGAGGACTGATGACAGCCACGGTCTTTTCAGGCATGAATCGTTGTCGATACACTAAGGAACATGCTTTGGCAATGGTGCAAGCTTCTTTCAAAGGATCGACCCCTCCGTGTTCCATGAACAGTTCTCGAAATTTTCCACGGCAACGCCGTAAAATGTCCAAGTCGGAACGACAATACTTTAGCATTTCTTCCTGAAAGTCGAAAGGGTCCGAGGCGTGAGCCTGGTACCAAGCGTAGAAAGCTTCTCGTTGTTCGGTACGCATGTTGTCGGGGTCGTAATAGTGAGCCTCAGGTAAATGGGGTAGAACGGCGTGTTGATTGGCTTCCGTATTGAAAAAGTGAGGAAAGTACCCTTTAGCCATTTCTGTCATTCCAAACGTTTTAGGCATTCGACTCAAAGGCATGGCCAAATAGCTCATCGAATCTTTAAACTGCACTTGTCCCACTTGCATGAAAATGATTTTGGCTCCGTTCAAAGTCACTTTAGGACGCTCGGTGCCTTGTTCCGTATAGTACCTCAAAAGAAACTGTCCATCGTATCCGGAGAAATTGTGAGCCATCACCGTGGTTCTTCGCTCAGACAGGGTGAAGAGGCCAAACATCCTGAGCATTTCGATCCACAATGCTTGTGTTGCTCTCGATTATTATAACCATGGTCACATTTCTCACAGTAATAACCGTATCCCAGGAATCCGGTGATACTGGTAATGGTATCGAAATGGTCATCGTGATGATAAACATGAATGTATTTTCCGTCCTTAAAATCTTGCCCTCGAAACAACAGAGACCCGCGCACTTCTTGAGGGTGCACTTTCAAAGTGTATCGTGGAGCTAGGGCATCTTGCAATTTTTGCATCTCAGGAATGCCACAGGGTGTGTCTTTGGACATGCCAGCTTGTCGTAACAGGAGTTCTGCTTCACTTCGTTGTTTGCCTCGGTCCGATTGTCGAATGTTCTCCCAGTCTCTTTTCCATTCTGCCGTGTCGTTCTTGTTGACATAGGTTCGTCCCACCACGATGGCACGGGCTAAACACATCTGGTCATGAGGATTGTGAATTTGGACAAGGCTACGCTTAATGCTGCGAAGGTCGTTCACCAATAACATCTTTTTGCGTCCGGTCCCTTGAGGAGGAGAGACGTTGGTCATGTCCAATGTGGCTTTTCCATCGGTGATGTCAAACTGGTCATTAGATTGTTGCACGTGTTGAATCTTGTCCATGACTTTGGAAGCGGTCAATTCTGCAGGGGTGCTAAACTCGATCCAAACAGGGGATTTCAAACTGTCGTGTTGTATGGAAAGTCTCAAGCGATCGTCTTCTTTGGGTTGACATTGTCGCTTGAGTGAAGTGAGCAGAGAATCCCACACTCCGGTGATGAACCCTTCTGCTTTCTCTAACGGTACTTCGGACTTGAAATCTTTAAACTTCACCGTGTATTTGTAAGCCGTGGTTCTAAATTTTCTAGAGGAGCGCTTTTCCGTCTCTCGAATGGAATAGTATTTTTCAGGGTTGAGTAAGGGTGGTGAAATTGGTTTAGAGGTTTCAAATTCTGGTTCACTCATGTCCTCTTCAAAATCACTGGCATGAATTTGTGCCAAGATTTCAGCCCTGGTTCGAGGCGATAGATCACGTTTCTGCCTCTTACTTTCTTCTTCTTTCTTCTCGAATGAATTAGATCGTTTCATCTTGAAAGCAAAAAGTCAAATGACTCAAGTTCAAACACCATGAGCTTCTTTATAGTCATAGCAGACCAGCGTATATAAAAGGGTGTGTGTCTTGTCCTTTCACTATTCATTTCACTCTCAAGCCCAGCACAACGATGGAAGAGACTAACCAGATGGAACGTTTCGTCAGAGCTTTGCGAGGGGTCATTAGAAAATTCTCTTCAGACCAGCCTACGGACTACTCTCCTTCCTTTAGAGATAAAAGTCAAGATACTTGCTATATCTGTCAGAAGAAAGGGCATTGGTCTTCAGAGTGTCCAGACCGTCAAAAAAGAACAAAAACTGGGACTAAAAAAGACAAAAGTCAAGATACCTGTTATTATTGTAAAGAAAAAGGACATTGGTCTCCAGATTGCCCAAAAAAGAAACAAGAGGAGTCAGAAGAAAAGAGGGATTCTTCAGAAGAAGAGAGGGATTCTTCGAAAGAAGAGAGGGATTCTTCGAAAGAAGAGAGGGATTCTTTAGAGGAAGAAGAGGAAGAAAAAAGACAATTCTATTTACAAGAGGCAAAGAAACAGGAGAAGAAGAAAAGAAGAAGGGAAGAAAATGAGGAAAAGACGGTGAAGAAATTCAAAAAACAGAGAGACTAAACAAGGAGAAAGAAGAAGTCAATGAACTTTTTATTAAAGTGTTGTGTTGTGAATTGTGAAATGGATTGTAAAAAATGGATAAAAGAATAAATTAATGATATAAGGTAAGTGTCTTTGAGTTGTGATTTTAAAATAAGAACGTACACTCACGCACTCATACACAGACACGTACTATAAGGTAAAATGGGTGGGGTTTTTTTGAGTTATTGGCAAATTGAAATTGTATTTCTTTTCGAGAAATGTGGGTGGCCCTGAAAAGGGCCTTTTTCTCTTTATGATGTAGGGGTAAGTTTAAGCAATCAACTTTAACTGCCTTATGCCTTTGCCACGGCCAAGGCCTACTTCTGGACTGCGTAATGTTGATGATGATAATGATTGGGTTGAAATCACTAAGGGTGGTACGGTAGGCTTAGTCACAGGGTTGACGTGTTTAGCTCGGGAAGGTCGTATTCTCTTCGGTCGTGATAAAGAAGTCTGATACATTTGTTTCAGACTTCTTAACTCCGCTAAAATGTCCAACAGTACCGTGACCGTTTGATTCTCACCCTCTTGTTTCTTTGCTGCTACTTCTTCTTGCTGTTGCTGCTGTTGTTTTTTTCTTACCTCTTCTTCTTGTTGCTGTTGCTGTAGGAGAAAAGCCTGTTCCGCTTCCTTTTGTCGTTGTATAAATTTCTCCAATTCTTCTTTCTGTCTCTGTCTAAAATTCTCCACTTGCGGTAATGAAGAAGGTAACGAAGGTTCCGGAACAAATTCTTGCGAGGAGAGAAAATCCACAAAATCCCAATTCACCTCTTCTGAAAGTAAGTCCGGGTTCCCTTGGGCGGTCTCCGCTGCTGGTGCACCCCATTGGATCGCTTTCTGAGTTTCCGTCATGTTGAATCACTGTCGCATAGATTGACTGCACACAAGCGCTAGCAGATCTATATTGACTACGTGACGTCACAGACTGCTCTCTTCGGATTGGATGCGACTGGCTGAATTTTGTAACGCGTGTTCGGATTGGTGAATGAACTCAATCCGTTTCAATCCTACCTGTACCTATAAATAAGCCCAGTTCAGTGCATTGATTCACCTGTTTCTAGTAGCCTCAAGATGTGGACCGACGTTCAATCTTCAACCCTTGTGTCAACAATGATGTTCAGGACGGACATGCTCATGTATGTCCGGTCCAAGTGGACTGTTGTTGATAGGACAGATACAAGTCTATGGATGAGGAGAGTTTATATAGAAAGACAAGGATGTCTCAAGAGGGTACTTGTGTATGGACCGGCAGTTAGAAGGAGTTTAAGAAGAAGAAGAAGATGTGACAGATGCCATCTATGTTAATATTAATATTAACATAAACCCAAAGGCCCTTTTCAGGGCCAGCCATATTTCTCGAAAAGAGATAGCCTTTCCATTGCCTACCCCTTTTTTATTTTATTTTTTAGAGATAGAGACCCTCCCTGTTTCAATTTTACATAGACCCTATACAGTCCCAGGGGTTTTTGGCCATGTTAAATTTACATAGACCCTATATTGTCCCAAGGGTATTTGGCCATGTTAATTCCCATAGACCCTATATTGTCCCACGATTTTTCTCCATGTTAAATTTACATAGACCCTATATTGTCCCAAGGGTATTTTTAATGATAAGTCCCATAGACCCTATAGGATCCCCATTCACTACTTATGTCTTCTTTATAAGTCTCATATATCAGTCTTCTTTGTAAGTCATATATATCAGTCTTCTTTATAAGTCATATATATCAGCCTTCTTAATAAATCATATATATCAGTCTTCTTTAGAAGTCATATATATCAGCCTTCTTAATAAATCATATATATCAGTCTTCTTTATAAGTCATATATATCATATATATCAGTATTCTTTGTAAGTCATGTATATCAATCTTCTTTGTAAGTCATGTTTATCAGTCTTCTTTGTAAGTCATATATATCAGTCTTCATTGTAAGTCACACACACACGCACACACACACACACACACACACACACACACACATATATATATATATATATATATATATATATATATATATATATATATATATATATATATATATTTGTGTGTGTGTGTCTGTGTGTCTTCTTTTTAAGTCTCAAATACCAGTCTTCTTTGTAAGTCATACATATATATATATATATATATATATATATATATATATATATATATATATATATATATATATATATATCAGCCTTCTTTATAAGTCATGTATATCAGCCTTCTTTATAAGTCATATATATATATATATATATATATCAGTCTTCTGTTACCATTTGTCCAAAGATGAACGTTATCGTTAAGTCTGTTTATTTTCTATTTTTTTTTGCTAGTAAGTAAAGTGCTTCATTTCACGGAAGAAGCATTGGCTTTGCCCATATGTAAAACTAAATTTTAAATAGAAGCAACGCGTCAGACATGATTGATGTTCCAGTGAAAGGCAGCTATTGATTCGCAAAGACAGCAAGATAGAAAACAATCAGTTTTTTTTACACTAATGCTTATCACACAAGCTAAATTTAGAAAAAGAACAATTACAGTTTATAAGTTCTCCTTGCAGTGGCTAATTTGTAAGTCACTTTTGTTTTCTTCAAGATAAAGTGGCTTCTCGCTTTTTTCCTCACTGATTTAGGCATAACGAAAAGGACAGTAATAAATTTTAACGAGGCTAGTTATGGATGGGGTTAAAGGTTCGTCATAAACCTTTGAGGTCTTTATTTTCAACATCATAAAATCCAAAAGATGAACTTGCATTTAAATGTACACTTTATTTACTCTGCAAAGAGAGCTATTCTTTGCTCTTAGCTTTGATTGCAGCATAGGGTTTGATATAATTTTTGGAACATTTTCAGTGGGATTTTTTTCCTACATAGATGTAAACGCCTCAGAAGTGTTGGCATATTGTCACACTTGAAATCTAAATTCGTTGACCCATTTTTGTAATTCGGATCTCATCTTGATGTTTAATATATCACGAATTATTAAAAATAATTGTGTGAAATTTACTCATCAATATCATTCCAAGAGGCTGATGTATATGATATGGTAGCTCATTAAAAACCAGTTATCCACACAGGTTAAATGGCTGAGCGAATCAGTTTCATCGATGTCTTAAATTGCACAAAAAAGAAAGACCGAAAGAAAATCAGTCTGTAGAAGGAACACAATTTATGCTAAGTGAAAAGTACCGGCAGTGAGATATTACGAACAAAATGGAAATACTTAAAAGAAGAAGTTAAATAAGTAAAACATTTACATTACATCGTTTTGTACAACATGATTGGGAAGTTAACATTCAACTATATATATATATATATATATATATATATATATATATATATATATATATATATATATATATATATATATATATATTTTATAGAAATATATATATGTTTACGTAATACTTAGAAGAGAAATGCATCATAACAATCTTTGAAAATCTTTGACAGCTTTGAACCTGAAAGACGGTGAATCCCCTATATGTACAAATACTTCGATTTCAACGTAACTGATAAGTTAAATTATAAATATTCATTCCTTATTTGTCAAAGTTTGCTGTAGATACTAAATATTCTTATTATCACTTCTTTTGCTGAGAAAATACAAGACTGACTTTGCCACTGATTACAAGATGGAAATGACATACAATAGATGATCGAAACTGTATCCAGGTGTGCACAAAAAGAATGCGCAATATATAAGCACTAAATGAAAGCATGTATAAAGTGATCGCAGCGTACAAAACTTGCAGAGCATACGCCATTTGGAACCGAACACGACCCCTTGTCGGTAAATTAGCTCGCACCGAGTTACTTATTTTACCAAATCACCGACATTCAATAACATTTCTTGTATCTTGTATCCATCTCTCAATTTTGCTGACTTGCCTGCTGGCTAGTATCTTGAAAATTTGAACTTGCCCAAGCCGAATCTGAGCTTGTCCCGGGAGTTGGGCAAGTGAATTCGTAAATCCCTATATAATGTTGACATTTATTTTCCTTATGTGACCTTTTATCTTCAGGTGCTTTGTTTTAATAACATCTATTGACTCTACTCTCCCACCGACATCATTAAAAATAGGGTTATCTCCCTTTTTCCATGTTATAATGTTATAATATTATATGGTGAAAAACAGTGTTGCTCTTAGGACTCCACCCAACTTTCCCCCCAATGGTCTATACCCAAGTAACCTACTGACCTCGTTGCCATTGGTGATTAGGAGTATATAAAGCCTTGCAATTGATTTCGTTATGATTTAAGTGTAAGAAAACATCAGACGGAGGGGGGTTTCTTCCTCTTTTTTCTTTCTTAAAAATATTAATTCTGCCATCGTTGCTCAAGCAAATATATTGCTAGTCAACATATCGTCAGAAAATCGTGTGTAATCTTCAACACAGAGCGGAAATATAGATGCTTTCCGATAAGTTCACTAGCAGTGGATCTTCTTCCCATTGTCCTGAACCTTGCAGTTTCTCCTGTATGCCTACACCAAAACTGACCACTTTAAAAAAAGGCACGCTGAGGCAAAATCAACTTAAAAATTACAACTATAGCTACCAATAGAAAGCCTGATTTGCGTTCTGTGTGTGTGTGTGTGTGTGTGTGTGTTTTGTAATAGTTTGTTCAGATTCCATGAATTAATTTTAACTTCCAAACACGCCGTAAACTCAACATTGATTCTACCAGCATACCACAAATATGGCTGCTGATGACGTAGTTTGTATGCACCAGTTGCCGCACGGAACCAGTTATCATTCATTGTTCTAAATGCTATGCACGATTTTGTTTTAATAACATACACAGTCGTGATTTGCATTACGTGTTTCCATCTGTTAGTTCTAAATATACGGATTGGATGAAGAATAGGTAACTATCCCGCAACAACTGGTTTCGTCAGGCAACAGGCGCAGACCCTCCAGTAAGCAATGCTTTAGGGGTTGGATCCTGACTTTACAATGCCATAGATTAAGCGTAGAACGTAAAACATGTTGACTCGTTGCCAAATATATAAAAATGCAGGTCACATGCCCAAAAGAGTAGAGAGAGCAAACAATCTTGTCATGCAGTCAAAAATGAATGATTATTTTAACATACAGTAATACGTGCAGACAAAAGAGAAAAATAATATACATATATGGGCATGCATATATATATATATATATATATATATATATATATATATATATATATATATATATATATATATATATATATGCGCATGCCCATATAATGCATAATTATACCGTTCCTAGAATCAAATATATTGATATATTGCATCATATTCAGAATTCCATCCATATCTTTGGATTATCTTTGCTATCTTCGTTATCCTCAATACATTTTAAAAGCAGGAGCATCTCCTATATTTGGAAGTTTGGACCATGTTTTGACTGGAAATGTATTTGTGATTCAGACTTCTGTTTGCATGCACAACAACACGAAAATAGATTGCACAAGTAAACCCTGGTATGAGGATTAAATAAGGAAAAGTAAACCCTGGTGATGTCGGCATTAAACATGAAAAAGTAAACCCTGGTGATGTCGGCATTAAACATGAAAAAGTAAACCCTGGCGTGAGCATTAAAAAGGAAAACGTAAGCCTTGGTGATGTGGGCATTAAACAGGAAAAAGTTAACCCTGGTGATGTGGGCATTAAACAGGAAAAAGTAAACCCTGGCGTGAGCATTAAAAAGGAAAAGTAAAGACTGGTGATGTGGGCATTAAACAGGAAAAAGTAAACCCTGGCATGAACATTAAATAGGAAAAAGTAAACCCTGGTGATGTGGGCATTAAACAGGAAAAAGTAAACCCTGGCATAACCATTATATTGCAAAAAGTATACCCTGGCGTGAACATGAAAAAAAGAAACTGAAAACCATGGTGTGAGCATTAAACAGGAAATAATATGAACTTTATTATTGAAAATTATTTGTAAATCGTGAATTTAAAGTTCGGTCGAAACTTTTACTGTTATGAAAAGATGATACCTATTCTCTGTGGTATGGAAGCTTTATTATTCTTTTGAATACTTAATATGGACTATTTTTTATCCCAATTAGATGGATCTAATGACTATTTTGTACAACAAAATAGATCAAAGGACTATTTTTTACAACTAGATGGGTCTACGGACCATCTTTTTAAACTAGATGGATCTAAGGACTATTTTTTGCAACTAGATGGATCTAAGGACTATTCTTTACAACTATATAGATCTGAGGACTATCTTTTACAACTAGACGGATATACGGACCATCTTTTACAACTAGATGGATCTAAGACTATCTTTTACAACTAGATGGATCTAAGGACCGTCTTTTACAACTAGGTGGATCTAAGGACTATTTTTTTTACAACTAGATGGATCTAAGGACTATTTTTTACAAATAGATGGATCTAAGGACCGTCTTTTACAACTAGGTGGATCTAAGGACTATTTTTTTTACAACTAGATGGATCTAAGGACTATTTTTTACAAATAGATGGATCTAAGCGCAAAAAGAAGTAGTAACATATTACATGAATTTAATTCATGAAAGAAAAAGAAAAACGGAATTTAAAAACCCGTGCAAAAAATGAAATAGTTCATGTCTTATATTCTCAATTCAAAATCAATATTCGGTTTGGTTAAAAGAACATCGGAAGACATATTTAGTAAGAATTCGGCAGCCATAATTATTGGCTATATAAAACCAGGGTGTGGTTTGAATTGAAGTGTGCGAAAGCAGATAATGCATTTGACGTTCATTACTGCCATTAGCAATTAATTACAGTCTTATCTGTATTTCGTTATACATCTTTATATTGTTGTATTTATCTATACAGCTTTATATTGCTGTATTTCGTTATGCAGTTTTATATTGCTGTATTTCGTTATACAGCTTTATATTTCTGTATTTAGTTATACAGCTTCATATTGCTGTATTTCGTTTTACAGCTTTATGTTTCTGTTTTTCGTTATACAGCTATTTATTGCTGTATTTCTTTATACAGCTTTATATTGCTCGAACAATGGTGTTATTGTGCTGTTCTGAGTTATCGTTTCTAAGAAAACGTCACACGAGATTTGATAACAAAGGTAAACACGTGTAGATTTATATGAAGGCGATTACATGTCGGTACATTATCTTAGCTTGCGTCATTGCAGTGTTTTGAAACTTATATTTGTATTATGTAGCTGTACATAAAATAATTGGTCTTTTCGCGTTGGAAGGGCTGCTTTGTAAACTTGCCAATACATTTGCTTTCGACTTTCACTTATACATTGTTGAGAATAGGCCTAATTAACGGAAAGTATTTGCACTATAATAACACAAGTTTATCATCGCCTCCTCGTATCGACCCTTCATTTAAGAGTTGAGTTATGCCTAAGGTTTTTTCTAGTGCATGAAAAAAATTGCAAACGGTTTCAGTTGAGATGTACATGTATTAAGTGGCGTACTAAGGGTAAATGGCGCCGGGTCCAGGGTCGTCAATAGCGCACATGGTGAGAATGATGGCCCTAAGGCCCCAAGGGCAGAAGCCGGGGATGGATCTTGAGCTGGGGCTAGTGCCCCGCTCCCACTATCTAAGGGGTTTGCAAGAGTGCAGTCAGCTCTCCCAGCGGGTCCCCGGCTGAGCCCTTGCCGCCAACTATTTATTTTTCTGCAATTTGATGCCATTTAGTGGCTTTTCTTTGCATCTAAATTCTGTCTTTCACACAAGATAATCAAGCACCATTTTATGCATGTCTATCATTTTGGCGTCCCAAGACCTCTGGCGCCTAGAGCAACCGTCCCGTCCCACTCCCCTTAGTTTGCTACTGCATGTATCAGTGCTGCGTTAGTTACTTAGTAATGAGAAAGAAAAATAGTTTTTACAAAGCATATAACACTCCTAATTATATATATGTAGATACTGTTACAAAGAACTTCCTCATTAACCATAATTGCTTATTACTATGGCATTAAAATGTTTAAACTAATTAGTAGCCCAACCATCTCTGTTAAAGTTGACAGACTCTGTGTGACAATAGCTAGTCACAATCATCAACACTATCTACAGTTGTTAGCTCTCTTACAATGACTATGCCTTAAGAAAGTACCACACTACCTGAATTTTATACTAGATTTTCTGAGAACCTTACTTATTTTTCTTATATCTATGCATATTGTTCCCTTAAAATTAAAGTTTAAAAGTCATTTCCAAATCTTCATTCCGGCCATCTTGATTATATATTCAAGTACTTTTGCGGATAACGCTCCGGTGGCCTAAGTTGTTGGAGTGTTCGCCTCGGATACGGGAGGTCGCGGGTTCGAACACAGGCCGAGTCATACCAAAGAGAAAATGGTACCAACATCTGTAATAAGAGGTTGGTGTTAGGACTAGTTGCCTAGTATCAGGGTATTGTGACTGGGTGGTACATGATGCTACATTTCTGCGTTATGATGTTCCAGTGCTGGGTATCGCTATAAACTGTCACACTGCAGACATCATAGCGATATAACTGGAAAATTGTTAAAGCTACGTTAAAATGCACACACACACACACACACACACACACTTTTGCGGAACGAATATTCTAATTTTTGGCTACGTAATCCCATTTTATGAACCTTCTTACCGGGCAACCACAAGCGAGTCCTAAAGATGACAAATTATGCAAAACCTTGACGATTTTATTTAGTATTGCCGCTTATTCAAAAGATCACTTTCAAAAAGTTTCAAGGTAGAATTTAAGTTTTTTTTTAAAACGTGCACAGCGATACGTAAATGACTTTGACTGTTTGTATACCTCAGACATTAGACTTACTCTTAGTGCAACATTTTCCAGAATGAATCTCTAAAATAAAATTTCTGGGGGTGGGGTGGGGTGTTGGTTGGTAAGGAAACACCTGATCAAAACGGATCAGACTGAAAATTGAAAAATGGAACTGATTTAGTTGTCAATTTCAAACACTTATTTCGTATGTTCATAGTATTTAGGATTGAGTTGCCGAAGTCAAAACTTTTAATACACTGTTTATCGATTCGGTACCCTGCATCCCTTTTATTGTACAGTACACATAGATTCATTCATTTTGGTGCATACTTTTAAAATTTATTCTTTGTTTAGAAATAATCTGCCATGATACATCGAAATCAATATATAACGTTCAGCTGGTTTATGTGTAACTATAAAAAAATGGCTGCTTTTATTTATCACATCTTATTTATTATTAAGTAAGATAGGCTCATAATAGACGGACATTGTTAACTCCATTAGACTGGTAATACACGGATATTGTCAAGTCCATTAGACTGGTAATACATGGACATTGTTAACTCCATTAGACTGGCAATACACGGATATTGTTAACTCCATTAGACTGGCAATACACGGACATTGTTAACTCCATTAGTCTGGTAATACACGGATATTGTTAACTCCATTAGTCTGGTAATACACGGATATTGTTAACTCCATTAGACTGGTAATACACGGATATTGTTAACTCCATTAGACTGGCAATACACGGACATTGTTAACTCCATTTGTCTGGTAATACACGGACATTGTTCACTCCATTAGCCTGTTAATACACGGACATTGTTAACTCCATTAGTCTGGTAATACACGGATATTGTTAACTCCATTAATCTGGCAATACACGGATATTGTTAACTCCATTAGACTGGCAATACACGGATATTGTTAACTCCATTATACTGGTAATAGACGGACATTGTTAACTCCATTAGACTGGCAATACACGGACATTGTTAACTCCATTAGACTGGTAATACACGGACATTGTTCACTCCATTAGACTGGTAATACAAGGACATTGTTAACTCCATTAGACTGGCAATACACGGATATTGTTAACTCCATTAGACTGGTAATACACGGACATTGTTAACTCCATTAGACTGGTAATACACGGGCATTGTCAAGTCCATAGACTGGTAATACACGGGCATTGTTAAGTCCATTAGCCTGTTAATACGCAGACATTGTTAAGTCCATTAGACTGGTAATACACGGACATTGTTAACTCCATTAGACTGGTAATAAACCGACATTGTTAAGTCCATTAGACTGGCAATACACGGACATTGTTCACTCCATTAGACTGTTAATACACGGACATTGTTAACTCCATTAGACTGGTAATACACGGATATTTACGCGCAACATGTGGACAGATACTTCTTGCTAAAGATCAAACAAGTTAATGCCACATAAGACAGAGCTGGTCTTCGAATATTTGTATATACCACCATCCTCATGGTGTATCTACCACAATCCTCATGGTGTGTATCTACCACCATCTTCATGGTGTATCTACCACCATCCTCATGGTCTATCTACCACCATCCTCTTGGTATGTCTACCACAATCCTCATGGTGTGTCTACCACAATCCTCATGGTGTATCTACCACCATCCTCATGGTGTATCTACCACCATCCTCATGGTGTGTCTACCACCATCCTCATGGTGTATCTACCACCAACCTCGCGGTGTATCTACCACAATCCTCATGGTGTGTCTACCACCATCCTCATGGTGTGTCTACCACCATCCTCATGGTGTATCTACCACCATCCTCACGGTGTGTCTACCACCATCCTCATGGTGTATCTACCACAATCCCTATGGTGTGTATCTACCACAATCCTCATGGTGTATCTACCACCATCTTCATGGTATGTCTACCACCATCCTCTTGGTGTGTCTACCACAATCCTCATGGTGTGTCTACCACGATCCTCATGGTGTGTCTACCACCATCCTCTTGGTGTATCTACCACCATCCTCATGGTGTGTCTACCACCATCCTCATGGTGTGTCTACCACCATCCTCACGGTGTGTCTACCACCATCCTCATGGTGTATCTACCACCATCCTCTTGGGGTATCTACCACCATCCTCATGGTGTATCTACCACAATCCTCATGGTGTATCTACAACCATCCACATGGTGTGTCTACCACCATCCTCATGGTGTATCTACCACCATCCTCACGGTGTGTCTACCACCATCCTCATGGTGTATCTACCACAATCCCTATGGTGTGTATCTACCACAATCCTCATGGTGTATCTACCACCATCTTCATGGTATGTCTACCACCATCCTCTTGGTGTGTCTACCACAATCCTCATGGTGTGTCTACCACCATCCTCATGGTGTGTCTACCACCATCCTCATGGTGTATCTACCACCATCCTCATGGTGTGTCTACCACCATCCTCATGGTGTGTCTACCACCATCCTCACGGTGTGTCTACCACCATCCTCATGGTGTATCTACCACCATCCTCTTGGGGTATCTACCACCATCCTCATGGTGTATCTACCACAATCCTCATGGTGTATCTACAACCATCCACATGGTGTGTCTACCACCATCCTCATGGTGTATCTACCACCATCCTCACGGTGTGTCTACCACCATCCTCATGGTGTATCTACCACCATCCTCATGGTGTGTCTACCACCATCCTCATGGTGTATCTACCACCATGATCATGGTGTGTCTACCACCATCCTCATGGTGTGTCTACCACCATCCTCATGGTGTATCTACCACCATCCTCATGGTGTGTCTACCACCATCCTCATGGTGTATCTACCACCATCCTCATGGTGTGTCTACCACCATCCTCCTGGTGTATCTACCACCATCCTCTTGGGATATCTACCACCATCCTCATGGTGTATCTACCACAATCCTCATGGTGTATCTACCACCATCCTCATGGTGTGTCTACCACCATCCTCATGGTGTATTTACCACCATCCTCACGGTGTGTCTACCACCATCCTCATGGTGTATCTTACACCATCCTCTTGGTGTGTCTACCACCATCCTTATGGTGTATCTGCCACCATCCTCATGGTGTGTCTACCACCATCCTCATGGTGTATCTACCACCATCCTCATGGTGTATCTACCACCATCCTCACGGTGTGTCTACCACCATCCTCATGGTGTATCTTACACCATCCTCTTGGTGTGTCTACCACCATCCTTATGATATATCTGCCACCATCCTCATGGTGTGTCTACCACAATCCTCATGGTGTACCTACCACCATCCTCATGGTGTATCTACCACCATCCTCATTGTGTATCTACCACCATCCTCACGGTGTGTCTACCACCATCCTCATGGTGTATCTTACACCATCCTCATGGTGTATCTACCACCATCCTCTTGGTGTATCTACCACCATCCTCTTGGTGTATCTACCACTATCCTCATGACCAAGTCATACAAAAATCAGGTTGATCTCAAGTAATTCGTAAAAACCAAAACGAAATCAGCAAATGTGCAGACAAAAACTCTTTAAAATGGTTTAATCTAATTTATTCCTATTATGTGAAATCAATAATATTTACTGTCTCTTTCATTGTTGCATTCTATCTAATGCTATCAACATTTGAGGATAATTTGGTTTATCAGCAATTTAAGGTCCGTCTTTGTATTTATTTCAAGATCTGCAAAGTTTGTGGTGTATTGGTAGAATGAGCAGAAAATGTCTATATAATTAAAATAAACTACAGATTACAAGATAACTGACAAAGTCGCGCATTCTGCCACAAGTCCACGAATTTCGAAACATCAAATTATTTTTCCTTTGGAAACAATCGAATGTGATCGCTTTGAGAAAGACTTTGTCAAACAGCCTGTGGAAAGTTACTGTGTATTAGTTTGAGATAAGTAAATCACGCTAATGAAATATAAGGAAGACAGAAATTTGTCCAGTTTGGAATAAAATCTTCCTTTGTTACTTGTTCCCCATTAATACCTGTTCTACTCTGACAATTAATCTCTGTGACCAGTATGTCCAGAACTTGTAGCACAACAATTACGCTAGTTATATAGGAATTGTACTTGTCAATGTCATAGAGTGATATATCACTTATTTGTTTGGTCAATGAAAAAGCAGTTAATTAACCACAATTCATGATGCGATGTATTTACCTTTAGCTTTCCGACTTAGTATCGGACGGAAAGTTTAGTGTCCTGACGATTATTTGCTTTTGTTTCACTGTTCCGGAGAATATTAGGTCAACAGGCTTTCATTTTCCATATCATTTCAGTATAGTGTTTGTCAGTGTCACTTATGACGAAAAAGTTAGGTCAGTACATAAATAACCGTGTATATTTCAGTGCCAAATCCTGATAGGTCTGTTTCCGTTGCCAAATCCTGGTATATCTGTTTCTGTTGCCAAATAAATCAAGCTATGTTTGCTTGTTTGTTGTTGTTTCTTTCACTTGTGGAATCACTAACCAAATTCATTATAGGGAATAATGTGTCCGTTCAAAGAAACGTGCTTTTGTTTGTTAATGCAATTTTTCGGTACAAGATACGATATGCATAGCGACCAGTATATTTTGATGGAGAGAGAGAGAGAGAGAGAGAGAGAGAGAGAACCCGGCATAGAACCATCGACCCTTGGGAGGTTACTTGCAAGCTTTCTCGCGTACCCATGTTGGCCCAGCAGAGACTCTAGCTCACGCGGACAAAAAAATTACATTCCAGTGATCTGTAAAGGCGAGCGTCTTAGACCAGAGAAAGAATTAGATAATGCCCTTATAGCAAGATATAGAAAATGTAACATTTTATCTGAAAATCTCACCTGATGAATTTAAAATTTTCATACGAAGAGGAAATTCAGATTATGACGTCAAATATTAGTAATCTGACTTTGGGCATTATCCTAGTTGGATATTGTACTCTTATCCGATAAATTGTCAAGAAAAGCCGTATGAAATATATTCTGATCTGACGAAGAAAAATTGCCAGACAAGCACACAATTACCGCGGTACTTGGAAATAATATATTTAGATATCTGTCTCACGTAATTAAAGAGCATCTTTTTTATGAAACCACAAAACGTTAATGATGAAAATAAGTGCCAAAAAAATGCTTGCATTATGTCCATGGAATGAAATAACAAGAAATAAGTGTTGATTGCCAAAAGCAATCGAGGTTTTATTATGTTAAGTTGATAACGGTTACATGATAATCAAATACAGAAAAGCCACGATTTGGCCTCAGAGATTATTTTATGAAAATCAATCTCTCATGTTTACATTAGTGTTCCAGCAATTACTATAACAGTTTAGCATTAAATTTTTCCGTCCTGAAACGGTGGCATAAGGTGTCATGCCAGTACTGTAAAGATATGTACCAAAATAGGCGAAGAACAGAATTAATCTCTTGTTTAATATTGATGAACAATAACTACGGGTACATTTTTAATACGCAACTGAAAAATCACGTGTTCATATCAAGTTACAATGGTCACGGAATTTCAGTGACATAATGTAAAGTGAAATTATGATATTCGGCGTTGTTTAGTCAACGCCACAGTGCAGTATATTGAATAAGTTCCGAATGAACAAAATAAGAATTCCATGCCCGAATTAATGCATTCTGTTTCCAGAACTAAAGTGATGCCGACAAGTGTGGACAGAAAATATTTGCAATCAGTGCCAAAAAGTAATAGGATGGTTTTCAATACAGAACGATAATTGATAGCTTCTCTAATCTCCTTTTTATTGTTTAAAAAAACTACATAAATTCTAAGTGCAGAATGTGAGATATCACCCCCAAAATTCCGCACAGTACTTATATGGCGTCCTCGAAAGACGAATTCCTGTCTTTATTCCTATATTTGCCTTTTTCGTGTCATTTTAAACAGAACCATCTTTGCAGATCAACAAGTGCATATATCACTTAATCTCCGAATTAGTTGACACCAAAGGTCTAGCATCCCGTAGCAGCAAAATCTGCGATTTATGTCTGACTTTAGAGTGGATAGCACAGACAATAAAATACCTTTAAAATCAACTCTTTTGCGAAATACGATAAAATTCCAATATTTGGACTAATGATGAATAATTTGTACGACAAATCAACCAACACACTTTACTTTTTCGTGTTCATCACCTTGTTGGGACCGATCCGTATTTTTACATAAAAGTGATTCACATAGTTGTGGATTAAACCCTACGTAAAGTAGTAACCTCATTGGAAATATAACTGTCTATTTTAGAGAAATGTTTTGACAAGTTCCGCAGTAGCATTTGCCTGATTTGATGGAGTCTTGAGTCTTTCTTCAGTAGTTGTACTCAGTTTGTAATTTCAAATCAAGGCCACAATGACACTTACCTGATCACAAAGAATCACGAGTCTTAGATCAATGTTTGCACTTCTTGGCGTGATTGTGTGTCAAGGTTGAAATGACATTTGTCTGATCTCATGGCGTGATTTTGTGTCAATGTTGAAATGACATTTGTCTGATCTCATGGCGTGATTCTGTGTCAAGGATGAAATGACATAGCGTCATCAGGTTCGTTTAATATTTGTATCATAGTTTGTGATTACGGGTCAAGGCCACAACAATATTGCCTGATCTATTAGAGTCATTTATTTGACCGCTGGTCAATGTCTCAATTATATTTGCCTGATTTTGAGACGTGAGTGTTAGTTTAGCAAGTGTGCTTAGTTGCGTGACTACTGGTCAAAATCACAATGAAAATTTACTGGTCTCAAGAGTGTCATTGAATTAAATATTGGTACTCAGTTTCGTGACTGCCAGTGATGCAATCGTTATTATCTTACATCATGATGTTTATTTTTGCATAATCGCTTTGAGGACCAATGTTCTTCGAATTAATTTTGTCCTGTTACAAAAAGCAGTGACTTTGTGTTGTAGAGCTTTGCATTGTCAGTACAAACATGCCATATGTATACTTGATGTGTGTGGTTCGACCTTTCATGTATTTGTCTTCAAAATTCGATTTAGGTCAAAAGCGGTGAACGAAACAAAATGTTGATATCACTATTTCCGCCTGTAATGATGACTTATATTTACTTAACGTATGCAGCCATTTGTTTCTTAGAAATGGTTTTCATAGGGCCAAACAACTGAGGTTTCTATTATTAATTGGAAGTATAAAAAAGTGCATAATTCACCTAAAATATAACCACAGAAGGTCCGCTGCCCTTTTTCTTATGATTAGTGTGACTGTGTAAGTAATTGCATACATATAGTGTAGCTGTATTATCATAAGCCCAAATTTATTGTATATTTCATATAGTTATTCTTTAAAAATTGTAAACTTCGTTTGATTTGGTCTTGTGCGGT
Organism: Sinohyriopsis cumingii; assembly: GCA_028554795.2. Taxonomy (NCBI): domain Eukaryota; kingdom Metazoa; phylum Mollusca; class Bivalvia; order Unionida; family Unionidae; genus Sinohyriopsis; species Sinohyriopsis cumingii. Next base: position 8,408,134 of record CM068842.1, on the reverse strand, counting down.
TGAACGCAATTTTACAGACATGATTTTAAACGACGGTCAGTATATATATATATATATATATATATATATATATATATATATATATATATATATGACCCATGCTGTACTGAATTTTCGAAATCCTATTCGTACTTGCATTTGACGATTTTGTTGAGAGAAATCCTCGACTGTTACATGAAGGGGCCCCGAGTGGCCGAGTGGTCTAAAGCGCTCTCCGTTACGGATCACTGCCATCTCACCTCTGTCTGCGTGGGTTCGAGTCTCGGATTCGGCTAATGTGGGTATGTGAGAAAGCCTGCCAGTAGCTTCTCGTGGGTCGGTGGTTCTTTCCGGGGTTTTCCCGGGTTCTTCCTCCACCATTAATACTGGCCGCCATGTATAGCCAATCGCGTGCTGAAAAATGGCGTTAAGCCCTACAACAACAACGACTGTTACATGCTTGAATGATAGATGTAGTCTAAAAGTAAACAAGAAACAGTTGAACATGGATAATTATAATGAGTGAGGTGATTGCCACTGTTGTCAGAATAACACATTTGTTAAAGAATGATCACAGCGGGGTGATCTGCGTAACTACGTGATTGCTGTAAGGAGAGCAAAATTGTTTTGACCAAACAAAGGACAAAGGACGGAAACCATGGGTGGCGAAAATCAACTGAACTAGATACTATAATATCTACTAAATAGTTTCAAGTTCATTTTGTTGCGAATGTGGCTTTTGTGTTATTTATTTGTTTCTGAAATCATAATTTCGCTAATATATTGAAAGGCAAATATTTTGCATGTTAGTGTATAAATTACGTTTTTGACCAGACGTCTGATTTCTAACAAAACCGACTTATGTGGCCGCAACTTCAGAACGGTTTAGTCTCAATCATAGGTTTGTAGATAGGCGGCGCTCATGTTTGCAGCAGCATGTGCCTAAATCTTTAACCTTGGCACGTGCCAAATGGACATTTATAGTCTTATGTCGATGGTGCGTTTCCATCGGAACTTTCTAAAATATGCCCTGTAGACATTCAGATGATTGGTGGTGTTTTGTTGTTGTTGTTTTTTTTTTTGGGGGGGGTGCTTCTGTGGAATCTGTTTGTAAGTTTGGGACATCGGAATTGAGTAAATATGTAGGACATGATTTTATTGGATTTCCATATTTTATGTTTCAAAAGCGCTTTCCATCAAGGACTATTGTTTTCGCTCATATCATAACCAACGTATTTCCCTCTGTATTCTCCCCCCCCCCCATGGTACCCATGGAACTCAGTGCTAACAGTACTGGAACATGTACGTAAATAGAAAAAAGTAGTTATATATTTTTAATGTCAGTGGGTTGCAAAACAATTTATTGTATCCAGCCTTTCTTTGTTTTGTTCGTATGTTCGAATATTGCGGATTTTTTTGGAACGAAATTGCAATTGGATAAACATCATTTAGTATAAATTAAATAATTTAGGCACACATATAAGAATAAAAAAGAAATTGTTAGGTAAAAGTCCATTGGTATTACATTCCTTTATAGTCCGAAACGCTCAGGCAAGTCAGTTGTATAAACAGAACAATACAATACATAAAATCAGTAGCAAAGACAAGGCTTAAATTAGTGACTAATTCGTGAAGCTTTGTAAGTTGGACCCAGAACAGTATTAGATTGTTGGATTAATACAACCAATCAAGGTAACCTAACCGTTTATCTTATATGGTAGTGAAATCTGCTGTTGTACAGATAATTCTATTATGAACAAGTACGGGGCCCCGAGTGGCCGAGTGGTCTAACGCGCTCTCCGTTACGGATCATTTCCATCTCACCTCTGTCTGCGTGGGTTCGAGTCTCGGATTCAGCCAATGTGGGTATGTGAGAAAGCTTGCCAGTAGCTTCTTGTGGGTCGGTGGTTCTTTCCGGGTTTACCCGGGTTCTTCCTCCACCATTAATACTGGCCGCCATGTATAGCCTATCGTGTGCTGAAAAATGGCGTTAAACCCTACAACAACAAGAATGAACAAGTACACGCTGATTTCTTACGAAGGTTTCTCTTCTTTAAGACAAAACTCTGACTCTATTTCATGCTGGCCCGTGGTTTAGTCGATATTCGAAAAGAACTAATTTTAATAATGCATTTGAGATAATTATGAAAAATATTTTATCTTCTTCAATCTTAATAGTTTACATGTGGGATTTTTGGGGTTGAATTAGGAAAGAAAGTTATATCACTACTGATATTTTCTGTGCTAATAGACATAAAACACAAGAACATTAATGGTCAATAACTGCCATAATCACGCGGGATAACATGAGAAATATGCTACTCCATTCTGCTGCTAGCCATGTAAAAAAAAAGTAATAAAGAAAGAAAATATTGCTTGTTCTGAGTGAATAACAGATTATTTCATCTCGTGAGTGAAAAAAAAAGCACATTAATTCTTGGCTTCGTCAAAAATGTTACATATTCATTCCCAGCAAGAACATTTTTTCTTTTTATTTTATTCCCATACGTGTTGGCTGGTGTATTAGGTCAAATCGGTGTAGCAGATTTCCTACTCGATATTGTCAGTTATTTATTGTCTATGTTTTGCAGTTTTTCACCTTCGCGATGAAATATATCCGCTATTCACTGGGAACAAGCAGATTTTCGTTTCATTGTATGCTCAAACATGCTAATTAGTAATACGTAAAGCAGATTTTCGTTTTATTGTATGCTCAAACGTGCTAATTAGTAATACGTAAAGCAGATTTTCGTTTTATTGTATGCTCAAACGTGCTAATTAGTAATACGTAAAGCAGATTTTCGTTTTATTGTATGCTCAAACATGCTAATTAGTAATACGTAAAGCCGATTTTCGTTTTATTGTATGCTCAAACATGCTAATTAGTATTACGTAAAGCAGATTTTCGTTTTATTGTATGCTCAAACATGCTAATTAGTAATACGTAAAGCAGATTGAAGCAGCATATCTCTTATGGTATTCCAGGCGATTACGTCACTTGTTTACCGTTTATGTTCTACAGTGTTTTTTGTGTATTCGAATGGAAAAATATCGGTAGTGTCGTAGTTCTCATTCCTAATTCCTAAATAAATATTTGTAATAATTCACTCCAGGGAAATATCAAAATTAGTTCTATCAGAAAATCCACTACTTCGCTGCCTTGCATGACAAATGGTAATCTCAGTCATTCCCCTCTGCTGGATGACCCATAACCAGACTGAATGATCAACATATGTACTCTCAGCATTACAAGATATAAACAAAATATTACGTGGCTTCATCCAGACACAAGATATTATACATGTTTAGACAAGATAGGCAAAACTAGTTCGCGGCACTATCTGGTCAACGTACCTTTTTCACGTTTGCAAAAGAATTACAATAACCATCCTCCCACTCGATTTTTCTTGAAATCGGATTAATACTCCTCCAATCCTATTTGCAAAAATCAAGTTAACAGTGAAGACCATTTGGTCTATGAAAGAACGTTAATTTTAGAAAATATATAATTACCTAAATTAGACAATAAAGGGTAATTTTTGCATGAATTCTATGTATGAAATTACGTTTACAGTCATACTTATCAATAAGAAACAACGGATAAGGGCAGCGGACCTTCTGAGGTCATATTAGAGGTGGATTGTGCATTTTTGTTACTTCCAATTAATAATAGGAACCATACAGTTGTTATGCCCCATGAAAACCATTCCTAAGACAAATGGCTGGATATTTACATGTCTTAAGTGGAATCGAAGATTGGAGTTTGTTATAGTATTATTGTATTCATTTTTTACTTTTTTGTCTCAGACAATTTTGCCAGAACTCTGTAAGCAATGTTAAGAAAATTCACTTAATTTTTTGAGCAGAATGACCAAACACACACTATGTCTCTTTCTCTCTCTCTCTCTCTCTCGCCGTGAGAGCGAAACTAGCGACCACTGTTCATGCATTTTCAATATTCTTTTAAAATCATTTATTTGCTATATTTTACCTTGCATTCGTATCATCTTTATATGGAACATGTAACTATTTTAAAATCTTTCCTTAAGAAGCGTTCTTAAACATACATGCACGTTTTTGAATTATTTCACCTGTCCTTGGATTTTAAAATGCCGTCAATCTAGGGATTGTCTTCAAAATAATAAGCAATAACACATTATTATATTCAAATCAAGAGTCCATCCAAATGACTGATGCTCTTCTGGGTGGAAAGAATTTCTATGAATTTAAGACAAGACCATTTATTCCTTTTGGCTGCTGAGTGTTGAGACCATTCTTCGCCGATAACAAGACTGTTAAATCAGCGTATATTTAATGTCATCCTGACACCATTTCCTTTTAAGACAAAGTAGACATGGTTTTTGGTGAAACCCACATGTCATAATGATCATCCATTCACGGGGAGTAGAGGCAATAAAATGTTTATAACAGTCATCGTGGCAGTCATATTGGATGTACAACTGATAACACTGATATTTCGGACAACTAGGTATCATAAGAAGCATATTGGTGAATACCTCAACCAGCAGGGAGGGTGAACAAACTCTAATTGGTTCACCTGTATTTCGCCAAAATACGACTTCCTGGGAGATCGCAAAATCGTAAAAAAAAAATGCGATATTCAGAAGACAACTCCGTCGATGACAAATTGGTTTACCTGTTATCGCTGATAGTTTTTTTTTCTTCGATGCAACTTAAGGAAAAATGCGCGATTGTCAGTGACGCGTTGACGCCCTCATTGCTGCTCATTTAAAAATTTTATCTAACCCGATTCGATACCGTGTTCGAGGATCGTGTAAATTTATTGTTACAAATCCGTGCGGGGTTATTTTAGCATGACTAAAGAAATTTTTAAATTTATTCACGTCCATATCACCGCTGCACCAGGTCTGATGAATATTTCGTAACGTATGAGTATCAACTCCGTTAAACACAGCAAGAATATTACAGTTATCCCTGATCACTTTAGGGTTCTGTGTATACCGCTGAGTTACATAAATCATATCAGTATTTTTGTGTCTACCTCTGGAAAATATCATAGCTGGATTGGACTGCTTATCCAGCATTACATCATCGTAAACAACTAAATTGTTAATTGACCCATCAATATCATCAACATTCGGTGCTTCATTAACATCAGTAATAAATTCAACAACATCATCACCGTTTTCATTTAACGATTTTGCCCTTTCATTAAAATCTTTTATTACATCATAGCAACGCTGACCGTCTACAGATGGAGCTACCAGATATAATTTATCCCATTTCATCCACCTCATTATTAAATTAAGTAACAACTGCGTCTTACCACTCCCAGATGGACAAATGATAATCATACAAACAGAATTTGGTAGCGCTGCGTGATGCTTAGCTGGTTCTCGTCGTTTTGTAGCAGAAAAGTCAGTGATCTCCATTAGAATAATATAAAATAAATATGGATTTATATTGTGTGAAATGCAGGGCGCGCACGCCAACAAGTGATCTAACAACCATCACAACAAAAAATAATAGATCTACGGTTTCGGGCAAGTGTGAGCGATACGGTACAAAGAAATTTAAATTTATTTCCACTGACAAGTCAGGTGAAAAACCAAAACCAAAGCCAAAACCAAAGTCAAAGCCAAAACCAAAGCCAAAGTCAAGTGAAAAAAAAAAGCAACACGGAGGTGTCATCGCAGCAAAATTAACAAAACTACCCGGAACTCCGTGGGCTAAATACCCAGGAGAAAAACATCTTCCAGGATATAATTACTGCGGTCCTGTAACCAGACTTGATATCAGACTTGATGACCAAAATCAACCAAAACTAGGTGAGTATCCGATAAACGCTGTTGATAAGGCGTGTCATGCTCATGATTTAGCTTATAAAAGTAAAAATCTGCAGCATAGACATCTCGCGGATGTGAAATTAATTCATGCACTAAATTCCATCACTGATAAATCTCTCGAGGAGAGGTTAGCCAGTTGGTTAATAAAATCCGCAATGAAAGGTAAATTAGCGCTAGGTGCTGGTAATTAATTATAATGGAGTCGATTTATTATTCCCCAAGAGGATACTGGAGGGGTAGCGCAGCAATTAGTAAACTCGCTGAAGCAGCAAAAGTTACGCGCGATACTGCTAAAAATTGGTTATCCAAACAGGCAATATGGCAAATTTACCAACCACCGCCTAAACAAGTTCACTTTGCACATTTTGATGTTAGTGTTCCTAATGAAATTCATCAAGCTGATATATTATTTCTGCCACATGATACTATTAAAATCCGAAGACGTCAAATTACATACAAGTACGCGCTAACTGTAGTTGATGTTGCAAGTAGATACAAAGATGCAGAACCGTTAACGACTAAAAGATCATCTGAGGTTGCTTCTGCTTTTGAACGAATTTATCAACGAGTTGGTCTGTGATGGTCACATCTCTTACAAGATGATCCTGGCAAAGAATTTCAGGTTGCAGTATCATCGCTGATGAAGCAACATAACGTCAACATCAGATGAGGACATACTGAAATTCACCGTGATCAGGCAATTGTTGAGCTATTTAATCGAAGACTTGCTGAGCGGTTATTTGGATATCAATACGCGAAGGAATTCATTCAGGACAAGAGATCACGCGAATGGGTTGCAAGAGTACCAAATGTGATAACTGCATTAAATAATGAAATAACTCGAACAACCAATATGAAACCTATTAACGCAATTGCCAAAAGACATATACCACAACGACGTAATTTTTCAACACAACCAATACTGGGTGATGTCACTGTGAGATATTTATATGAACCAGGTGAACTTGAAAAGGGTAAAAAAAAGGAGCGACTGATCCTATTTGGAGCATCACTACACACAAGATATCTAACATAACTAGATCTACTGGTAGACCAGCAATCTACAGGCTGGATTCAACTGCTCCTCAACGTGGATTCACACGTGAACAACTACAAGTAATTCCCGAGGACACACAATTACCGCCCAGATCACTTAACTAGCACCCCGACGTCGATTACACTCAAGACAGGTCAGCATCACATTTTCGCGTGTATGACCACGGCTGTTATCTTTTCTATCTACGGTAAATTGTCTTGGATTATTACTCGAATACTGCCACAACATTATACAATTACAGCTTGCACAATGGTTATTCTGCTGTTGTTTCAGTGTTATGATAAATTCAACATCAAGGTCAAATTCTCGATTAATTTTTTTGTCACTCTGTTTGTAACCAGTTCATTTTTTCTTATTATATCATTGTTGTTTTCATTATTAATTTCATCAGCCATTGACTCATCCAAAACAATCCTTCGCAGTTGAGATATTCTTCTGACTCTGGATACAGCCAAATAAACCAAGTTTGACCACTCGATTCGATCATCATTGATCCAAACAACTGTATCAGAGATAGTCAATCCTTGAGATGAATGAATCGTCACTGCGTATCCTAGCGTCCACGGGGATTTATCGGCGCGCAGTGCATTTTCAACAACATTGACATCAACTGCGACAATATCATTCAGCACAAGATTCTGCTTCCTTCCTGACTGTCCTGGTATATCAACGTCGATATTCTGTAACCGCGTGTCAGCTGGTCTGTAACACAATGGCACTGGCAGTGTTGGAAATTTTTTCTTGTGTAATTGAAATAACTGTTGTTGAAGTGTGTCTCTGACTATCTTTCTACTTGCCACTATCAAATCGTTTGGTTTCCACGTTTTCCAAAAGTCGTTCAAGGAAGTTTCTGAAATCACCTTGCGTATAATTTTACATTGAATTTTATTCGGTTGTAGTCTGATTAATGTTTTAAATTAGTTTAATTCTGCATCGATTAATTCTGCATCGAGAGATCTGTGATCATCAGTCACTACTTCGTAATAATCAACAAAATTCTTCAACCAATAGTGTGGAGATGGTCCAACAAACGAAGGTGGCTGACCGTGATCGCCGCACATAACCACTGCAGTATTTTTTGTTAATAACCAATCGAGAAATGTTTTTCATGTTTCTAACGGTACCGTACATATTTCGTCCCAAATTATAATCCATGGAATATATTTCTCTCCCATTCGATCTGAAGTCCACACACCACCTCTGTATTTGAAAAAGCTGTGATATGTACAAGAATCGACTCCTCGTTGTTTCATCTCCCGCGTGAGTCTGTGTGTTGGTGTTAGCACAATCATATCTGAATTCTGTCGAAATAATTCGATCACTCGACTTGTCTTAGCAGAACCTCCCGAACCGTTCAAATAAACGGTTTTGTGTCTGGATACTGGATCATACACAGACGGTGCCGACGACATTTCTGATAATTCTGATTTGCAATAACTATCTTTAACCGCAACATCCGCGGATTCACAATAACAATGTAACATTTCTTGTTTTATTCTCCATGAACTCCATGATTCATCATTGCTTGTGAAACGAGCCAGTAATTCTGAATATCTTTTATCGATATAAAATGAATCCGTTACAACTCTAACTGCAGTGTCAGGAAATCTTTTTATCATCGATAGCAAATTTATAGAAACATAAGCAAGCATCGAAGATCTTAGATGTGTGTACGGAGGTGATTCTCCATTGATGTAACTAATAATTGTGCCCAACCGTGTTCCGTCAGACAAGTAAGCATCTTCCCGATTACAAAGTATATCTCTCGCAGTGGCACCATTAATTATAAAATCTAATTCAACATCATCCATAATCAATCGTGAGTGATGCCGTTTATGATCATATGCACCACCCTAAGTAAATTTACCGATTATTCTTCTACCGAGATCCTTTGCTGTTTTTTCACTGTTGTTGAGTTTAATCTTAAGAATGTTAGGAGCATCATTAACAATGACATCCCCGGACAGGTCCGAATATTCCTGCGCATACTCTTCGATGACTTCATCGAGACTGATACGCTCCGGTGTTGGTAACCAAACCGAAGTCTGCGGCCGATATGATATAATTGCTTCACTGACAACCAACGATATCAATATTTTACTGTCAAGCATATATCGTAATAACACTATTGGCTCCCAACGTTTCTCCGAGAAGTGTCTGCCAAACCAAACATAACAGCAAGGATGAAGATTCATAGTGAATTCAAACGACACTTCACGAGCAAATCCTGTCAGATCAAAATCAGGTAATGAACCATTAATTGATACTCTTACCATCTCATGACAAGGATGACCAAATCTTTTAAAATATCCAGACACTCGCCCATCCCAAGAAAACTTCCGGGATAACACGCGGTCATGTCAACGCAAATCATCTCGCTGATATTATACTCGGTGTTCCACAAACTGCCATGTCCGTATTCGATACAACTATCCTGGACATCTTCAAGGAACTCAGCGTGTGTTGGTCTTCATGAGTTTCTCTCTCTCTCGCGGCGTGGGCAGCAACTGACGGGACTGTAAAACAATTAGTTAATAATTGCTCAGTATTTCCTGTGTATCTCTGTGCGAGTTTTCTCATTTCTTCGTGAAGAGATTCTTTACGATATAATTCGCCGTTAGGTCTTACAAACTGATCATATTCACCATCTTCGGAACTTTTAAACAACCACACTGACACAATGTCGTTTCTGCTTATTCGGCTAATAGCATCAAACATTCCACTCCAAAAACTCTCTGACTTGTAATATCTCACAACACGATTTCGTGGAAATATTGTTACTGCATTAGTCCAAGCGTGAGCGTTATGGTCAATAATTTCAATTGGTGTTCCTTTTCCTTTATTCGCTGATTCATATAAGACTTCTCCGGTTAATGTTTTTACTATCATTGGAAAATTTAATTTACTTGATAACTCAGCGACATCGTTTATTGACGCTCCTGTATCCTTAACGGATTTAGCCCATTTGTTTATTTTTTCACGTCGCAGAGCAGTTAAACCGTTTCCATTACTCGCTCGGCTACACAATTCAGCTTTGAAAATATCATCGGGGTAAGATCATTAATGTTGGGTCTATCATTTAGCTGATAGATTCCATAAATGACCGCGGTCACAGGATACGCTCGAACGTAATATGGTTTATCAATCCCAGTTAACATTCCTGGTTTAGAATCTTTACTTAACAGAGCGGTTTTTCCATTAGCAAGGAGAGTGTCACGTTTATCACGAATAATCCACGTATCGGAATCTGCTTGCACAATAAACTTTATTCTGAAATGATATTTCTGATTGAGATAATCGATGATCGTTTTCGCTCATGCATCACTCATTGTAGCATCAATGACTTCGTCGACGTTGACTTTGTCAACGTTGCGTATAATTTTGAATGTAGACCACACGTGAGATGCTCCATCATTACGAAATTCTTCTTTGGCATCTCTGATAATATCAAACAGACCAGTCAGGGCTTGCCTCCGCGAGTCAGGGGTTAGTCTGCCAAGATCAAATCTAGAAGCTTTCCTGGGCTTGATTGCAGATAATCTCTCAAACTCATCCATATTATATTTAAGACAAATATTTAAATAAGAAATAATATATATATATATATATATATATATATATATATATATATATATATATATATATATATATATATATATATATATATATATATATATATAATGCCTCAAACCAATCAGTGCAAGTAGCTCAAGGTAGGATCTGTAACTCCTTGTAACAAATTCTGCAGAAAAGAATTCTGCGGGGAACATTCCCAAAGTGTTCGGAAAGGGAGTTTGGGACCAATACCGTGTCTGCGATGTGGTATTGGAGTCAGGGGAAAAACACAGTTATGTGCAAGTTTCGGGGAGGGGGGGAAGATACCGTGACAAAAAATAATAATGATGCGCTGAAATGTGAGCGCGATAATATAACTAAGTTTTCAGAAAATTTTTAAATTAAACAAATTATAAATTAGACAAATACATTATTATATAAAATGAATCAGGAATTTGTCAGACACCCTATCATCAAGGATTATGAAGCGTCTCGTGATGGAATAGTTAGGCATTGTAGGCTGAAAAAAAGTTGGTATTGTTAATAATACTGGTTATCTATTGTTTGGTGCCGGGAAGAAAAAATATCTCTGTCATCGTTTCGTGTACGAGTTTTTCTCTGGAGAGATCGAAGATGGTCTTGTGATCGATCATATTGAAGGAAATAAACTTAATAATAAATTGTCTAACCTGCAAGCTATCACACAACGCCAAAATGTTGCACGTGGGTGTGCTGGGGGGGGGGGGAAGAGAGAGCCTAGGCTAGTTAAATCCTTCAATGAAGAGACCGGCATAGAGATGGTTTTTCTGTCAATGCCCGCGGCTGGTAAATATTTCGGTATTAACACCGCTGCGGTACGATATGTTGCAGAAAATATAACCAAATCGGCCTTTTCATACTCGCATAATGCCTGGATTTCGTTCTTTTATATTCCATTGGTGTTAGATACAGATAATGGAGATAACTCCACAGCGATTGTGTAAAAGTCAATGATGGAATTACCTCTTCCTTGATTTCATCAGGGAGATTGCGCAACAGCCGCTCATCATAGCTACTTTTTTTCTTTTAAATATATAATTATATAAATAATGAATTACGAAAATATCAATGATGTAATTGTTGCTATTAAAAAATTAGAAGAAAACGGAATTGATATATCTGATGAATTAAATCCTAAAAAAATCATGTCTGATTTTGAAGTATTGTGTGAGGCTAAATTGGAAGGTCGGTATATTTTACCTGTTCAGTATAAATTTATAAAGAAAATCCAGACAGAGTTATATAAATCATTAGCTACAATAGAAGAACAGCAACTGGATGAATTTGTCCCCCTCTGCCTTGCAGTCGAAAAAATTAGATCAGCATTATCTGAAGAATACGAAGCCAGGAACGTAATCCATACTCGTGCAAGACAATTGAAAAAAATTATATCAGATCGTGAGTTAAAAACCCCTTGATGAAATCAAGGTGATTAGGAAATGTAATTCAGTTACGTGGAAATGAAATTGAAAGTAGAATGTCAATCTGGTTTTTTTACCTACATCAATCTGACCTGCATCAATCTGATTTTGTTTTACCTACATCAATCTGACGAGTTATTTTCACTTGTATCAATCTGACCTGCATCTGATGAGTTAAATAATATTTCTTTAAGCCGATCAAATTTAATGCAGGAATGCGCGTAATTTAAAATCTGATCTCTGTCACATGTATTCATGCAAATACGTTTTTGCCGCAGTTCATCTAACTGTCCATGCGTTAATAAAAAGTCTTCATTACCGAATACATCAATAACTAAATCAACTGTGCTGACTGGGGACTGCATAAACACCTCTTTGATGTAGTTTTCAAGTGCTTGTTTGTTTTGTATGAAAACTTTCACGTGCTGGTACATTATATAATACTTGTTTGATTAATTAGAAATCAGGGTCTGTCAGGAAAAAATAAGTTTCTTATTCTGAGCGACAGTAAAAAAAATATCAACGCTGACTGTCAGGAGAATTTTTTTTTCTTGAATGAGATTTTTAGGATAGAAATCCTTAGGATAAAAGTCTTAAGACAAAATCCTTGAAAATCATAGATTTTTAGGATGAGATCTTTACAATAGAAATCCTTAGGATTTCACAGGTAGGTTAATATGTAGTGTTTCATACCTTAAATCCAGAAGGTGACCAGATTGGTCTGTTAGTTTGAAATTTATTCTTGATAACAGTGGATTATAACAACTTAAATAAACCTGATTGATCGGCTCTTGCACAATCATATATCCAGGTGGTTCTTTCGGGGTGAATGAATAAAGAACAAATCCTTGCTTGGCTTGATTTGATACTGTAGTGTCCTTGCTGTAGCTGCCATCAGTGACATCACACACAAGATTGACCGCGACCACAGGGGTTATATTTACGATTTCCGGGGATACATGTCTTCCTGTCCCTTCTGGGTTATTGTTATGCCTGAGAATAGTTGCCGGCGGTAATGTTTTTTTGTACTGTGCGAGTATGTCAAGAAAGAACTCATCAATGATTCTGGTGGTGGATTTTTTTAATTCGTCTGCGTTATACCCGGGAAGTTTAAAATTCGGCAGATCGGTTTCTGTTGTTCTATATATGGTTAAAAATCGTTGTTTAGAATTATTTTTATCGCTGTCAACATGATCGAGTATCGCCTGAATTAATCGCTGGTTAAAATATTCCACATCGAGTATAATCTGATTTAATATTTCAATTTGTTTAATGATTTCGCTGCGTGAACTTGTTATATTGAAAAGATGCTCCTGAAAACTTTGCCGTGTGTTGCTGCAGTTGTGTTTCATGATCTTGATTAGCAACCATAAAATATCGACTGATCACATTCAGGTTAATATTGGTATATTGTTTTCTTCCCTGTCGATCGTATTCATAAGCAAAAGACCATTGGAAATCAGAACCGCGAAGTTCAAATATACTACCTAACGTTCCCAGTTGTAAAAAATCTAAAAAACCCTCGTATGATGGTTGAACTCCGTGGTATGATTTATTAGCCGTGACATAGTCAGACTTTTTCGGTTCTGGTTGTATCGGTGGTGCTTCAGGTGATACTTTAGGCCATCCAAACACTGTTCTGATCGAACTCTGATATATATCTACGGCGTAGTCTGGAGTGCTTATTTCCATCGCAGAAGACAGGGTTGGTTCATGAACGGTTATTTTTATCTTGGATTCTTTTCCTGTGATATTTTTTATTCGACGTTGTAATCCTCATCGATTTCTTCGATTTGATAACACCCGGTTGGTATCCCAAATGACGTTCCAGTCGGGTGTACCATCGGGTCGATTTTTATTTGCAAACACAAACGAATTATTCGCTGGTAATCCACCAAATGATTTTGATCTGATATTGGGCCAACTGTGATATACTCGTAATTGTGCTAGTGCGATTTTTTTCACGGGAATCGCAGTTGGAAAATTAATACTAAATTCAGGGTTAGTCGAGCTTACCGTTATCATCGAAGTTCTTTTGGGGCTTGTATTTTTGACTATGTCGTGCAGAGCTCGATGAAGTAATTCCGTCATTATCTATCTTTGTTGTTTTTGAATGGCGGGTGCAGTCTTCGTATATCTTAACCATTAGCGCAAATTCGGAATCTGATATTGTTGTATTGTCGATGCTTGATGATATCAACGACGATAATTTTGAGTATGCTGCTGTTGCTGTGTTTAGTTGTATGACATAATCGTGCAATTTTGTGCTCGTGCATGAGGATATTTTTTTCGCGATTATATTAAAAACACCTGCAATTGCCGTTGATGAAGAGACGCATATCGTTACTGCGATTGTTACTGGTGTTGGTGCTGATAATACTACTCCGGTGGATGCAACTAACGCGGATACTGAGTATACTAACGCATCCAGGATGACTACTCGTCGTTTATATTTTTTTACTTTTAGGTTGTATTTGTCGATGATGGTTTTTAAGTCTGATTGCCATTCGCGCACTTGATCGTATTTATATTGTTGTTGATGCTGTCATTCTTAACTCCGTTAAGAGCGCCATTTATTATCTTACGCAGTAACCAATTGAGGTGTTACAGCTACAAATTCCAAACACCACCAATAAGATGTTACGTTTAATGTCTTATCGGCTGCTTCCAGTATAAACTCTTCTTCGGTTCCGCTATTTATTATTACAGTCACAACCCCGGAAAACCTGTCGGTGGAATGTCGCCAGGGATATGTTGTGAAAATCTCAAATTTTTCAGCACTGAACACAGAAAACCTAGACACGCCCTTGGCTGTTTCGGTGTATTTGATAGCATTATTTTGTTTAGACCATGTTACAAATCCAGATGATACCGTGTATACTATGTTGGTAAAATGCCCAGGAGTAACTCCAGGTGGGATTTTAATCAAACTGGTTTTATTAACGATCTCAGGAATCCCACTTACGATATCTTGCTGTGTTTGTTTGATCGTGTCAATGTTGGCTTTGATATCAGAAAGATTTATGTCAACGGTGAGAGGATCACCAAAGAATTCTTCTGCGGTTTCATAAATTTTTTGAAAGTTTCTACGAAGTCTTGAAAACGCGTTTACGTGAACGTCGTATTCGGCCCGCAACGTGGATAATTTATTGTCTACATTGTCGACGTATAATTTGTTTGTAGCATCTGTGTGGGATGTTGGATCCTCTAACACCAGTATTTTGTTTCCGTTCATGTTGAGTTCACCTGTTATTGTGTCACCGGTGTTCTTTAAACGATTTGATAATAACACTTAGGATTGCGAAATGCGCGTCAACATATTTTTTGTTTGAGGCATCTTCCGGGGATGTTGGATTTCTTAACACTGTTATCTTGTTTCCGTTCATGCTGAGTTCACCTGTCATTATGTCACGATATTTTTTAAGCGATTCGCTACAACTTTTTTCAATTCGTCTCTGACGGTTGTAAATGATATACTTGAGTCTGTGATTTTTCCGCTGTCAGTAAACACAGGAATGTTGTCCGGGACAGCTCCTAGAACCCTGAGAACTATGTCATTCAATTTGATATTGCTGGTTTTTAGCTTGCCATGTCGGTCCTGAAAAATAACAACCTCATCTGGGTCTATCCCGGATAACGATAAAAGATTGTAGATTTCATCTTTGGTCGCATATTTTGATAAATCTACATCACCGCGTTTTTTTATCTTTGCTTCGATGAGAGATCTTCCGTAAATATCTACCATTATTCTTTAAGGATTGTTTAAAATGTTAAATCGGCCCGCGGTATACTCGTGCACGACTTTGTGAGGCGGTTTGGTTGATTTTGATATCGCGTCAAGTACATTTAATACTTCACGACCACATATTAGTGGATCGGTTAGTGTTTGTGTTGGTAGCGTTGAGTACCAGACTGGAATGGGAGTGGAAGTGCTTTGTGCGTATTTTAGAAACTCAACTGGCGGTGCTAACCCATATGAATCGAAATAAATAATTCCACGTGGATCGATTGTGTAGGCAACCCAGTGAGTTCCTGGACCATCGCTGTTATCGAGATTAATAATTCCGGTTTGTGCATTATTCGGTTGTTGAGGTAACTGATCTCGCATAAAAACGCCTCTGAAATTTTTTATTTAAGTTGTTTAGCAGCATCAAGCAAATCAAAATTTGACATCGGTGTGTGCAATACTTCGTATTGTGTTAAAACCGTTTTGGGTACCTTGAATGTGGAGTTCCTGGAAGTCTTAGACCCTGTCCTTTTTTTTGTATCCTTTTCCAGTTGCTTTCTTTAATGCCATTCCAGCAGCTGTTCCAACAGCACCTAACGCGGCTGCTTTTGCGACAGGTGGGTCAGCAGCAGCTAATAATGCTGGTATTGCTGCGAGGAGTGGAAATATTTCATCGGTTTTAACCAAATCCTTGATGGCTTTTGGAGCGAAATCAAGTTGAACTCCGGTTTTTGCTTGTTTTGCTTTATTGAAATGTTTTAGTTCAGTTTTAGTCAGCGATAGCATGTTTGGACCGCCGCTAGCGATTTGATCATTTTTTAGTGTTATCGTTGCCCCACATACGCTCGCGTTTTTTGATTGTAATTTTTTCGCCTGACCAGGAGTGAAAGTGACATTAACGTGACTGTATGACATTGTTATAATACACGCGACTGATCTAATTGTCTACATGTTTTCTACTGGCGCATCAATGATTCTCATTCGGCCACTAATACCTTCAAGTAACATTGCTTTATCACTGAGTATAACAGAATTGCTCTGTAAGGACCATAAACATTTGGCGGATCCAGCCGCGATTTCTGGTAGGGTGCCGACACGAGCTCGGAAGTGGATATCAACAACAGACTACTTGGATAAATCAAGACGCTCCAGCGAAAAGTAATAAATCGGGTACAACTTTGTAAAATCAAGCTGTGATATTTGCGTCCCAGTATCTATATTTGTGTTACGCGACAAGAATGTCAGCCAGCGATGATATGCACGCGCCACATGATTATTTATAAAACTTAATGATGTATCTTCGGATGATTCTTGTTGTCCATTTATTCTCAACGAAACCTCGGTAACGTCAAGTTTGTCAAATATCATATGAGACCATTCCTGATTATTCACCCGACGAATATCTTGCAACGCAATAAAAATATGTCGTGGCGCAGAAACACCTTGTTGTGATGCTATATGCCAAGTAAATACATCTCTGACAGAACTTTGGATGGCGTCTGTGGTTACTGTTAACCACGATAGCAATAATTTACCACCTTGATTCATAAAAGAAAGTAATCGTGGCTCTTCTGTGATCGATGGAGTTAATATCGGCATACACAGTGATAGTTTTGTTATGTTTACTTTGCCGACATGGCCAGCCCTTCGCTAAATCGCATCATTGTCGTCGTTTTTTCTGTAAAGCACAACTGTGTGTTTAGCTCCAAAGATGACCTTTCTAAAATCCCTGCAAAATCCAGAGATGTGAGTTAGTGGAATTGCACATGAAAATGTTTTATTTTCTCCTGACAACATTGCTCAGCGTGTTGCAAATCCTAAGTTGTAAGTCGCGCTAGCATTTTTATAATATCAAAATCAGCACCTGGTCTAACTTCATGTTCAAAATCAGCTGGTTGTGGATTAACTGCAGTATTTTGTGGTGTTCGCAACTTAATATATTGAATATGATCGGCGTTGTCGGAAGCATCTTTAACAAACATCATCGATGGCCCAGCTGATTTTGTAAAGTCGTCAGAATATCTTGCTAGACCAATTATTGTTGTAGCAACATCAACATCATTCTGAATCGATTCGATATTTTTTCCATCAATCATGTAAGTGGCGCTACTAAACAATGCCATGATCCTGTTGTTGACAAAACCAACTCGGTCATTGGCACCGTAGTTATTATTATCCGCCCTTACAAGTTTACCTTCTACTTCAATAAACGCCTCACAAGGCAGAAAATATCTACTTGTATCATGAACTTGAAGTTCGATACGCCCTTGTTGATTTGGTTCTTTTGCATCATAGGAATAAAATTGATAATCACGCACTGAGTAATCTCGCTCGACCGGCTCATCTATGTTAAATGGTGGGTCGGATATGCGTTTGAACATTTTATACTATTGCGTATTTTTCCAAATGGTGATTATCGTCGTCGCACACGAAGTCCACTTCCTGCTATCAAATTCGCTGTTATATTTTTTTGTGCGTCAGATTCCTGATTTATTAACGCTGCTAGTCTCTGATTTGCAGCTTGATTTATCACCTTACTGACATCCGCGGCCATAATTTCGGTACTCGGTAATTTCACCGGTGGTTTTCGTCTTATTAATCACGCTAGTCTTTCTTTGATTGCCGACAGCGCCTTACCAGCAGCACTAACAATTGCACCAGGAGCTTTTTCACTAACAATATTAATATTTTTCATCGATAATTGTTTTGAAAGAGGACCAAATTGTGGTGCTAACCCTGCATATAATCTTTGAGTCACATCACCAAGTCCGTCTCCGTAAGCTGCTCTATAGATTGGTAATCGTTAGTTTACTGCTCTGATCTGCACGGATGTATATCTGTTATATATGACCATTGTTATGTTATTTACTATTGTTTAATCGCTGTAATCATCAACGAGTTCATGAACGAGTTTTCGGTAAATACTAGCATCCATGACACCACCTTGAAATAATCGCCAGCTGCTTCATTAATTATTTCTGGTGAGTTATTTCCAGCTCGTTTTCCTCCTATGAGAACCTCTAACCGCGAAACGTCATTGAAAATACTATCAGGGCTAGGAATAAAACCACTTCCCAAACCCTCGCCAGATTTCGGTTCATCATCTGGTTCAACATCAACCGGATAATATATTTCTTCCTCCTCCGCTGCAACAAAAATTGGAGAAGGTTGATCGGAGGGATCTGGCTGGTGTTTTGATTTCTTTTGTTTTTGTTCTTTTTCTTTTGTTTTCGTTCTTTTTCTTTTTCTTTTCGTTCTTTTTCTTTTTGTTGTTGTTTCTTTTCTTGCTCTCTTTGTTCTTTTAATTCATGATGATAGGCTTCTGCTCCTTCTGAATAAATCCTATAATCAATATCTTCTTTGTCTATAGAATCATCATTTCGATTTCTTTTAAACACCCAATCGTTCCAAGTACTACTATTTACTCTTTTAGTATACTCGGGTTTTAAAAATTGATCTTTGGAATGATAGCTTTTAGCTGCAAACTCACAAACCTGGACTTATCCTGTCTAGTTTTCAATTTATAGTTTTGAATTTCTTGTATAGCGTTCTCAGTAAATTTTTCCCTAAAATCAATTCCTTTTTTTTTTGGAGGGTTCACCAACAGCGACTTCAGATGTTTCTTTGGGCTGAGGCTGAGCTGCAACTATTTTTTCAGCAGTCTGTTTTAATACCTGAATTAAACTCTCTTCTTTTTCCCTGGCTCTTTCTCAGGTCCCTTAATAGCAGTTAAGACTTTTCCAGTAACCGCAGTGACCGGCTTAAATAATTGCTCCGTTTCCGCTGCGTACTCATCTTGTGCTTCCTGCCGCGATTGCATTTTTCTTGGACTCCTCGTTTACGGGATATATTTTTTAAGTGCTTCTAATCGCTCTCTAGCTAGTCTAGCTGTGTAAGATTACGAATGTACCATTATTTGGTATAGCAATTTTTAATTCATAGCAGCAGAGAGGGCGACGCTCTCAACGCGTCACCTACAATCGCGCATTTTTCCTTAAGTTGTATCGAAGAAAAAAAAACTATCAGCGATAACGGGTAAACCAATTTGTCATCGACGGAGTTGTCTTCTGAATATCGCATTTTTTTACGATTTTGCGATCCCCCAGGAAGTGGTATTTTGGCGAAATACAGGTGAACCAATTAGAGTATGTTCGCCCTCCCTGCTGCTCCTCATGCTGATATAGTCATCCATTTGAGTGGAGTATAAATAATATTTTCAAGATAGTAACCATGGTTGCCATGTTAAGGGTTAGTCATATTTCGTAAGGACCAACTGGTACCATAAGAACCCTTTTGCTGAAAACCTCATCTAAAAATGACATTCTATTTAATAGGTGTAACGAAAACAAGATGGCCACAGTTTGGACATTAGATCAGCACCATTTTAATTTATGATCAACACAACATTATTAGAAAGTCTTTAATTGAAAACCTAATGCTGATAGATCGCTCCTGTGGCGGTGGTTAGAGCGTCCGCCTTGAATGCGGGAGGTCGCGGTTCGAGCCCCAGCTGAGTCATACGAAATACTTAATAAACACGGTACTAACAGCTGCCTCGCTTGGTGCTCAGCATTATGAGGCTAATGTTAGGACTGATTGACCTTGTATCAGGATAATGTGACTGGGTGGGACATGATGCTACATGTCTGCGGCATGATGCCCCAGTGCTAGACTTCATTACAAACTGTCACACTACAGACATGGTAGCGTTATGACTGAACCAACACACACACCCCCACACCCCCACACCCACTCACACCTACACCCACACCCAATGTTGATATGAAGATTGATTCATTGGAAGTAGTGATAACAAGAGTTTCAAGGTGGCCACTGTGTTGTGGACATATTGGATGTTTCATGTGTGCGTAACTGAACATCATTAGAAGTCTTTTAGTGAAACGTCATGTTGATAGGACCATCTATTCATTAGGAGTATCAAGATGGCTTCTACTACAGCTATATCGCCTTTCAGAATGACACCATTTTCACTCAGGACCATCTAGTCTTCGTACAAAATCTTTAGCTGCAAGCCCCCTAATATGACCATCGATTCGGGATGGCTAACGCTAACACGATTTTCAAGTTGGATATACTAGCATTGCCATTTTGATTTAGGAACAACTAGACCTTGAGATGAATGTGTGTAAAGTTTCATGGCAATCCTCTATGTAGTTTAGGAGAAGTAGCGACAATAAACTCATGCTAACTGACGGATGAACGACGAACCGGCGACGGACGAAAGACCATCCGATAAGCCCTTCTGGCGTATAAGCAGTGGAGCTGAAAACCTTGATTTTGCTTTCCCATCCATTCGAAAGTTATTTGTACGCTAAAATAATACACCGAATTAGGATGGCTGATGGCAAAACAACAAACCTGACTAGGTTGGATGATGTCAAACTAACAGACTAGATTAGGTTGGTTGATACCAAAATAACGGACTAGACTAGGCTGGCTGATGCCAAGATTACACACAAGATTAGTTTGGATAATGCCAAACTAACAAACCAGACTAGGTTGGTTGATGCCGAACTAACAGACCAGACTAGATTGGATGATGCCAAAGTAACAAACCAGACTAGGTTAGATGATGCCCAACTAACAGACCAGACCTGGTAGGATGATGCAAAACTAACAGACCAGACTAGGTTGGATGATGCCAGACTGACAGACCAGACTAGGTTGGATGATTCAAAACTAACAGACCAGACTAGGCTGGATGATGCCAAACTAACAGACCAGACTAGGTTCGATAATGCCGAACTAACAGACCAGACTAGGTTGGATGGTGCCAAACTAACAGACCAGACTAGGGTGGATGATGCCAAACTGACAGACTAGACTAGGTTGATGATGCCAAACTGACAGACCAGACTAGGTTGGATGATGCCAAACTAACAGATCAGACTAGATTGTATGATGCCAAACTAACAGACCAGACTAGACTGGATGATGCCAAACTAACAGACCAGACTAGGATGGATGATGCCAAACTAACAGACCAGACTAGGTTGGATGATGCCAAACTAACAGACCAAGCTTGGTTGGATGATTCAAAACTAACAGACCAGACTAGGTTGTATGATGCCAAACTAACAGACCAGACTTGGTTGGATGATTCAAAACTAACAGACCAGACTAGGTTAGATGATGCCAAACTAACAGACCAGACTTGGTTGGATGATTCCAAACAAACAGACCAGACTAGGTTGGATGATGCCAAACTGACAGACCAGACTAGGTTGGATGATGCCAAACTGACAGACCAGACTAGGTTGTATGATGCCAAACTAACAGACCAGACTAGACTGGATGATGCCAAACTAACAGACCAGACTAGGATGGATGATGCTAAACTAACAGACCAGACTAGGATGGATGATGTCAAACTAACAGACCAGACTAAGATGGATGATGCCAAACTAACAGACCAGACTAGGTTGGATGATTCAAAACTAACAGACCAGACTAGGGTGGATGATGGCAAACTAACAGACCAGACTTGGATGGATGATGCCAAACTAACAGGTCAGACTAGGTTGTATGATGCCAAACTAACAGACCAGACTAGGATGGATGATGCCAAACTAACAGACCAGACTAGGTTGTATGATGCCAAACTAACAGACCAGACTAGGTTGGATGATTCAAAACTAACAGACCAGACTAGGTTGTATGATGCCAAACTAACAGACCAGACTAGGTTGTATGATGCCAAACTAACAGACCAGACTAGGTTGTATGATGCCAAACTAACAGACCAGACTAGGTTGTATGATGCCAAACTAACAGACCAGACTAGGTTGTATGATGCCAAACTAACAGACCAGACTAGGTTGGATGATGCCAAACTAACAGACCAGACTAGGTTCTCTTATATTCGCTTAAAATACACTCTAGCTCTTAATTAAAATGTGTGACAAATGTATCCACCATATTTGTATCCACCATATTTGTTAACTTATGCTCACTACTACTATATCACATGAACTTGCAGGATCCATACCTGCGCTACATCCATACCTGCGCTACGTCATCACGATCCATAGAAAGAAATTCATGTTTTAAATAGGAAATTTCCTTACAAATTATTAACCTTATTTACTAAAGAATAAACATCAACGCATCAACATTTGAAACCAGAACATATTCCTCAGTTTCGTGTTTTACACTACTTTCACACAATTACAGGAGGTTGTCTGATATGTAAATCTTCACATCACCCAAATTCATCAATCCAATATCTCGCTGCCATTTCTCTAAAATCGGATGTTGGTGTAGGAATACACATAATTTTGATTGTTTTGTGATTCGCTTCTGCTGGACTGTACCACATATGTTGCGACAGAAAAGGTTGAAAGTAGTCTAATTGTTATTTTGCCTCCTTCCGCCGCCGTAGTGCATCATGAGAAGAAAAATAGAATATAGTTCTCAATGGAGGCGAATTACACCCGAGTTTTTATCTCTACTTGATGAAAAAAGGCCAAGCTTGTTTAACTGCTAATTTATAGGAATGGTTCGTTTTGAGCAAAACTTTTTGTCATATAAAAATGTTTAAATGTCAAACAAAAATCTATATTAGCGCTGAATAATAGGATACAAAGCTGAATCAGCTAGTGTGAGGTGATGTGATTTTGATTTTTAACGTAGCTTTAACAATTTTTCAGTCATATCGCTACGATGTCTGCAATGTGGCAGTTTATAGTGATGTCTAGCACTGGGGCATCATGCTGCAGACATGTAGCATGATGTCCCACCCAGTCACATTATCCTGACACCAGGCCGACCAGTCCTAACACTAACCTCTTAATGCTGAACGCCAAGCGAGGCAGCTGTTAGTACCATTTTTTTTTAAGTCTCTGGTATGACTCGGCCGGGGATCGAACCCACGACCTCCCGCATCCGAGGCGGACGCTCTAACCACTAGGCCACCGGAGCGGTCTGAATCAACTAACGTTTTCCTTCGCTTTATTGCTGTTCCTTATGATATTATTGTTGGTTTGTCTCAGTCATCGTATGGATACACCATTATATTTATTTAGTGCATGTAAATGTATGGCATTTAACCTGACGAATCTGCAGTAAGTTTGCGCAACGAAACTATATGCCGTATATCTTGTCACGCTCTCTTCGTACTATTCAGGAATACAAACGAAGCAATGACAGTGATAGCACTGTACCCTCTGTAATTAATTTGATCAGGCGTCTAGCGATCCATGTTACAAATCGTTTGTTCGGTTGATATCAGAGCATGATCAGTTATTATATGTACATCCCAGAAATTGGTCTTTATATATATATATATATATATATATATATATATATATATATATATATATATATATATATATATACTATTATTTAAGGTGGGTCGTGGGCAGTTTTGTCGTCCTCAGACGGTTTCGTGGGCAGATAAAAGTTCGTGGGCAGATTTCCATCTGCCCACGAAGCACGTCGTCCTTTTCTGCACTCTTGCCACAAATATCAATAAAATAAATGCATATTTACGCTGCTGAATGTTAAATATTCGATAAATATTCATCTGCAAAATAAATAATTGCCTTTTTACCTATTTATTTCCATTTTTTCATTAATGAATTGAATTGAATAGCACAACTTGAGTTACCTCCCATTATGTACTAGTATATATTGCACCTTAAAAATAGATTGACCCGGAAGTAGTATATTTCAAATTTACTGCCCATGATGACAGGGGTCGTTACAAAGAAAATCAAGGGATGGGGTTCTAACCTGTAACAATATAATATGTTAATAGTGTTAAAGGTTAGAACCCAAATCTGTTGATTTTCTTTGTAACGAGCCACTATGCCCGTGATTATTATTGTGAGAGATCAAAACTGCCCGGGAACCAGGATGTGGAGTGAATAATCTGCCAATGTCGCCAACAAGCACCATACATATATACTATTTATTTTGATATCTAAGAAGTTTTCAATAATGCTAATTAGTAACATTATAATGAGTGAGCTGTTATATGTCTTTCGAAATACCTCTATTCACTATTGCTGGTCTTGAGCCCAAACTAAGAGGATTGTGGCTGTCATTAGAAATACAAGTGATACCATTTATTTAAATCCAGGCTTAGTAAGTTCATAACTTCACTTAAGTTCATATTATATGCTGCTGCATTTTCTTCTCTCAGTCTACCATTAACAACGACAACAAAAGAAAAATGGTGTTTACTCAGAATTTGTTCCTATATTTATCAAAAAATTTGTTTTGGAACAGATATTTTGTTGGAAAAGCTGAAAGAATAAAATTGGGGGAAAATCATGATGGTATAATAATACAATTGTTTACTTATAATAAAAGAATACTGGATTTAGTGTACAACATCCTTGCAATAATTAAATGGCATTGTGAATATGCAGAACCCCAATTCTTTAATGTACATGTACTGTTTAAGGTACAAAACTGTTTTGCATACTTCATAACTTATTTCTCTAATAGTGCAAATAATAGGAGACAGAAGACATTTAGAAAGAATTAATTTGTCAAAATAAGTTTAATATCAAGATTAGTTTAATGGACGTTTGAAAATTTACTATTAAAGTAAAATTGCCTATTTTTGAGAGAAAAATCCTAATAGTAATACACGTAATTTTATTTAAATTAGCAGTAATGTAGAGGATGCTGATTTATTTATGAAATATACCATAAACGTGTGTTTCATGTTCATTACTCCAAAGTAAAATACCCAAGAACCACCTCAGAAAATCAGTAATGACATATTCACGTAAAACACAAAACACAATTCTAAAAAGGTGATGGAGATGCAGTTATCAGCTGTGAGTCACATAGCTAACACATGTTGAGTAGCAGACTGGATGATTGGTATGGAACGAATTGTATTTGCCTTGTCAGAATAGTTGGTAAAGATTTTAAGAGGACTTCCTGGTTGGAAAAAAGTGAATTGGAGAAATGTATTATTTTTTTCATCGTATGTGTCCTTGTTTCACTTCATTAATAATAATGATATGACTTTTGACAAATCTTTTTGTCCGAGTGACTCAATGCTGATAAGTGTAAAAAAATGTCGAGGCTGCGACAGATGTGTCCTCTGTAGAAATGGGTGTTTATTAAACTAGGTCAAAATTAGGTAGTGTAAAAATAGGAAGTGGAACAATACACAATATGGAAAACGCTCGCTGTGGAAGACATTGGGCGGACATACAGACACATCAAGATGTATTTAATAAGATTCATACACATATTATATACTGTTGTATAGCTCTCCTTGTATGCTTCAGATTTATACTATAAACATTGAAGTTTGTGATACCGAGACAAACGGCAATGGAAGATGCACGTATCAAGGTTATGAAGATTGTTAAATTCACAAGCGATACAGAGTCAAATATACCAAAACTTTCATATTGCATTTTCTTACATTTCTACTATCACAGATCGATTTAGACTGATGCGAAACCTATCAATTTATATCAAATTTGTCAAAATCGGGGTTTATTTACTATTGTTATGAGTTATTCACCTGTATGGAAAACGATCGTATAGGAAGACATTAGGCGAAATGACAGACAAAGGAAGATATACTTAATAAGATACATACACATACTATTTACAGTTGTACGGCTTTAATTATATGCTTTAGATATATAGCAATAGCATCGAAATATGTAGTACGATCGCAAAACGGCAATGGTAGATTCACGTAGCAAGGATATGCAGATCGGTAAAGTCGCACCCGATATTCAGTAAAAAGAACAAAACCTTCTATTTTGCATTTTCACACATGTCTATTGGCACAGATCGATTTAGTATGATTAGAAACATATCAATTAAAATCAAATTTGTCATCTGATATCAAATGTGTCAAAACCGTTGTTTTTGCGATTGTTATGACTTATTCGCCCATATGAAAAACTTTCGTATAGGTCGGATCTAGGCGCACGGACAGACAAATAAAGACGTGCTTATTAAGATATATACACACATTTTATAATATTGTATAGTTTTAATTCTATACTTCAGATCTCTAATATTAGCATCGAAGTATGTGCTACAATCACAAAACGGGAAGGGTGTATTAAAGTAGCAAGCATATGAAGATCGGTAAAGTCGCACCCGATATTCCGTAAAAAGTGGAACTTTTTTATTTTGTATTTTCACACACGTCTATTGGCACAAATCGATTTAGGCAGATGAGAACCTATATATTAATATGAAATTTGTCAAAAGCTGTGTTTGTTTACTATTGGTATAAATTATTCACCTATATGGAAACCGTTCGGATAGGAAGGCATCGGGTGCACAAACAGACATATGAAACCGTACTTAATAAGATACATACACATATTATTTAATGTTGTACATCTTAAATTATATGCTTCAAATCTATAGTATTAGCATCCAAGTATGTGCTACTATCGCAAAACGGGAAGGGTAGATGCACATATCAAGGATATGAAGATCGGTAAAGTCGCAAGCAATAATGAGTCATAAATACCAACTTTTTTATTATTAATTTTCTCGACTTTGTTTGGCACAGATCGATTTAAACTGATGAGAAACCTATACATTGATAGTATATATGTCGAAATATATGGTTGTTTAAGATTGGTACAACTAATTTACCTATATGGAAAATCTTTGTGTTGGAAGGTATTTGGCGCACGGAAAGACAAATGAAGACGTACTTAATAATATATGTAAACATGTTATATGCTGTTGTTTAGCTTTAATTTTATGCTTGAAATCAGTAGTATTAGCATCGAAGTATGTTGTAACCCCCCTCCCCTTAGTACGCTACTGCAAGCAGACTTTGTTAAATGCTAAGAGACACTAATTGCTCGAAAATTATAATTTAAAAATATTTATGTATTTATGGACTCGTATATTATAACCTTATAATGCGCCTTCATTTTCCATCAGGTAGGTCTCCAGGTCGAGTTGTCATGAAAAACAGGAACCAGTATCGTACATTCTTTACTAAGCGACTTCTCCGATGGTGCAATGTGTCTATAGAGCGTCCGCCTCGGATGCGAGGGGTCGCGTATTCAAACCCCGGCCGAATCATACTAAAGACATAAAAATGGTACTAGCAGCTGCCTCTTTTGGTGCCGATCATTAAGAGGTTAGTGTTCGGATTAGTCGGCCTGGTGTCAGGATAGTGTGACTGGGTGGGACAAGTTTGTCTTATGTCCGCTAAAATGCAAAAGCCTACTGAACCAAGTCGAACAGGTTACGTATTATACAACTTATTTTCGAGGTTTCAGCGCCCCCCCCCCCCCCTTAAATGCGTACATATATTATCAGTATACCTCCATGCTCAAGCCTATGCATTTGGGTTACCCCCCCCCCCCCTCTATGCGTACATACTAAATGGACGGCCCCTAACCATTCATGAGATGGTATTGATTCAAATTTACGAGTGCGATTGTGATGTACGCATTTCCCTACACAAACACGGGATGGTATTATTCAACCGTACATGTCCACAAAACTATATATATTTATAGATATATGTATACAACCATGGTACATCAATTAGGTATCTAATTACATAATGACAGTGTAGTGGTTAGCAAATTTGAGAAATATACTTTTTTATTCAGACACCATGCCAAAAGGAAAGAACTAACTTACAGTTTACGCTGAACTAAATTAAATTTACTATTTTTGTTTCCAGCATGGTCGGAATATGTTTACATGTTTCATATTAGGAAACA
This sequence comes from Sinohyriopsis cumingii, assembly GCA_028554795.2. Taxonomy (NCBI): domain Eukaryota; kingdom Metazoa; phylum Mollusca; class Bivalvia; order Unionida; family Unionidae; genus Sinohyriopsis; species Sinohyriopsis cumingii. The sequence goes on along the minus strand of CM068842.1, from coordinate 8,379,815 downwards.
ATTTGCATTATGGCTAAGTATATCTAAGAAGGAAATAAGATGTTCTTACAAACTCTTATTTTGTTGGTGTATTGGTTACCTCTCAACATATGAACCATTCTTTGCCATCTCACGATTATAATCCGTATGTACTTAAGCGTTGTCTCATTTGTAGTGTTAATTTTTAAATGTATACTTTGCTTGTAAAATGATCCCACTTTATATAAATGTACAAACACCGCAATCGTGATGTGCTTACAGGAATACATTCTTCTGAGTTCTACTGAAGTCAGTTATTCAGTATAATTTGTAAAACGATATGGACTGATTGATAAAAGTGACTGTTTTCTTTACTTTGGTTTGTCGCAATATTTTTCTAACACAGTACTAATATACACTGGTCACACATGACGCCCCAAAGAAGCAGTTGTAGTTAATTCTTTTTTACCTGTAGTAATGGGATTTTTACAATATATGGCTGTGGCAGATGTACGTCGATTATCAGACAATGGTCGGCTTTTGCACTATTCGCTTATTTCCCTACTTCGAGTGCGGACTGATTGACCGTTAAGCAAAATCTCAATTAATCTCTGCGATTTATGTGCAACGTACGATATTGTCCCCAGTGTTTATTTAATTCCATCATCGTTTAACAAAACTTCTTTTCTTATCCTCTCTAAATCAACTTTTGTTGACCAAAGACAATACATTTTATAAGCAAGGCAGAACGCAAAATCACATTACCCATCCACGAGTACAATGAAAATATGTAAACAAAAATAGTTAATAAAATTCCAAGGTATGTATAATATTGTAATATATTTTGGAGTATGCGCATTTGTTTACCGCTCTCCATTTTAAGGATTCCTTATATACTTGCTTGAATATGGGAAGTCGGTGCTGGGATTATAGTCTTTAGACCAAAATAATTAGCCAATTACTAGGGGCAAACGTTACGGAGTGAAGTGTAAGTGAGTTTCAAGATGACATGGTTTACTTTTGGTGAATTCAGGTAAGAGCCGCATGAGTATCCCTGTCACTCAGTAGTCCCTATTCAAATCTAATTGCGTGAATTGATCGTGTGACTCCAGGTGCAGTATTTATGACTGGAGATTGGTAAATTATACAATGGAATCAACAGAAAAGGACTGTTCCGCCGTCGGCGGGCGCCATTTATTGTTGCTGTGGTGGTAAATATGTTACAAAGTTACAGGCGAAATGAAGCTAAAAATCATGATTTAAAAGGCCTAAGGTGGCGTAGTAAAAACGGTTCCCTGTATTAGGTTGTTGAGTTGTATAGTTTCACGGCGTGAAATACTGGCGGTAAGTTACGGAAAGTTAACGAAGAGAAGCTTTGCAGTTGTGACATTGACATACAATTTGGAAGTTGGGATTTGTGGTCATGTATTAATTAGAGTAACATTACTGATAGATTGGACGCGTTGGACTTTCCAGTTTGCAGAAGTAGTTGTACAGGATTCCTTTGAATCGGGGAAACCTATGACTCGTAGCGGGATTCGCGCAAGGGCTTGACATCGCTCGGTCAAGAAACCCATTTGGTTGATACAATATTTCTTGCGTGAGCATAATGCAAATGTGTATATTGGCTTGCACTGTTTGCAGCTATGATGTACGATGTTAAGATCTCAGTCGGTCAGGATATTCTTTAACAACGGTATCTTTTATCCTAACACGTCTTTCAATACGGTACCATTTACCTCTTGCAATAAAGTATATCAGTTGGAGGTTGAGGATGAACTAATCGATATTGAATTTCTCTAAGTACTGTTTGGTCAATGTTCGGATCTCATTATCTTGTTATTACAAAAAATATATATTGGTTATAATCAATTACACCTTTAGTTTTATGATTATTTAGACATTCTATATAAATCCAGCATGGTATCAGTTAATATTTCGACGATATTGTTATATGTGACCAGTACATTTGAACATGTATGATTATAAACAGTAAAATTAGGCATTTAAACTGTAGGAAAAAAAATTCTACTGAAAAATGTTTCATCAGCATAAAAAACTAAGGCTTGTCAAATCCGAGACTAGCAATATTTTATAGTACCTATATTTGCTCTTTTCAGGCCAAGTTCTCACGTAATGGCTTGTTTTAGTAGATTGCTTGTTTTTGTGTGGGGTTTTTTTTGGTGCTCCCACACAAAATGCGCATGCGCGGAATTTATTTTCCGTTGCCATGACGTATAAAAGTTACCGGCCATGCACCAACATTTTTCTTTATACATCAGATTTGCATAACATGATTAAAAGTAGTTATACTTGAACAAAAAGAACCAAAAAAACCTATAAAGTGTACAGAAAAAATAATTTAATTTCTCGAAATAAAAGTATACATCACTGTTACTTAGATACGATTTTCCACCTATAGAGGACGCCAGCAGGAAATGACGTACATTTATCCCCACAAGACGAAGTACTGGGGAGGGGGGCCGGCACCAGACAGACCCCCCACCCCACTTTTCCAAAAAATTATAGTGTTTTATGTGTATTTATCCCCCCCCCCCATGTGTTGTATGTTTTATATTATGCAAAAGAATTTAGGTCAAAAAAATTTAATTCTCCTTTTTAACGGGGTATTTCTTTTAAAACCTAGTTTTATCTATAGGGTTGTTTTTCCGAATAGGTTTCCATCTTTCCATCACCTGACTTGAAATCCCTTCCCTATACTCTTGGTTGACCTTGGCTAGAGGTCGCCTATATCCCGTGTGTGCTATATATATATATGCTATAGTTTGTGTATGCTATATTTTGCTTCCATGTTGGGATAGCCTTTATTTTTTCCCAAATCTCCCCAGTAATCTTAGGACCTTATAACACTGGACAACAAATTTTTACAAAAGTCATGTTACTGAAATAAAATTAGTCAATTCTTATCAATTTTTATGTGCTGAACACGAATATGACAGTCAAATTGCAAAATTGGCTCTAGTTTTTTTGTAATCTGCAAGAAATTAATGTTTACATAACGAAATGCATTCCAATAGTAAAAGGTCAACTGTAATAGCCTACCTATAAAAAATCAAGTCATTGACTACATCTTAGATTTCTTCGCCTGTCTCTTGTACAGCTGTTCGGGAGCATCTCTGAGGAGTGTCCAGCAGTAGTCAGCCAGCATTGTAGTGGACCATTTTCCCTGGTATCTTTGTTCCATTGTTGCGATATCTTGATGAAAACGTTCGCCGTGTTCATCACTAACAATACCACAGTTGCTAGGAAAGAAATCCAAATGGGAATGAAGGAAGTGAATCTTTAGAGACATATTGCAGCCAAGTTTCTTATACTTCATCAACATGTCTTCTACTAGTTCCTTATAGTTTTCTGCCCTAACATTTCCGAGGAAGTTTGTAGAAACTAGGCGAAAAGCATTCCATGCTTGTTTCGCGTCACCTTCCAGCAAGTTGCTGAACCGGTCATCTTTGAAAAGCTCTCGAATCTGAGGACCCACAAAAACTCCCTCTTTAATCTTTGCTTCGCTGAGTCGAGGGAATTTTTCATGCAGGTATCGGAATGCTGGCAAAGTCCGGTCAATGGCTTTCACGAAGTTCTTCATCAAACCTAGTTTGATGTGAAGGGGTGGTAGCAAGATTTTCTGAGCCTCAACCAGAGCTGGGTGTTGGATATTCTTCTCTCCAATGGCTACATTCTGCCTGTGAGTCCATTCCTTCCTCATGTAGTGCATTTCCCTTGCTCGGCTATCCCACTCGCATAAGAAACACATGTATTTTGTATATCCTTGCTGCAGTCCCATTAAAAGGGCAACTACCTTCAAATCACCACAGAGGTGCCAGCTGTACTTGTTATACTCAATGGAATTCAGTAGCTGCCTTAAGTTATCGTATGTCTCTTTCATGTGGACAGCATACGCTACTGGAATAGATGGAAGAATGTTTCCATTGTGCAAAAGCACAGCCTTGAGACTCAGTTTCGAAGAGTCCACAAATAGTCTCCATTCTTGTGGGTCATGAGTGATTTTTAAAGCATTCATGAGGCCCTCAATATCGGAACAGAATATCAGATTACTTTCCTTTCTGAAGAAAGGCTCCAATTGCTGGTGGCGCTTTCGATATGCAGTAATTGTGACATCTTCTTCTAGAAGATTCCATTGTTGGAGTCTTGATCCTAGCAATTCTGCCTTGTTCTTTGATAAGTCCAAATCACGAATCAGGTCATTTAGTTCTTCCTGTGTTATTCTGTGTGGGGTTGATGATGCACCACAGTGAAAATCTGGATCACTGCATGCTGATGGACCAGGAGAAGAACAGGTCGACTCACCTTTGTCTTCGTCAGATGAATCAAGAGAATATTCTGCTGGAGGTTCTGGAATAGGAAGTCCCTCACCATGTGGAACTGGTCTCAATGCAGACGGAATGTTTGGGTAGACTATTCTCGACTTCTTTCGCTTCGTTATTCCGCCGGAAAGAGGAGGAACCAAGCAGAAGTAACAGTCATTTAGGTGGTTGCTTGGCTCTCTCCACACCATTGGGACTGCAAACGGCATTGATGACCTTTTGCAATTCAACCACTGTGAAAGCTGTGTTGTACATGTAGCACAGCATATATGCGGAGCCCAAGGCTTGTCTTGGTCACCAACCTTGCATCCGAAGTAAAGATGATATGCCTTCTTCACTTGAGAATTGATACTTTTCTTCTGGTTGGCAAATGTCACTTCCCCACAAATATAGCAAAAATTGTCCGCGGTATTAACACACTTTCGAGGCATTACTGTTCTTTATTGTACGTAAATGGATAAAATAATAAGTTTTATGTAACAGTAGCTTGAACTGTCTCGCACAACGTCTAAAATATTTTAAATGCTGAACCTATCTGATTGGGCTTTATATAGTACACTGCTTACGTCAGCTTCAGCAGCCGCCTGGCATTAGTATAATAGGCCTACACATGTATAGTACACTGCTGACGTCAACTTACTTCAGCAGCCGCATGGCATTAGTATTGCATTGCATCAGAAAATGATGCAATCAACTGTGGATGATGTGAGCATGATGGTATTATGCAATGTTACATCATTATTCCGGATGTTGCTGCAGTCCTACTGGAGAAATTTACACAGTGAAACATAGAAAATGAGGTATATGAATATCTTCAAAACGAGAGCCAATACAAATTTTTCACGGTTATATTCGTGTTCGGCACACCAAAATACTACAGATTAGGGCCTTTTCAAGTCAGTAATGATTTCACTGTTGACCAGTGTAATCGGATCAAGAAAAGGTTTATTTTTATTTATTTAATATATTTTTGAATTTTGGCTAAGTAACGGTGTATTATAATTTAATTAAGAAAAAAAAACTTAATGTGTTCTGTGTGCAAATATAATGTGTCATTATTCACATATTGGATTTGTAAATTGAAATCCGCTGTACTCGAGTTGGAGTCCATACACTTTTTTATTTGCTTGTATTTCTCCCACCTAGAGTTAGGCCGTCTCAAATTATTTATTGGATTTCTGCCAAAATCTCTAAAAATGGTTGTTCTTCCCACACACACACACACACACACACACACACATACACACACACAGTGGGGATTTACCGTGCAGTGCGAGAGCTGCACATTTTGAGCAAATAGAATTAGAAGAGAGACTTATTAGATCCTTTGTTTTCGTGTATGTATGTAAAGTTTCCTATATGAGGTGTTTTTCCCGACTCTTTCATAGCCCCATGACGTCATTATCTCGTTCTTTTCCCATATAGTTTCTCTGTCCCGATAATTAGGATTTGTGATAGTTTACGTAATATAATTAAAGTCTATTTAATTATTTAATTTTAATTGTAATGAATAATAAAAAGAAACTGAAGCTGTTTAGGAAAATTTATAAGAATCTAAAAGGGTGGCGGCTACAGCAGATTCCAATCCGGGGTGGGGGTATGAGGGCAAGGGTTCACTTTGTGATGGTCCCCTTTAAGGGGAGATTATCCATTGCCCCATCTCCCTCCCCTTCTTTTCACCCTTTGCAGCCCCGTCCCTCCCATTCACAAATCTTCCTAGAAGTTCTTTTTTCTAATTAATTTGAAAGGATTACAAAAAAAATTGCCTATTCATTTTTTTTATGTTTATGACTTGGTCACACGCCATCATGGTTTTAGTTATGTTATCTGTTATTTTTCCTATTAAAGTTTTGTTAAAGTTGCCGTCTTGATATAAAACTTGGTTTCGTCTGTATTTTTATTTCTTGGATATCTCCATAATTAATTGTATCCTGTCTTGTTTCCTAAACTCGCACTGTGCAATCGCATGATATTTTGTGAAGTTCGCACATTTGCACATGAGATAATTTACATGTATGCATATGTCGTGTAGATATTTGAATATCAAGCTTTGTATTTTTGGAGAGCCGATGTTGGTCCAGTACCTCTAAGGTCTGTCCCAATTAACCGAGATATTTCCTCCTCTACTTTATTTTTAATTTTAGAGGTTAAATTTTCCCTTATCCAATTATATGTTTCCTTAGTTTCAATTCCCCAAAGTTCCTCATTTTCCCTATATTTACATAAAAGTTCCTTTATACTTCTAAAGGTCCTTGTTGTTTCTAGTCTTTTTACCAGTTTATTATTTTTGTAGATGTCACTTATGTTTTTCATGCTAAAACCAAACCAGTAAATGTATAAAGCTTCCTAAGGGGTTTTGGGTTGGATATTTACTTCTTTTACATTATAAATTAAATACTAGAGAGGAGGCCTAACTCGAATCGGGAGAAACACAAATAAATAAAGAAAGAAAGTGCGGACCCTGACTCGAATACAGCCTACCTCATTTTGAAAATAGACTTTAATGTGAGAAACACCACACCATAGTCAATCACATAAAACAAAAGGTTTTATTTTAATTTCAAATGGTAGTATACCGTTCATCTCGCCGGAATTCTAAATTGCAAATTAATTCAAAAGCAACTAAATTTATACCAGGACAAACAAATAAATTTGAAAAGTCCATAGAAAAATATATATTAAGACAACAGAGACAAATTTGACATAGTATTGCTGTCCCTACACACAGACTATATAGCATACACACACCATAGCATTGATACACATAGCATACACGGAACATAGAAAATTCTTGACAAAGATCACTAAAAATCAAGGATATGAAATCTGAAAATGGGAATAAGACCCATGTTTCAGACTACTACCCTTTAGAAAACACTAGGACTAATTATAAACTAAAAGTTTGATCAAAATTCCTTTTTTAAACTTTAAACAAGCACACACATCTTGGGGTATACAAGAGTACATGAAAACACTTTATTTTTTATGTGGTGGGGGTCATCTGTCTGGTGCCCCCCCCCCCCATGATACTTTCGTAACTCATACCTGCGAAAGATTATCATTTGCACTCACATTGTATGTTCTTTAAAATAATGATTTTTTTTTTTATTTGCGAGATATCGTCGTATAGTTAACCTGGATACAATATAATCTTGGTCCGTTTGCACCTTGAAACTTATCATGCGTGAATGGCAGGCGCCTTCAAGCAATCTGGTGATATTTTCGTCTCTTTTGCGATATTTTTTTTATCTGACATTAGCGATACACACACAGTAAGGATGCATACGCATGCCGGCATCCGCTACATTTACGGAGTTCGTTGATATATTTTGTTCTGTAAATTTCGCATGATGAAAAAAGAAGGAATACATTATAACAATGCAAGGTTAGTTTCTTTTATTTTATTTTCAATCAAGTGTTTGTTTATTGTACCGTGCCGGGGCGGGGTGGGATGGGGGGGGGGGGCACAAATTCAACACAAAATTAGTTCCTTTCTTATCTGCATGGAATAATGGAGCAAATATGATTGACGATATTGACTGGTAATAACAAGCTTTCAATTTACGCGCGCACACACGAAGACAACTTGAAAAATAGAAACAAACAATAAAATTAACTGGTAACTTCGCACTTGCTCAAGGCTTTGTAGTTACAATGGGGGGGGGGGTCTGTGCTATTATCTGGTTAGGCATGACTATTTCGCAGAAATACAAACAAATCTTTTGAGATGAGCATAAAATACAATTATTTCTTTTCCTCCATACATTTACGATGCTCTCAAAGGACCCACATATTTAGGTAAAAGTATGACCGTTACCAGGCGTTACCGAGTTGAAAATATGCCGAGTAAACTTACGAATTACGCCACGTACAATGTATAAACAACACTTGGCAACTTTTAATGATAAAAGATGGTGTTTTTATTTATTTACTTATTTATTTAGTTATCAGAACTCTTTCAGAATAACAATGTAACTGCCGATTATACAGCTCGCCTCTAAGAAGATTTTCGTAGTTTCCAACTGCCATGCATAAAATAAGTTTATGCCAAAGTGATCGTGACCTACAAAATGTTGGCCATTGTCACAGGGCATAAAATTCATAAAACAATAAAGAACATTCCTTTTTGTTCTACCAAAGCAGCGGAACCATAATGAGTTGATAAAATACAAGGATATTTGTTGTTATTTTGCAAACCATTGCTAATAAAATCAGCTTCAGAAACTATTATTATTGTCCGCCCTAGAGGAAAGATTTTACAAGGTGGAAATCACTGACTGTCAGTATCCCTGGAATGACAACCAGTATGACAACTATAACTAGTTTGTGCATCAGTAAATAATCTTGAGTAGCCACTGCACCTGAAATGCGTGCAGTCCATTCATCGAATACCTCCTATTCATTCATTGTATAATACACATTTTACTTACTAAGAATACCCTATCACAGTATAAATGTTTAGTCATAAATCGGGAAAGTTTACAACTGTATATGCATATTTATTTCTATTTTAACCGTACTGTCATAAAGGTACTTCTGTGGAGGCTAGTGTGTATATGTCATGATGAAAGCTTATGTCATTAATAGTTTTCTTTCTTTGCTCTTTACAAAAAATCAAAATAATAAGACTTTCGTTATCTTTTGTCAGATTTCATATTTTCTTGAGAATTTTTTTAAAAATGTATCTGGAAAGTAAACATAAAAAATACGATAATTTAAAAAATGAAATTTGGGTCTCCATCTAAAGAATTTATATATTCTTAGTTACTACTCAGTAATTTTTAATTATTCATAAATGATTGTAAGATAAATTAGTTTTACAGTGTAAAAGTGCGAGTTTGCTCCATTTACAGAAGGGTTTACTTGCTATTCTCTTTGTATAATTCTCCCAGCTTTAAACTACAGATACAGAACATTACATAAGACAGCGAATTTCAGTCTTAACCTAAAGCTCGAGGCTGGAGAAGAGGTCACTAAATTACCGTTTCCATAGTTACACACTGGTCAGATAGAGCAGTCTCCCGCAGGTATCATTCCCTATAGATGAATTAGAGGCCAAGTAAACTGCCTTCATTTCATGAGCTATACTAGTGTAGTATAGATGAAATAAGTTTTAAATTGCAAAAGTTGTCTCTTTTGTAACCAAAGTGCAAATCAATAAAGAAATATAATGACATGTAAAATTACATGAACAGCAATGAAGGATCTTTTCACGAGAGTCGCAAAAGATTGAAACTATTTAACGAATTTCATAAATTTCATTTTAAATAAACTTAAATGTAAGATTATGTTATGTGTATCACATGACAGAAATGATATTCAATAAAAAGCATAAAAATAGGTTACATAATTGACTTTAAATTACATTCGTCATTACACCTTCAATTCATATGTCGTCATGCCGGCATTTGCTGAGTTACTGGGTGTTATTAAACGTATCATATTGTTACGTATGATACTGGAAAATATCATATGGGTATATTAATCTTAAGAGGAGCAACATTGGCTCAGTGGTTAGCGTCTCAGACCTGCGACCGAAAGGATGCAGGTTCAACCCCTGCCATCGGATCAAATCCTCGACCTTATTGGAAAATAATGAGATAACAAGTACATTCTACAAAGACATGGAACCTATTACCTCCACTGAAACGTACGAAATGATCATCTAAATTTGCAACAAGTGATCAGGAGAAGTGCGACCTGTTGAACTCGGAAGTTTGATATGTTACACGTTTAAAAAATTATGATAAACAGTTACCGCATTTTTGAAGTTAGAAATGAAACTTTTATTTCTGCCATCATTATATATAAACAAGAAATTATAGATGTAGTAACTAGTCTTGACCTAAACAAAACCGCTGGAACCAATCCAATAAGTAATAAACTTGTACAAGTATAGTTGAAGAAATGTATGTTCCATTGCAAATACATTTAAATAAATCACTCCCAGCCAGCGTGTTCCTAACACAGTGCAAGCTAGCGTATGACATACCGATGTATAAGAAAGGAGATAAAACACTACCGTCTAAATGCAGACTAATTGTTGACTTCAGCTAAATTATATACACTATTCATAAGTCCAACCTTAGAATATACTTCTGGAGTCTGGGATAATTGTTCTATTGAAGATTCGGAAAGATCAGAATAAAAGGGGGAAAATCAGATGGAAGATGCACGGATCGTTCCAGATCTATACCCATTAATTCTTCTAGATAGTCTCTTTATGCGGAAACTGCTTGGTTTGCACAACGAAGGAAAAGGAAGAGATTATGCATTATGTATTCGATTACAAATACTCAAGTACCTAACTATTTAAACGAACTTCTTCCACAAAGGAGATATGAGGCATCTAATTATCGTCTACGTTACTCTCAAAGTATCACACCAATCTCAACCAAACTTTATATTTTCACACGACCTTTTACCATATACGATTCGTCTTTAGAACTCTCTGCCTGATGATATCCGAAATCCTCCAAATCTTTCTATTTTTAAGAAACGTTTCTCTAATTTAACTAACGGGTCATCACACAAGCAGAAAGACATCTTATTGTAGGTGAGTAGTCACGTCACTTTTCAATGATAAATCTAGACTTAACCAAGAAGTGTATTGAAAGGTAGAGCGAAAGAGCTGGGATCTTTGGCATTAGGTAAGGGGCAATAGACAAAGTGTTCAACTTCTTCATTATCATAAGCACATGCACACGTGAAAGAGTTAACTAAATTCACCATGTAAAGGTCGGATTTCAGGAGACTACCTGCTTGTCTAAGTTTAGTATGTAGGATATTAAGGTGACATTTGTCAGTAGCGTAATTTTAGCGTGATGACCCGTTAGTTGAATTAGAAAAACGTTTCTTAAAAACAGAAAGATTTGGAGGATGAGAAACCTATAAACTAATATCAAATGTGTTAACATCGGTGGTTCTTTACAATTGGCATGACTTATTTGGTTATATACAAACCATCAAAAAACGGCAAGGGTAGAAGCGGGTAGCAAAGATATGAAGATCGGTAAGTCGCAAGCAATACCGAGACAAAAAAGGCAACTTTCAAGGTAGCATTTTCACACATTTATATTGACACGGGTCGTTTTAGACTAATGAGAAACCAATGACTGGATATCAAATAGGTCCAAATCTTTGTAGCTTTTTTTACGATTAACATGACATATTTAGCCTTATAGAAAACGATCATGTTGCAAGGATATAGGCGCACGGACAGAGAAATGAAGATGTACTTAATAAGATACATACACATAATTTTTACTGTTTTATTGCTTAAGTATATGCTTCATATCACTAGTATCAGCATCGAGGTATGTGATACCATCGCAAAACAGCAATACTAGAGGCACGTAACAAGGATATGAAGATTGGTAATGGTAAAGTCGCAAAGGATACTGGGTAAAATATATAAACTTTTCTAGGTTGCATTTTCACACATTTCTGTAGGCATAGATCAATTTAGACTGATGAGAAACCTACCAAATAATACCAGATTTGTCAAAATCTGTGTGTGCTTACGATTGGTATGACTTATTCGACTCTAAGATAAACGTTCGTGTTGTAAAGATCTAGGAGCACTAACATTCAAATGATTATCATCGAATTATATGGTACCATCTCAAAGCGGCAAGGGTAGAGGCACGTAGGTAGAATATAGAATATGATGATCCGTTGATGATCCGTAATATCGCAAGCGACACCAAGTAAAAAATATCAACTTTTTTACTTGCATTTTCACACATTTATATATTTCACAGATCAATTTAGACTGATGAGAAACCTATCAATTGATATCAAATTCGTCTAAATCGCGTTTTTAAAAAATTACTAATGTTATAACTTATTTGCCTATATGGAAAACGCTCATTGAGGAAGACATTGAGCGGACATACAGACACACAAAGATGTACTTTATAAGATGCATACACATATTATATATTGTTGTATAGCTTTCCTTATATGTTTGAGATCTATAATATTAAAATTGAAATATGTGGTACCGTGGCAAACTGCAATGGTAGAGGCACGTATAAGTCGCAACCGATATCGAGTCAAAAATACAAACTATTTTATTTTCATTTTCACACATTTCTGTTGGCACGTATCGATTTAGACTGACGAGAAACCTAACAATTGATATCAAATTTTGCTAAATCGGTGTTTATTACTATTGTAATGACTTATTCACCTGTTTGTTAAACGATCGTATAGAAGACATTAGGAGAAAAGACAGACAAATGAAGACGTACTTAATAAGATACACACACATATTATTTACTGTTGTACAGCTTTAATTATATTCTTCAAATTTATAGTATTAGTATCGAAATATGTGGTACAATCGCACAACGGCAATGGTAGTTTCACGTACCAAGGATATGAAGATCGGTAATGTCGCACCCGATATTCAGTAAAAAGAACAATCTTTTTTATTTTGCATTTTCACACCTGTCTATTGGCAGAGATCGACTTAGAATCATGAGAAACGTATCAATTGATATCAAACTTGTCAACATCGTTGGTTGTTTGCGATTGGTATGACTTATTCGCCTATATGGAAAATATTCGGTTAGGAAGGCACTAAACGCAAGGACGTACAAATGAAGACGTACTTCATAAGACGCATACACATTATTTACCGTTGAACAGCTTTTATTATATGTGTCAGGTTTATAGAATTAGCATCGAAAAAATGTGATACGATCGCAAAACGGGAATGGCAGATGGACGTAGCAAGGATACGATGATCGGTAACGTTGCAAGCGATACTGAGTGAAAAATACCAACTTTTCTATTTTGCATTTTCACCCATTTATATTGGCACAGATCTATTTAGACTGATAAAAATTTATCAACTGATATCAAACGTGTCAAAATCGTTCTTTGCGATTGGTATGACTTATTCGCCCATATGGAAAACTTTCGTATAGGTCAGATGTAGGCACACGGAAAGACAGATAAAGACGTGCTTAATAAGATACATACACATATTTTATAATTATGTACAGCTTTAATTCTATGCTTCAGATCTATAGTATTAGCATGGACGTATGTGCTACCATCGCAGAACGGGAACGGTATATGAACGTAGCAATGAAGATCAGTAAAGTCGAACCCAATATTCAGTAAAAAGTACACTTTTTTGTATTCTGCATGTTCACACATGTCTGTTGGCACAGATCGAGTTAGACAGATGAGAAACCTATATATTAATATGAAATTTGTCAAAATCGGTGTTTATTTACTATTGGTATGACTTATTCGTGTATATCGAAACCGTTCGTAGAGGAAGGCATTGGGCGCACGAACATACATTATGAAGACGTACTTAATAAGAAGATACATAAACATATTATTTACTGTTGTACAGCTTTAATTATATGCTTCAAATCTATAGTATTAGCATCCAAGTAGGTGCTACCATCCCTAAACGGGAAGGATGGAAGCATCAAGGATACGAAGATCGGTAAAGTCGCAAGCGACAATGAGTCGCAAATAGCAACTTTTTTATTATTCATTTTCACACATTTTTTTTAATTTTTTTTTTTTTTTTTTGCACAGATCGATTTAAACTGATGAGAAACCTATAAATTGATATCATATATGTCGAAATCGGTGGTTGTTTACGATTGGTACAACTTATTTACCTATATGGAACATGTTCGTGTAGGAAGGCATTTTGGCGCACGGAAAGACAAATGAAGACGTATTTAATAAGATATATAAACATGTTATGCTGTTGTTTAGTTTTAATTTTATGCTTCAAATCAGTAGTCAGCATCGAAGTATGTTGTAAACTCCCCTTCCCTTAGTATGCAACTGCAAGCACACTTTGTCAAATGCTAAAAGGCACTAACTTTCTTGAAAATTATAATAATCAAAAAAAATTCCGGATTCGTATATTATAACGTTATAATGCGCTTTCATTTTCCGTCAGGTGGGTCTCCAGGTCGAGTTGTTATGAACAACAGGAAACAGTATCGTACATTCTTTGCTAAGCGATCGCTCAGGTGGTGCAGTGTCTGTACAGAGCGTCCGCCTTGGATGCGAGAGGTCGCGGATTCAAACCCCTGCCGAATCACACTAAAGACATAAAAATGGTACTAGCAGCTGCCTCTTTTGGCGCCCATCATTAAGATATTGGTGTGAGGATAATGTGATTGGGTGGGACAAAATGCTGTATGTTTGTGGCATGATGCCACATTGCTAGACATCATTATAAACTGTCACAATGCAGACATGGTAGCGATATGATTGCATTTTTTTTTAAAGCTACGTTAAAAATTACACACACACACACACACACACACACACTTTGCTTAGTTATTTGCTATTTGAAGAGATGGAATATTGTTCATATTTCAACCGCTTTTTATTAATGATCATCGATGTGACCAACATATACGATAATAATACTCCCGATGATGATGATGATGGTTGTTGTTCTGATTTCTGTATTACTACTGCTCCATGGGTATATTATATATCGAACTTGAAAACAGAAGCACTACCAGCAATAAAGCAGCTTTGAAAACAAATCGCACTTAATCGATATCAATATATATTGACATCAAAATGAACGTCAAATGCTCTGTGCAACTGTATCGAAATGAACTATTACATGCTGGGTTTTTTTTTTCTTTTTTTTTGGGACAGTTTTAGACCGAAAAAAGTAGTACTTCAAGGCTCTGTCTATGGTATAAATATGTTCATGTACACTTTTCCATTGTAACTTTAAGTGTATAGACTGCAAATACGATGAAGCACAAATCGAGGACGTCGAGTGTTAGCATTGGAACAATGTTACTACTTCGGTCGAGAAGGATAACGACCTATATATGTATTCCTGCCCACTACCATGTAGGATGTATCAAACTGTATATTACTCAAGCGCTCTTTGTCGAGCGTGCTGGTGTGTGTGTACAAAAACAAATGGAATATAATAACTTTAACTGAAATATATACAATTAAATTCTATATAAAAGTGATGCGGCACCTGGGAGTAAAGCAAAAATGGAAGAAACAAATTTCCGGATCGCTACTATCAACAGCAATGGGATAGACAAAGCGAAAGCAGACAAAGTAGCCAAAGAAACAAACTTTGGTGTAATAATGATACAAGAAACACACTATAGAATTAAGCCAGAGTTCGAAATTTTAGTAGAAGACAAACTTAACGCAATAAAGATATGCAACAATTTTGCAAATAATGATATTAGAGTTGGTTGCAACAATAATATTTTTAAAAAGCTGGGAAAGGTTTGAGGAGGGGGGAATTTTTTAAGGGACGGTTGCTACGTGTTAAAATGTTTAATTGGCATATTATAAATGTGTACATGCCAGCTAATAGAAATAAGAAACTAATTTTAAAGAAAACTTATACACCTACCTACAACAATATTCGATGGAAAATCTAATCATAGGGGGAGATTTCAACTGGGTAACTATAAATTAAACCAGTCTAGCAGGATTGATAAATTTTACGGAAATTTTTATGATCCATTAATATATATTAATACTGCAATAACCAACCAAAAGCTATCAGACCATTTCATGCTCACTATTGACCTAAAAATGAAAAAAATAGAAAAATGTGGGTCAGGACTATGGAAACTAAATAATAAGATTTTAAATGACAAAGAATATGTCGAAATAATAATTAAAAAAAGAAATTGAAACCGTCAAAAATGAAGAAAATATTAATATAATAATTGATTGGGATGTTTTAAAAAACAAAATAAAAGGAATAAATATTCAGTACTCAAATAGAGGGCGGAAAAACCCCAGAAAAAAAAGACAAACACGAACTCAAATTAGAACTAAGCAAAACAACAAACGACGATGGAGAAAGAAAAAAAAAAACGATTGACAGACAAAATTAAAATCGTTGAAGAAGACGAAAATCAGGGGAGAATAATAAGGGCGGGAAAATTTACAGAGATCTACAACGAGGCAAAAAACGTATATAAGCGAGAAGAATTTAGAAAAGGGGGTGATACAATTTTAAACAATATCAAAATAAACAATGTAACCCATACTGTAAAAGAAGATATCCTAAATAATATTTCCAAATATTATAAAGAACTATACACCACACACCACACAGAACATATACTTCAGCACAATCGACAGCTACTTAAAAAATGTCGACTGTGAGATGACATCAGCAGTACATAGAGACCAATGTGATGATGTCATCTCAGATGAAGAAATCACAAAAAGTATATCAACACTCACAAAAGTCACCAGGGAAAGATGGACTCATCGTGGAATTCTACCAAAAGTTCCACGGTGAACTGACGCCGATCTTAAACGCTTTGTATAATAATATAGTTTTAAGTAAAAATAAAATGACTAAATCTATGAGGGAGGGAGTTATCACAATTATATACAAAGGGAAAGGGAATAGAGACGAGATTAAAAACTGGAGGCCTATATCACTTTTAAACACGGACTATAAGATTTTAAGTAGGATTTTAACAAATACAGTAAAGGGTAGGATAAACAAGATAATTAATGTAAATCAAACTTGTGGGGGAGGGATATACAAAACAATATTTTAAACATTAAAACTATAATTAACTACATAAATGAAACTGGTATGATGAGTGCTATGGTACTCTTCGACCAGGAGAAAGCTTTCGACTGATTTGAACAAAACTGTATAAAGAATGTTTTTAAAAAATTTGGTTTCGGACCCAATTTCCAAAATGGACCAAAATCCTACACACTGGGATAATTAAACGGGAAATGCACGAAAGAATTTGAAATACAACGATCAGTGATACAAGGATGTCCACTATCAATGCTAGAATACGTAATGGCAATATAAATCCTACGTCACACGATAAGAAACAACCCAGATGTGCAAGCAGGGGCGTATTAACCATTAAGCAGACTAAGCACGTGCATAGGACACCAGGGCCAAAGGGGGCACCACAAAGTTGAGAAAAGAGTGAAAAGAAAGAAAGAAAAAAGAATGAAGATTTGTAAAAAAAAACTGATACAACTAGTGCAAATTGATCATGATGTTCTGTTTCTTGATCATGTTACACCCTAGGGTTATCTTCTCAGGTGTACGTGGAAAAGAGGGGCGCGCCAAGATTTGTCAGTGCTTAGGGCACCAGTGAGCCTTAATCCGCCCCTGATTATACAAGGCATACAAATACCAAACCTAAAAAAGAATTAAAAAATGCTCTAACATGCATATGATTGCAACATCTTTATAAGAGAGGGGAAATGCTATAAGCGTCGGGTTCCAAAATAAACCACAACAAGCACGAAATCTTAAAAATAGTTAACTGGAGGGGCAACCACCCTGGATTATCGCCCCCACACACACACACACACACTTACTGAGAGACACTGTAAAGGCTCTAGGGGTTTACTTTGGTAATAAAAAAAAGAAGCTGTAGAAAATTATGAACATATTATCAATAAAATAAGAGAAAATGTGAAAATCTGGCCATGGCGCCATTACCTATCATGGAGCGGGCCCAAGTGGCCAAGACTTATTTATACTCAAATATTAACTACATAATTAAATCCATAGATATGGATAATACAATTTTAAACAAAACAGACAACGAAATAATAGATTATATATGGAATCATAAAATGCATCATGTAAAAAAAGAGACATTATATAGGGCCAAAAGTAGAGGGGGCTTGGGGTTGCCGAGCCCTCTACTACTATAATTAACTAACATAATCAATAGATTAAAAAAAAAATGCACTCAGACCCGGCTACAGCGTGAGAAGCACCGTACATCTACTGGTTCGGCTTCACCTTGAGAAACCGACCAGAGATATACAAAAATAACAAATTAATATAAAAAAATCGAAGTGCCACGCAAACATATGAGAACTAATTTTAAAATATAGAGACAAAACAGATTTATGCAAAATTTAATAAGTAAAAGTCACGCTTGGATTAGGGAGGAGGTAACCAAAAATATAAAATGTAGAGTAGAGCAGGACAACTGAGGGGGTAAATTGGACAAAAAATTGGAAAAATTGGGGAAAATAAGATCTGTCAAAACACAAAGTATAATTTTTAAATACCTGCACAACACCTGGCTAACAGGCGAAGAAACAATCAAACATCGTATGCTGAGGATAATGCCGAAATGCCCTTTATGTAAAACAGCGAACTTCACCAAACTACATACGATTGTCCAATGTGATAAATCTAAACATAATAGGATAAAGTTAATAATGAAAATTTGCAAAAAATATAAGTATAACAAAAATAACATTTTATTCATAGATTTAGACTACGAAAACAAAATCGTTCTAAAATGTATAGACTATATAGTAACTACGATGATATCCTGTGGACAGGTGATAAAGATTTTTAAATAAGATACGTGGTAAAAATAAGAATATTAACCACAACAAGAACTCAGTACGTCTTACGACGAATAGATACTTACCGTCAGGTTGATATAACGCAATTGATGTTGGAATTGGGGGAGAGAGGGGGAGGGAGGAATAGGTATTACAGACCGAAGGGTCGCGTAGCGCAATTGCGAGCTGATGCCATACCCATACCCCCTCCTCGCACCCCACAACAGCCATATTTCAAAGAAAATTTCAAATTCTATTTCAAATATTTCAAAGAAACCCATATAACTTTTTTTTTTAAAAGAGAAAAGGGAAGAAAGGAAGAAAGAAAAAAATAAAAGAATTTTGTAATTTAATTTTTTTTCTTCTTTCTCTGAAAGAAAATTCTAAAGACATATATAGGAAGGGATACAGGGAAAATATAAGGGGGAAGTAAATGGCGATGACATCATGGGGCTAAGTCACAGGGCTCAGTGAAGTGCATAGGCCCATCATGAGTCTTTGAAAACATCCAATGTAGAACATAAACAGACAAAATAAAGACACAAATACATACTGTATAACACTTAGTTTAAAACCCTACTAACTTCTCCCGCACTGCATGGTTGACCATTATAGAATAATGTGGTCTCATAAAAACGTTTGGATCTTTCAATAAAGCATAATCAGATAAACTAAATAAAGGAGGCCTAACGCAACCCAGGAAAAACACATAGAGAATAAAGAAGCGTGAACCTTGGATCGAGCGTAACCTACCTATCAACATCTTTAAAGACTATTATGAGGAACGACACATATTATCACTCGAATAATAAAATAGGAAATTATTTTTTTTAAACAAAATCTAAATAGTACACCATTCCATCGTCAAAATTAGAAAACCATAAAACAAATTAAAAGATACAATATAACATCATAAAGGAAGAAATACAACTGGGAAAGATATTTGATCTATACTTGCTGTCTCAAACATAAAGAAAATATAGCATACACACAATATAACACCATTACATATAGCAAACACTGAGACCTAGGCGACATATAGCAAAGGTTACAAAACATTTCAAGGGAATGAACTTCGAGCAAGGTGAGGGAAACCAGACTCGGACGAACAACCCTTTAGATAACACTATGGAAACATAAATACCCCATCAAAAATTCTAAAAACTAAATTTTTTATATAAAATTTTGTTTTAATAAAACGTAGAACACATCTGAGGGGGAAATACACAAATATAAAATACTTTTTATTTTTTTGGGGAAATGGGGGCATCTGTCCGTTGCCCCCCCCCCACTCCCAAAAAAGTGTGTGTGTGTGTGTGTGTGTGTGTTATTATACCCATTACATTACTTGCAAAATATATATGGTGCTGACATTTTCGGCAAGAGGGAGACCTACCGATATTCTGCATATAATTATTTTAATGTTTTTCAGAGCGAGAGTATTGGGGCCTGATCTGTTCAATATATTTCTCAACTGATACAGCAGGTATAATCAGAGGCGTAGCTGGGGGGGGGGGGGGAAGGGGAGTACATATGTCCCCGGGCGCCAAGGTACAGGGGCGCCAAAATGAGGCTTACAACGTTACATTATAATAAGTAAACAAGGGTAATATTCAAAAATGTGATTAAACGGGGAGGGGGCTGGGGCGCCAATTTTATAGTTCGTCCCCGGGCGCAAAATATCATAGCTACGCCTCTGGGTATAATAGAGACCCCCCCCCCCCCCGAGTTTGCCACAGAGCGCTCGTGTAATATACGGTTTAATACAAAATACATGATTGTGGGCAGGAATATACAAAATTTGGTCGATATACATGATCGTTGGTATCTATTCAAACGAGGGCCATGAAATACATTAGCAAATTCCTACAGTATTTTAAGGCAGGCGATTACGAATTATTTAAACCACGTTTTTCATCTGTCACAGATTTTATAATCATTTTGAAGTGGCTGCTTTATCTCGAGGAAAACGAGCGGTAAGTGTTATACAAAACAAAATCTTAATAGCAATTTGATCACTTTTGCGTCATTTGACAGTAAGAATAGTAATAAATAGAGGATAATTTCTTTTCCTACGTTAGGCCTAATACCTGATATGTTTTTTAGTGTAGTACACACACAAAAAACAACCCCAAAACAACACTAACAACATTTTAAAAAACCCACAAAAACGAGTGCCGTGCCGAAGCCACGGGCTAAAATGCTTTATTATCATTTTTTTTTATTTATAGCATCAATCACAAATTGAAATATATACAGTATTAGCGTTGGAAAAGAAAGTTTTCTTTTTGTTATATTTTTTTTTCTCACCCTAGCGAAACACTTTCTGCAAATGACCTTAATAAAGAAAAATAATAAATTAACCTAAACCACTTTGAATGTCGACCGTATCTTTTATTTACACGGCATCATGCGCGGAAGAAAATACCAACTGAACCGGGATTTCAGACAGCAGATGAATTGAAGTTGATTCATTGAACATCATTAGCAATTGTACAATCAAACAGATGCAACAATGAAAAGTGGAACTATGAAAAATCGAGAATGTTAGATTTGCGAAGGATTTATTCCGAATCATTGTCTGCTAATAGAGAATTCATGTCAGTTGCTGTGTCGGCGATGCCCACACAGCGCGCCGTCCAAATGTGAAGTTGCGTTTTGCTGACAGACATAACACTGTGCCATAATTTATCTGATGGCATGTAAAGAAGCTGCTTAAATTATAGTATTTAAAAGTTTCTTCATTTTGTAAGAGCTCAAGAAATTAATTCTGGTTTGAAAGACAAGATGACGGTAAAACTCAGAAGACGTAGCTGTACAGTACCGTTGGTGTTGGAGACGTCATAATAAAGGTAACTGCGTTAACTTCGCTTTTTGTTTGGTAATTTGTTGGATATTATCTTTTGCTGATCTTCTTTGAGCTTGGAGTAAATTTTACATTCTGAACATTTTTATTTGCACTTGTCTGCTTAATATGTATTGCTGGGATATCATATAGAATATGAAGTCAGTATAATGGTACTATATTACATATTTGAATGATAAAAGACTGGTAAATGATATAATGATAAACTACAAAATAAATAATTTGCCCAATATCCCAAATATGTTAATTAAAACAAACATTGAATGTAAATTCAGATATAATGAGCAGTTGTAAGAAGTAAGAAATAACATTTTATCCATTGAACCTGTTATGTGTTATCATCATCAGTTTTAAAATAAACACATGGAGACAAGTTTGCTTAAATTCTAAAATTAACACACACACACACACACACACACACACACACACACACACATGGTATTTTAATCTAATACAGAAATGGTGACATTGATATATGCAGACCAATAGTTTTTTTCTTCTACAGATATAAATTAAAAAGCCTAATTCTGAGAGTTTCACCTACAACATTCATGATGGGAAAGGGCCACTAATTAAGAGCTGACATATGTGGAAGAAAAATACCATCCATGTTGAAAAGGGCTAGAGGTAATGTGAGAAAACATAATTTATCAATCTTATTTAACATTATTGTTGATATTTTATCTCAACTGGTCAAAAGGCTAAGTGGGTTTATGTAATGGTCCAGAGTGTGTTATTTATTTCACATCCCCTTCTGTCTTTCAACAGTAAGAAATTAGCTACTTTGGAGTCCATAGTTCTGATCAATTTGTTTATATAAAACTTGGTTTTGGGCTTAAATCAACATCTTGGATAAATCTAATAATGAGCAAAATCCAAGTATATACATGTGATCATGTATAAGATTAGTTGAGTTTTTTAACCAGCCTAAAAGCCATACTTCCACAATATAGGCTAAAATCATTAAGTTGTCCTTGAAGTTTGATGAGTGTTAACCATTAATAATAATAAGGTGATCTTTCATCTGAGTATGTTACCACCGCATGCAATATTTATACATGTAGTGCAGTTTTTACTAAACGTAGAATACATGCTTATATAAATGAGATCTAGATTGAAGAAGTGAAGATGCATACAAATACATGAGGTTATAACCACTACTGCTGATTCAAGTTTGATCATGCTTGGCCATTGGGCTTATAGAGTCAAGTTTCACAATGATGCTTATTATGAGTGTGATAAAGGTATGGTAGTGAAGTGACCTTGCATCTGATTGGCAGAGTTTCTTATGATTTGCACAACAGTGTTTATGATCCAATTTAGATCTGACTTGTTTAATTATTTGCTTGTATGTCTGAGGCTATAAGCAAAATCTATGCATATAATGTGGTGGTTCTACATCTCACTAGCCATTCTTGCTACTGCTCTTAAAACTATTTCTCATTAATTTCATCAGACTTGGTGAATAGATTTATCTCATCAAGATATAGCAAAAGAGCAATTTTGTAAAAAAAATATTCATTGATATTAAACTCAAATTCTGCATCTGATTGGTTGACCTTGCAAATACTATAAGGGCTCTATTTCTGACAAAAAGATTATTTTGATCTAATGTAGCAGAAATGCTTATATGATCAAAACATTGAACATATTTGATGACAAATAAGAAATAGTTTTTCATGCAAATTTGATAAACATTGATAAATCGGTTCATATCATTAAAAGCTTGGAAGAGTTTGATTACATGCGAGACCATCACATATTAATCATTCTTTATTTAGAGAATTATTTTTGTCAGGATTTAGTAAAATATGTAAAATCAATATGGACTGGTTTTGTTATGTACAGCAACACTAGTTGTTTACTGAGTACTGAGGGAATTGGAGTAAGGCAAGGGTACATTGCAGTAGGTAACCTGGTTGACTTGATAACAGGATTTTAACACAAACATTTTTATCAGGAGTCTAGCATACTAACCATTGATTCACTGCAGATCCTGCCCCCATTAGTTACCTTTTAATACATAAAGCATTTGGGTTTTTTATGTCACAAATCCCATAGGGATTAAAATTAACATCATGGGTCTCACTGGATAGTTTCGTATTTTGACATCCCTCTAATTTTTAAGGTAGAAGGCATGAACCTAATTATCACAAGCCTAGCATTTATAAATTTACACATAAGCTAAATCTATAATGTGGTTCAGATTTACTTTGAGTTAGGCATGGAAATAGGTTGGCTTGTTGGTGACTGCCTGTCACAGTTAGATGAGCATTGGAGATCATATGCGTAACTTAGTCTGCAAATGAGCTGCCGACTTTTATTTGTGTCTGCTACAGAGGTAAATATAAAAAAATCTTGATGGTAGAGGGGTGATGAAAAGTATGCTAATTTGTTATAGTACTAGTGAACTTTATTCATGCATAAGGCACATACTGATTCTTTTAGTTGCCTTGTCACAGAAAAATATTGAAAATAGCTATTTCTAGTAAAAAATGAATGTAAAATGTACCTGCATCCTTTGACCCTACCAGAACCAAACTAAAAGCTCAAATTTGTGCAGCTGCTTTTGCTCATCACAAACATAATTGGGAGTATAACTGCTAACCCTACCCTCTAGCACACATTTCATTCATTCATTGGATTAAAGTCACGTGCACCTTTCGGTATGTGCGACTGTTTAGTTTGTACACGTTTGTGTACTTTTTGAATTTAGCGATTAACTTATACAATGCCCCCAAGCAAGCAAGCCGAAGCCCAGGTGCCCCAAAAGGTCCCGCCCAGGCTCTCGTCGCTGCAACCTTCTCCATCGTTGTACTCCGTTGGTGGTCTGTTTCTGCATCCTGCATCTCCTTCCTCTCTCATTTCAGGCAGTAACCGAAGCACACCAGCAGCAGTATTATGAAATTTTCGTTGCAATCAATGCCCAGTTCCCTATATTTATTGGGCTATTCCTGTACTATCTTGCCAAACATGTGATTGTCACATACGCTTCAGATATTCCTGAGTTGTGAATTTTCCTATCTTTTGTAAGGTCTATTAAATTTTGTGTACTTTGCGTACTTGAATTTTCCGAAAATTTTTTCACATCTAGTAGGCTTTTAGTAGCCCTTTATTTTGTTTTGGAGATCTCAATTTGGTTAAGTATTTCGTACGTGTGGCTTTAAACCAATCAGTGTGTTTCAGGGCCAGTAAGTTGTTGGTCAAAAGAGGGCTTTCGTGGGTCAGAATGAAAGCCCTATGTGGTAAAATTTGTTTGTAAAAAAGAAAAAAAAAAAGAAAAGAAAAGAAAAAAAAGGTGGGTAGGGAGTGTGTATGCTATATTTGTGTGATGGCTATAGACATTTTTGTTCGTTTTTCTGCTTTTCCCACATATCCCGACAACACACATTCACACTCACTTTCTCATTCACACTTATAAGTAGATGTGGGGGGGGGTGGCCTTATTTCTTTTGTTTAATTTCGGGAAGGCAATTCTTTTCATACTGGGGGGTGGGGGTGGTTTGATTATTTGAGGCATACTCTTTTCATTGTTTCTGCCTTCATTCCCCAAGGTCTGCAAGTGTCCTGTTCTTTCTTCTTTTACTGCCTTAGGACGTTTAACTTCATTCTGTGCCTTTTCCTGCTCTTCTTTATTTCAGCTCTTTCTGCCTTATCCCGTGTCCGTTTCTGTTTTGGTCTTCTCGTCCTTTTGATACTGCCATGTTCGCCGTGAGATGTTTTCTTCGAGGGAGGTGGTTTGATTGCCTTTGTTTCCCTTCGCTTTGACCACTTGGCTATTTACCTGTTATTTTTGTTTAGCTTAGCTATTTGTGATTTATTTTAATGTATATTTTTTTTATTTTTATTTTTTTATATTTTTTTTATTTTTTTTTGATCCTACTAGCATGCCGTTATAATTCCGAAACAGTGATTTTGTAATATTTTGTCCTTATCTGGTTTTTATTGTTCGGGTTATGATCGGCTGTGCCAGTCTGTGAACCCACGATACCGAGCCGGCCGTCACAATTCCCAAACAGTGATTTGTAATATTTTGACTGGTCTTTGATTTACTTTTTAATATTTTTTTTTTTTTTTTTTTCCTTTTTTTCTTTTTTTTTTTTTTTTTTGAACCTACGGGGCCTAGCATGCCATTATAATTCCAAAACAGTGATTTTGTAATATTCGTCCTTATCTGGTTTTTATTGTTCGGGTTATGAGCGGCGGTGTCAGTCTGTGAACCCACTAGCCCGAGCCGGCCGTCACAATTCCCAAACAGTGATTTGTAATATTTTGATTGGTTTTTTTCTTTTTTGGTTCGATCTTTTAGGTTTATTGGTTTTAATTTCTTTACATGGTCTCTCTTTATACCCAACCCTTCATTCGGTTTAGATTTGTCCCCTTTTGCCTATTTTGTTAATGAATGTCATGATGTTATTATAGGTCATTCCTATGTTATTGTTTTTTGCCACAAGTAACTCCGGGTATGTCCACCGTTCTCCTATTTGTTCCTGTTGAGATTTTAGTTCGGCCCTTTCCTGGTTGTATTTGGGGCATATATTTATTAAGTGTGCGATTGTTTCTGGAGTTGGGCAGTAGGGGCAGTTTTCGGTTGGTCCCCTTTTTATGTGTTTCCCTGCGCATCCTGCCAATAGTGTTTTACCTGTTCTTATTCTATTTATTATTGTTATATCGTATGGATTTTTGAAGGTCGGACTTTCGACTTTTCTACTTACTTTTTTCATCATCGTGTGTATTAGACTGTTTGCATCCGATTTTTCCCATAGCTCTTGCCACATGTCATTGATCTTGTCCCATGTTATTGATTTCAGTGACGCTGTATGCTATATTTTGGGCTTTTGGTTCGTTTGTGGCGTTTTTTGCTTCTGCATCTGCTTTGTCATTGCCTGGGATTATGGATGTGAGAGGGTATCCATACGAATTCAACGTGTTTGTTGTTTTTTTCAATCTCTTTAAGTAGCGATCTTGCATGATTAATCATATTAGGTCTGCTCTTGGATTGGTCTGTTGCTAACGATTGTAGTACACTGTAAGAGTCGCTTAGAATGACTGCCTTAGTTGTGGGGTATGTTTTGACGTATGTTAATGCCATTAGTATTGCCATGAATTCTACCGTGTATATAGCGCATTGGTCTGGGAGTCTTTTTCCAACGGCGACATCTAATTTTGGGATCACTATCCCTGCTGCAGTTTTATTTGGATTTTTGGTTTTTGATCCATCTGCGAAGATTTGCGTGTATGTCTCGTATTTGTTGTCAATGTACGTTAGTATTGATGCTCTTAGTCCTATCGGGTCATTTTGTTTTTGTCCTAGTTTACGTAAGCTAAGATCTATTTGTGGTGTGGGACAGGTCCACGGGGGGTCTGGGTAGTACCTTATTTTTTCTGGGTTGATATTTGCGATTTGAAATTTCCTTTTTAATTCTATAATTATTTTCCCACTAGGTATTTTTTTATTTTTTCCTTTTGTATCGAATGGTTTGTCGCATGCTAAGAGGGCTTGTAGCGTGAGGTGGTTGGGTTGGTGTATTGATATTCGAGTCGAGTATCGCAGCATCAATTCCTTCCGCCTTAGGTCTAGCGGGGGTTCTCCTACTATTATTAAGATATCTTGTGTGGGGGTACCATTTAGGACGCCGGTGCATACCCTTAGCGCTTTTGATTGGACTGTGTCTAGTTTCTTTAGTAACGTGGCGTTCGCCGCTCCATATACCTGGCAACCGTAGTCCAATTTTGCTCTTATAAGTGCTCTATATAGGGTAACGAGTGTTTTTTGATCAACCCCCCAATTCACCCCTCTGAGGTTTCTGTGGAGGTTGATGTCTCGTTTGCACTTCGTTACGAGTTCTTGGATATGAGCTGCCCACGTGAGTTCGTGGTCGAATACCATACCTAGGAGTGTCGCTTGTTTTTCGAATTTGATGGGTACCCCCTTTAGGGTTAAGTTTGGAGTGGGTGGGGGGTGGCCACCTCCCGGATTGAAAACTATGCCTACTGTTTTTAGAGGTGACAATTTAAATCCCCATTTATCTGTCCAATTTCCTATATCGTTTAGTCCTTTTTGTAAGTGCTTGGTCGTTTCTGTGCTGGCCGGGTTGCCAGTTTTCCATACGGCGCTGTCATCGGCGAATTGGGATAAGTCAAGGTGGTTGGGTTTTATCGCTGTTTCCAGGTCGTTTATCATTATATTAAATAAAGTTGGGCTGATTACGCTTCATTGTGGCGTGCCATTTTCCAGTTTGTATCGTTCGGAGTAGTCTTGTCCTAGTCTGACTTGTATCTTTCTATCGGTTAGGAAGTTAGCAATAAATTTGTATATATTGCCAGTTATTCCGTATGGTTTAAGTTTACTTATCAGTCCCTTAGTCCACATTAGATCATATGCTTTTTCCATGTCTAAGAAGATGGCTGTAACATATCTGGATTTTTAAAATTTTTCTCTAGATGCTAATTTGACAGCGGTTTCTAGTCTCATGAGTTGGTCTATTGTGCTTCGGTAGTTGCGAAACCCGCTCTGTGTATTAGCTAGTAGTCCTTTGCTTTCTAAATGGTATTTCAGCCTGTTGTTTACCATAGTTTCCATTATTTTACATATATTGTCTGTTAGTGATATGGGCCTGTATGATTTTATATCGCTTGAGGGTTTTCCAGGCTTAAGAATCGGGACCACTACTGCCTTTTTCCATCTTATAGGTATGGTACCGGTTTCCCATATTTTATTAATGAGGTTAAGTGCAATTGTGACAAGTTTTTTGGGTAGGTTCTTGTACATTTCATACCCCAAAGTATCCTCCCCGGGGGATGTGGTCTTTTTGCCGGCGAGGGCCTTTCTCCATTCGGCTTCTGTAAACGGAAGGTTTAGTGGGCCGTCATTATTTCCTGCTTCCTTTATGTTGTCAGAGTTGCTTTCCTCAAATTGCCTTTTATGATTTTTAAACTTATCCTCTAAGTTGGTATTGCTACACATGTTGGCGAAATAGTTTGCGAATAATTCTGCCTTATGTTTGTTGTTTTGTCCAGGTATGTTGGGGGTTATTGATTTAGTTTTGCCTCTCATTTTTTTAATTCTTTGCCACACCTCCTTCGATTTTGTGTTAATATCTAGTTTTGAGCAGAATTCTGTCCATGAGTTTTGTTTAGCTATCATAATAGTTTGTTTGGCAGTATTTTCCTTTTCCTTGTAGTAGTTAAAGTCCCTATTATTTTTAGTTCTTTTGAATTTGTTTAGAGCTCTTTTTTTCTCTTCAATTGCTATTTTACATTCATTATTCCACCAGGGCACCGTGGGTTTGGGTGCTACTCCTTTAGTTTTAGGAATTGTTTCTTGGGCCATTGTGTTAATGGTTTCTATTAATTTGTCATTAAAGGTGTCAATGTCCCGGTGATATATGGTTTCTGGGTCGATTGAGTCACCTATCTGTTTGAACCTAATCCAGTTGGCCTGTTCGTATTTCCATCTTGGTGTGAAGGACGCTTTATTTTGAGGTATTCTAATTTGTATTTCTATATTTATAAGGTAATGGTCACTTCCCATAGGGTCGCTTTCATCAACTTGCCAATCAGAAATGCCTGTTAATCTTGGTGTGCATAGAGATAGGTCTATTGCTGATGTGTGGCCTGTTCTGTCATCTATCCGGGTGTGCATTCCGTTGTTTAGAAAAACTAAGTTGCATTTTTGTGCCCATTTTTCTACAATTTTTCCTTTAATGTCCGTCTTTTGACTCCCCCATAGTTCATTGTGCGCATTGAAGTCCCCGCATATTACCACCCATTCTCCACAGTCTTTAATCATTTTGATTGTTTCGTCTGCACTTAAATTGCGCTGCTCATTTGTTTCATAGAGGTTAACGATTAGTACCTGCTTAGTTTGAGCGGTTATTTTGACTATCTGTATTTCGAAGTCATTGGGCGGTCTACTATCTGTTAATTTATGCATTTCTGATGTAATTCCATCTCTAACAAAGGTTGCTAACCCCCCTCCTCTTGCTGTGGGGGATCGATGCTTTAGGTATTTGGTGTTGTAGCCTATGATGTTTGGGATACGTGAGGTATCATTTAGGTGGGTTTCCTGTATGCATATAACATCTGGTTTTCTTTCCTGTTCAAGTATTTTGTTATTTAGTTGGTCAGCGTGGGCCCTAAGGCCGCGTGCATTCCATTGCCATATTTTGATTTCTGCTCTGGAATCCATCTCTAGTGCAAAAAGTCTTAATAGTTTGTTTAATTTACTGTTGTTTTCGTTTTATGCGTGTTTCCTACCAGTGAGGGTGCTACCTATTTATTTTGTTTTTGGTATCCTGATTTTTGTTTTGGCCTGCTTATAGTTTACCCCATGGGAGATCATATATTCGACTATTAGGGCTTCTCTAAGAGCCCTGGGGCATTCTGCATGGTTTGGTTTGTGGTTACCACTACAGTTAGCGCAGTGCTGATTGGTGGCGCTACATGTTTTCCGGTCTGGGTGGTGAAGACCACATTGATTGCACCGGAATAGGTTTCCGCAATTCTTAGAGTAATGCCCCCAATTTTTGCAGTTGCCACAGAACCGTGGTTTGTTTTTGAAAGCAAAAATTTTTTTAGCCTCGAGTTTTTCGGCTATTTTGATAGTTTCTGGGGTGGCGCCCTTAAAAAAGAGTACCACTGCAGTGCTATCCTTTCCCCTTCTTGTTTTTAGGCAGATTGCTTTCTCTACTTCCTGTCCTTTACTCCTTATGTAGTCTACTATTTCATTGGTTTTATTTTGAGTTGATACGTATATGACTCCTTTGTTGTGTGTTTTTGGGGGGTTTGGGTCTATGTGTTGTTTTGTTCTGTTGTGTCTAGTGACCTGAACATTTATTTGGCCTATTCTTTCAATTTCCATATATTTGGCAATCTGTTGTTCAGTGGTGCATTTGATTATCAGCAAGTCGTCTCTAGTGCTTTTAAGCGTGAATTCTCCTTGGTGATGTTTGTTCAATTGCCATGCTATGGTTTTAAAGGCTAACTTCGTTATTTTGGAATTTACTCCCTTGACGAAGAGAGTCAGTTCAGCGGGGTGTTTCTTGTTTTGGATATTTTGCAGACTGGTCTTTTTTCCCCTGGTGTTTGTCTCTTTAGCTGACTTTGTTTCGTTGTCCATAACCGGCTTGCTGGGTCTTGTATTCTGACAGTTAGTGTGTTCCTTATTCTTTCTAACTGGTATTTGGGATTTGGTTTTCCTATTATTCTTACCTTTTGTTGAGTCGTGTGTGACTGCTTTATTTGTGGTAGGGTGAGGGCGTTCTGTTTCATCTAGTAGGTTCTCAGTTTGAGTCCCCTGGCTGCTAGTGTTTTTAACCAGCGTGGTCTGGGTTGTTTTTGTGCTTGTTGAGTATTGTTCCTCAGTTTGGGTACTCATGTCGGATGTAGTTTTGCGGTTACTCGGTAGATTGTCCACATTCTCGTTTACGCTTGGTGACAGGTAGAGTCTACTCATCGAGTCAGTTGGGGTCGAGTTGAAAATTGGCGTTAAGAACTGTATCTGTCGTTTTTCTCTTAGGGGGGATGAGACTGCTTCGGAGTAAGTTTGCCTTAGTTTATCTGCCTTTAGGTTGACCAGGCAGCTGAGATAACTATTTGATGATGTGACATTAATTTTGTTGTTATCCATCTTGAGTTTCTTTATTTGATGTAAGGTATATATGACGGGATATTTCTTTAGTTTTAATCCTGGGTTTGTTTTGATTTCTTGCAATTTATTTGAGTTTAATTCTAGCTTAAAGCTATTTGTCTTAACTATACTTTATTCTACTTAGTACTATGAAAAAGCAACAGCTGTAAGGGGATATGCAAATAGCTTTTATTCTGATTTGTGTAATTAATTATTATATTACTATTATCCAATTTAAACTTATTGAAAATTATTTTCTAGCCAAATGGTCAAAGTAAAAGGTTTTACTTACCCCGATCCAATTTTCTTTTTAAGATCTTTAGAGTTTTTAAATACAGCCTTCTAATTATACAAGTTTCATTACATTGGTCAATAATTAGTCACATGTGATGACACTTGTAACTAATCAAACCACAGCAACTGAGAGCAGACTAAGCACTGATATTTATATGGTACAGTGGCAATATACAGTCTGTCTGCCGCAACACATGAAACAAACTGGACAAATCTGAAAGCCTTGAATTTGACTTTATTTATCTGTATGGTAGAACAGAACCTGAGTTGAAAAGCTTTTAAAGAAAGACCTTGATATCAAACCTAATAATAACTGCAGGAGTTATATTATGGATAATTAACCATTCTCTCAGTTTCAAACTGGGCATTCCATCCCATGGGGTTCTAAATGTAAACCAAGTGTAACTGATATCCTAATGAACTGTAAAGACCATAGCAGCACAACAGCAGGGGACCAGGTATGTCCAGATCCAGAAATCACAGACCAGTTTCAAACTGATGATGAACCACATAAAAATTACACATCTGCTAGAACTTATGTTATGAAGATAACTTAAATTGCATTATTATTAATCCTCCTCCTCACATTCATCATAATTGAGATGCATCATATATGTTTTATTGTAAAATAGTTTATGCAACATAATTCAGTGAAGACCTTTGCTGCCAATTTACCAGTGAACCATTTGTTTCAATGAACATATTTTATGTTGTAACAAGGAGCATCATTTAAACATTATGATACACTTATCATGCCTGTATATGAAATCTTAATACTAACACTTATACTTGCAATACTACTACTAATAAAAACACCTGCATTGATAATTTGATTATGTTCAATTGGACTTGTATCTAAATGATCACCAGCTGCATGAAAAGACATATTTTAATATATAGATATTGGATGGAATACTAGTTATCACAATTGAATAGTCATATGATAAATGATATATTATTTTAAACAATTTATATTTGCAGTGAAACATACTTTTACATTATTTTCACTTAGATTTCATTTATAGAGCAGTATACTCTGCATTCATTAAATTACTGAAATGGTTATAATACAACAACAAATACTGCAACTTCCAGAATCACAAAAATCAAAAGATATAAACAAAAACTTCCCTACATGTATCAACAGTTGTCACTTAATAGACAGAACTCTGAAGATTTAGAATAGGATGTTAACAAATTAGGTATTCAAGTTAAAAAGAAAAAAATACCAAGTAAGCTTACTACCAAAAAATCAAACAATAACAGTGAATTTTAGTACATTCCCAGGAAACAGAATATATGATTTTTCTTAACTTGATCTGATACATCTTAAATCTATAGAAAATGATTCATATTGTATGACTAAAATATTATGTAAACAAAAATTCCATCACTTTTTTCAGATGCAACATGCATACCCCAACCCATCCTTCTTGATCATAAAGTATACCAGCATTCCACTATAAGATGGGGAGCTGTAGTGGCTCAGTGGTTAGCTTTCTGGACCTGTGAAATAAGGTAGGTTCAAATTCTACCATCAGACCAACCTGGGTTAGCTACCATGGTGTGTCCTTGGGCAAGGCACTATACTTAAAGTGCCTTGGCACTAAATAACTTACTTGTGTTGGTTTACCATAAAAGGCCAAACCAAACACAAAAAAACAACAACTTTAAAATATGAGTTTTGTCAATACTAAGTAATTGAAAATCATACTGAAGAAATGTTTTTGTTAATACAGATTAATGGATCTAAAAAATCTCTTTCTTCTGCAGGAGTTTAAAATGTTAAATTAAAAAGGTCATGGTACACATTGCTTTGTTCGTACACATCAGGCTCTGTAACCCATATCCAACTAAACATTTTAGTAGAGTCTGAATAAAACATATTTTAATCTGGATGATAATATTCTTTCTCCATTCATATATTACACCACCAAGATTGATCCAAATAAGATTACATTTTACTATAACACTGAGGATGAGTATGCCTCTTAACAACTTACAAATGTGGAGAGAATGGAGTTAAACTGAACTTTGATTTCTTTTCAACCATAGCACAAGATGATCATTTATTATGAAAAAACCTGAATAAAGTTGGAGTTCATAACCATGACAGTCTTGATACAATATAAATTCAATATATTATTGTTGTCTTGAGGTATAGTTCTGTATATTACAATCTCACACAAGATCAGGGTATATTTTAGTACCATACAGTTAATTCGGGATTGTATTAATACCTATTCTGGTGAATGAACATTAAATAAGATTTACTATTTTGGAACCAGTTGCAATAAAGTTTACTAAACAAGAGAAAATATGACTTTACTATAATATCTAAAATGTAAAATCTGCAAACAGAATACTTGCTTGACTTTACACTTCAACTATATCATAATATTTATTTGAAATGAATTTATACAAATGGCATTAAATTGGGTTTCAGGCTGGTAATGACAATGGTAGTAGTGAATAGGGACTAGGGAACTTCCATGTTAAAAAGGGTATATCCACTCTGGGGACTATGTAATTTAACATGGGAGAAAAAAAAAAAATATCCATTCTAGGGACAAGGGGAATTTAACATGGGAGAAAGAAAAAAAACTATTCACTCTAGGGACAAGGGAAATTGAACATGGGGAATAAATCGTGGGACTGTCTTGGGACTAGGGGAAATGGAACAGGGTCGGGACCCTATTTTAATAAGGTCCCGACCTGATGGGTCTATGAAAATGGAACAGGCGAAAATTGAAACAGGGAGGGGTCTCTATTTTTTTATTATTTTTTTAAACAAAAAAATAAAAAAAGGGGTAGGCAATTGAAAGTCAAGATCTTTTCGAGAGATAGGAATGGCCCTGAAAAGGGCCTTTGGTTTTATGTTAATATACATAAAAGGCATCTGTGACATCTTCTTCTTGACCTTAGGCTGTGCCTGACTGCAGGACCATAGATTAAGACTCTTTTGAGGCATCCTTGATGCCCCACATAAGATTCTTCGCATCCACAGGCTGGTGTCTGTCCTGTGGATAACTGTCCAGTTGGGTCGGACATACATTGATATGTCCGTCCGGAACATCATCGAAGACACAAGCGTTGAAGATTGTACATCGGTCCACATGTTGGGGTGCTGAGTAACAGGTGAAGGAATGCAGTGAACTGTACTTATTTATAGGGGGAGGAAGGATTGAAACGGATTGAGTTTGTTGACCAATCCAAACACGCGTTACAAAATTCAGTCAGCCCACGTCCAATCCGAAGAGAGCAGTCTGTGACGTCACATAGTCTATATAGATTCGCTAGCGCCTGTGCGTAGTCAATCTAAGCGACAGTTTTTCAACATGACGGAAACTCAGAAAACGATCAGTTTGGGTGCACTGATGGTGGAGACTACCCAAGGGAACCCAGACTTACTTTCAGAAGAGGTGAATTGGGATTTTGTGGATTTTTTTACCTTGCAAGAATTTGTTCCTGAACCTTCGTCACCTTCTCCTTCATTACCGCACATGGAAAATTTTAGACAGAGACAGAAAGAAGAATTGGAGAAATTTATACAACAGCAAAAGGAAGCGGAACAAGCTTTTCTCCTACAGCAACAGCAGCAAGAAGAAGAGGTAAGAAAAAAACAAGAAGAAGAAGACGCAGCAGCAAAGAAACAAGGGTGTCAAAATCAAACGGTCACGGTACTGTTAGACATTTTAGTTAAGAAGTCTGAAACAGATGTATCAGACTTCTTTATTACGGCCGAAGAGAATACGACCTTCCCAAGCTAAACACTCCAACCCTGTGACTACGCCTACTGCACCATCCTTAGTGATTTCAACGAAATCATCATCAACAGTACGCAGTCCAGAAGTAGGCCTTGGCCATGGCAAAGGCTTAAGACAGTTAAAGTTGATTGTTTAAACTCACCCCTTACACCAAAAAAGGCCCTTTTCAGGGCCATCCACGTCTCTCGAAAAGAGATAGGCTTTCAATTGCCAATAACTAAAAAAAACCATTTTACCCAATAGTACCTGTCTGTGTATGAGTGTGCGTGAGTGTAGGTTCTTATTTTAAAATCAAAACCCAAAGACACTTACCTTTTATAATTAATTTATTCTTTTATAAATATTTACAATTCACAATTCACAACAGAGCACTTTAAAAAGTTCATAGACTTATTCTGTCTCATTGTTCACTCTCTGTTTTTTTAATATCTTCACCGTCATAGTCTTTTCCTCCTCTTCCTCCTCACTTTCTTCCCTTCTTTTCTTCTCCTGTTTCTTTTTCTTCACCTGTCTGTTTTCTTCCTCTTCTTCTTCCTCTTCCTCTGAAGAATCCCTCTCTTCTTCTGACTCCTCTTGTTTCTTTTTTGGGCAGTCTGGTGACCAATGTCCTTTTTCTTGACAATAATAACAGGTATCTTGACTTTTGTCTCTTCTAACCCCTTTTTTTTCTTTTTTGACGGTCTGGACACTCTGAAGACCAATGCCCTTTCTTCTGACAGATATAGCAAGTATCTTGACTTTTATCTTGAAAGGAAGGAGAGTAGTCCCTCGGCTGGTCTGAAGAGAATTTTCTAATGACCCCTCGCAAAGCTCTGATGAAACGTTCGATCTTGGTAGTCTCTTCCATTGTTGTGCTCAGTTTGAGAGTGAAATGAATAGTGAAAGGACAAGACACATACCCTTTATATACGCTGGTCTGCTATGACTATAAATTAATCCATGGTGTTTAAACTTTAGTCATTTGACTTTTTGCTATCGAGATGAAATGATCCAATTCATTTGAGAAGAAAGAAGAAGAAAGTAAGAGGCAGAAACGTGATCTATCGCCTCGTACTAGGGCTGAAGTCTTGGTACAAATTCATGCCAGTGATTTTGAAGAGGACATGAGTGAACCAGAATCCAAACCCTCTAAACAAAGTTTACCACCCTTAGTCAACCCTGAAAAGTACTATGACATTCGAGAGACGGAAAAGCGTCCCTCTAGAAAATTTAGAACTACGGCTTACAAATACACAGTGAAGTTTAAAGATTTCAAGTCTGAAGTACTGTTAGAGAAAGCAAAAGGGTTCATCACCGACATGTGGGATTCTTTGCTCACCACACTCAAGCGACAATGTCAACCCAAAGAAGATGATCGCTTGAGACTTTCCATACAACATGACGGCTTGAAATCCCCTGTTTGGATCGAGTTTAGCAGCCCTGCAGAATTGACCACTTCCAAAGTCATGGACAAGATTCAACACGTGCAACAATCTAATGACCAGTTTGACATCACCGATGGAAAAGCCACACTGGACATGACCCACGTCTCTCCTCCTCAAGGGACCGGACAATGCAGAAAGACCTTATTGGTCAACAACCTTCGCATTACCAAAACAAGTCTTGTCCAAATTAACAATTTTCAAGACCACATGTGTTTAGCCCGAGCCATCGTGGTGGGATGAACCTATGCCGACAAGAACGACACGGTAGAATGGAAAAGAGCCTGGGAGAACATTCGAAAATCGAACCAAGCCAAACAACGAAATGAAGCAGAACTTCTGTTACAACAAGCATGCCTGTCCAAAGACACATCCTGTGGCATTCCTGAGATGCAAAAATTGCAAGATGCCCTAGCTCCACGATACACCTTGAAAGTGCACCCTCAAGAAGTGCGCGGGTCTCTGTTGTTTCGAGGGAAAGACTTTAAGGATGGAAAATACATTCACCTCTATCATCACGATGACCATTTCGATACCATTACCACTATCACTGGATTCCTGGGATACAAATATTACTGTGAGAAATGTGACTTATGATGGTTATAATAATCGAGAGCAACACAAACATTGTGGATCGAAATGCTCAGGATGTTTGGCCTCTCAACCCTGTCTGAGCGAAGGGCAAGAACCAGTGCATTGTCCTGCTTGTCTGCGCACATTTGTCAGCCCTGCCTGTTACCAACAACATCTGAAGATGCAAGGTTCACAGAAGAAATGTGCTTGTCAACTCCTGAGATTGTGCCCAATGTGTGGACAAGGTCTATGTATCAACAGTACCAAGGCACACGTATGTTCAGGAAAGAAAAAATGTCACATTTTCACTGCATTGTGGACTTGGAACACCAATGCTACATACAAAAATACCAATCCCAACCAGAGAAAGAGGATGGTCACAAGAAGAAGAAAGGCAATTTCATCTTTTTCGATTTCGAATGCATGCAAGAGACCAGTATTCACATTCCTAATTTCTGCGTGGCTCATCGAGCGTGCGAGAAGTGATTCAAGAACCTATCTTGAGTTATTGCCCTCACTGCAGTAAGATTCCTGGAGGGCGTGAAAAAATCTTTCAAGGACCGAACACACTAGCCGATTTCACACAATGGGTCTTAGACCCCATCGACAAGACGTGGAGCCAAGAGGACATCGAACATTATTATGGAGATTGTTATTGTCATGCCACGGTGATGGCTCACAATTTCTCCGGATACGATGGACAGTTTCTTTTGAGATGTTATACGGAACGTGGCATCGAGCGTCCTAAAATCACTTTGAACAGAGCCAAAATCATTTTCATGCAAGTGGGACAAGTGCAGTTTAAAGATTCGATGAGCTACTTAGCCATGCCTTTGAGTCGAATGCCTAAAATGTTTGGAATGACAGAAATGGCTAAAGGGTACTTTCCACACTTTTTCAATACAGAAGCCAATCAACACGCCGTTCTACCCCATTTGCCTCAGGCTCACTATTACGACCCTGACAACATGCGTACCGAACGAGAAACTTTCTATGCTTGGTACCAGGCTCACGCCTCCGACCCTTTCGACTTTCAGGAAGAAATGCTAAAGTATCGTCGTTCCGACATGGACATTTTACGGCGATGCTGTGGAAAATTTTGAGAACTGTTCATGGAACATGGAGGGGTTGATCATTTAAAAGAGGCTTGCACCATTGCCAAAGCGTGTTCCTTAGTCTACCGACAACGATTCATGCTTGAAAACACTGTGGCTGTCATCAGTCCTCAAACGACCAACTATGTCAAACGTCAATACTCGATCAAAGCCCCATGCTGGTTGCATTACTTGTGCGACAAGGAAGACAAATGGATTCAGCATGCCCGCAACGGACAGGACGAAAGATCATCGGAATGCATTCGGTCAATGGCTGGGACTTAGAAAACCCCAAGATCATGTACGAGTTTAACGGTTGCTTATTTCACGGATGTCCCGTCTGTTACCCTGACCGCGGCACTAAAAATCAGTTCTTACAACGAACCATGGAAGACTTGTACCAGGCCATTTATCAGCCACGCCTAAAGTTAGAACAGGAAGGATACCAAGTGGTGGAAATGTGGGAACACAAATACAATCACCGTTTGAACACCGATCCCGAGTTTAAACGCCTCATGGAAAGTTACCAGTTCATGGACCCCCTGAACCCAAGTAATAGTTTGTACGGAGGAAGGACCAATGCCACCTGTTTGCTGTACCAAGCTGACGAAGAGAAAGGAGAAGAAATCAAATACTTGGACGTGTGTTCACTGTATCCCTACGTGTGCAAATATTGTTGCTTTCCTGCAGGGCACCCACAATTGTTCACCGAACACATCGACCTAAAAAACATTCGACAATACGAAGGCTTGATCAAGTGCAAAGTTTTGCCTCCCACGAACCTATACCATCCCGTCTTACCTCGCCATTGCCAAGGCAAACTTATGTTTCCTTTGTGCCGTACTTGTGCTGAAACGTGCAACCAAGATCAACCTTGTCATCACACCCAGGAAGAATGGGCCTTGACAGGGACATGGGTCAGCGTAGAATTGTTCAAAGCTCTGAACATGGGATACCAACTGTTAGAAGTGTACGAAATTTGCCACTTTCCCAAGACACAATAATTCCACAAGGGTGACCCCACGCAGAAAGGCATTTTCACAGACTACGTGGATGCCTTTTTGAAACTGAGCAAGAAGCCAGTGGCTATCTGTCCTGGTGTCACACTCCCGAAGACCAAAAGACATTCAGAGAGAAATTCTGGGCACAAGAAGGCATTACTTTAGATCACATTGAGAAAAACGAAGGCAGGCGATCGTTTGCCAAAGTGATGTTAAATTGCTTGTGGGGTAAAATGGCACAATGACCGTGTTTACCCAAGACGGAGTATTTGACCGAACCTTCCCGCTACTTTCAGATGATTCACGACAAAGCCAAATTCATGAAACACGTGGACGTCGTTCGTGAGGATTTGATCTTGGTGAATTACGAAGAAGATCTGAACTTTGTAGAAGATGACCCCTTTGGAAATGTCATCATTGCAGCTTACATGACAGCTCATGCTCGCTTAAAATTGTACGAAGCTTTAGAACTGTTAGGGGAACGTGTCTTGTACTTTGACATGGACAGTTGCATTTATATCGATCACCCGAGTCAACAGCACCCTGACATCGAAGGAGACCGTTTAGGAGCCTGGACAGACAAGCACCCCGATGACAAGATTC
Organism: Sinohyriopsis cumingii; assembly: GCA_028554795.2. Taxonomy (NCBI): domain Eukaryota; kingdom Metazoa; phylum Mollusca; class Bivalvia; order Unionida; family Unionidae; genus Sinohyriopsis; species Sinohyriopsis cumingii. Next base: position 8,339,909 of record CM068842.1, on the reverse strand, counting down.
TAAGTTTCGTTAGTGGTGGTCCCAAAAATTACGGCTACGAATACTGGGCCAAACAAGGAGAAGTGCACACGAAGTGTAAAGTGAAAGGACTTACTCTGAATTATCGTACCAGTCGAGTGGTCAACTTTGGCATATTGAAAGAAGCCTTGCAGTCTAGAGAAAGTGACCACCTATCAACCCAACAAGATTGTACGTTTACCCACACACCACATCGTCAGTCGACCCTTGGAAAAAGTCTATCAAATCGTGTAGCAGAAGCGAGTGCGGCTTCCCACCCACTTTACTTTGCCGTATGGACATGTCGGTATAAAACATTGGTTGTAAGAGGATAGCCACCCACCAGAAGGATGACTTCGCCGCAGCAAGAATCGAGTGAGAAATCCAGTGAGAACTCCAAGTTCAAACCCTACCATTTTCCAGTCTTCTTACCTGACTATTGTGATTGTGCCCGTCGATTGGACACGTTTCAAAAATGGCCTACGGATAGGGAAGGATTACCTTCTTCGTATGTTTTAGCTAGAACAGGATTTGTCTACTTGGGACCTGAGTCAGGATTGGGATACGAAGTACAGTGTTTCGCTTGCGGACTGAAGTTACGAATGGATCTATGTATCTACAAAGATTCAGCTATTCTGGAACATACTCGATGGTCTCCGCACTGCCCTTACCTTTCAATGGCCTTTCCACCCATTAAACTACGGTACAATTATGACGGTACCTTAGAGACGGTACCTTCCAAAACTAGACGTAAACACATTGCATCCTATTTCATTGTTGTTTCTTTTCCACATAATAGCTTATTTTTTATAAAATGTTAAACTTTACTAATCTTTTTTCAAGATCACTTTAGTTTGCAAAAATATATCTTGTCATTTATTGGCATTCTACATTGAATTTTGTAAACTAGCTATAAACCTGACCTAATTACTCAACTTAACTGCTGACAGAAACAGTCTACAGTAAATGTATTTCATTTCTATAGCTCGATGGATAAACATTACATCTTTTAAAGCTGTGCACAGAATAGGCCGACATATCACGAGTCAGGAAAACATGGGGGTGGTATCCCCTGTGTCCAAAATTAATATCATTTTGAATAGAATATTCTAGTGACAATTGCCTCTTTTCAAATGGTAAGCATTGCTTTTTTTTATTTTTATCAATCTGTCAAATTCGGTATGCATTTTGCTTTAATATTTGAGATGGAAACCTTAGGTGCATAGAAATGTCAGACAGCATTGTACATCATGGATGGTGTCCAACATACTTTTATGATCATAAAACAAAATCCCATTTTTTAGTTATGGCCACTGATTTAAAAAATATTCATCCAACCTAAATATAATAATAATAATAATGAGGACTTTGTATAGCGCCTAATCTTTAGAAGCTCTAAGCGCTTTGCAACATTAGACAACATAAAAACATACACAATGATATGATTACAAAAACAAACACCATGAAATTAGAAAACATAAAAAACATGCTGAGAATATTTAAGGTAGTTAACATTATTAAGTCATTAAGTTTGTTTTTGTAGTCAGAATAAGTAGTTTTGAGAGCACTCTTGAATGGGATCACTGCGTCTTTGTGTCTAAGTTCAGTGGGCAATTCATTCCATGTTGCTGGGCCCTGGTATGCAAAAGAATGCTGTCCATGTGACTTTGTTTTCATAGTGAGAATAATGAGTATATGATTGTCGGAAGAGGAGTGTAAGTATCTTGCTTGTGTGTACACATAGGTGAGGTCGGATAGGTATGTTGGACTAGAGTCTGTCAGTGAAACGTAGCACAGAGAACTAATGTTGTGTTTGATTCTGGATCGAATGGATAGCCAGTGTTGGGTACAGAGCAGCGGGGAGGTGTGCTCTGATTGTGGTACTCTAAGTATGATCCAAGCAGCTATGTTTTGAACTTTTTGAAGTCTCTGCAGTAGATATTAAGATGAACCAGACAGAATTGAGTTACCATAGTCCAGTCTTGAAAGCAGTAATGAACACACAAGTGTTTTAGTGGCATCAACTGAAAGATATCTGAGAATGGAGCTGATGCGTCTCAGCTCAAGATACGCAGCCTTGCATATGTTCATGACATGTTGGTGCAATGTGAGAGTACTGTCCAGAGTAACACCTAGGTTTTGTACTGATTGTGTGAATTTAATGTTGGTGTTGCTGATATTTATTGTGTGAGGTAAAGGATGTGAATGAGAAAGTCTTTGATAAGTAAGTATGGCTTGATTTAAATTGTGTTTTTCATGTGACTTGCCAGAGATTTTTAAATGAATTGATAAAGTAACTTGAGACACATTTCAAAGTACATGTTTTAAAAATATTCCATTGATTATTGCTGGCATTTAGAAAAATGCAATGCATCCTTTGTTGTGAAACTTATTTTAAAACATTGTATTACTCATGCAGAAGCCTGCTTGAAAACTAATGGCAAAGCAAAGGCAAATGGAATGGAAGAGACCATATCAGAGACCCTCAAATATGCACCCAACCAACGCAGAATGATAAAAAACAAGGTAATCCAAATGACTCTTATTTCATCAATATTGGATTCAGTTTCGTCTTTTAAAGCATAGTATTTGCAAAGCGGATGCATTTCTAAACTGATAACAAAATCAGCTTATCCTATTGCCCAGGACTATCAGAGCTAGAGTCCAGCTAACTACAATATGCATATATCTTGTCTGATCGGACAAGTGCCTCCATTTGGAATTTTTATTCACATGAAATATTTGGATGAAATAAATTCATCTTTGTGCAAATTGATTGCACCATCCACTTGCCAGAAATGACAAGTAAGTGCAAAGTTATCTTGTATCATGGCTTAACGATAGTAAGGGAAGCACAAGTGCAGTGAAGAAAATTTCATACATTTTTATAATGCTGATTAACATGACTTCTGCATATGTAACTAGTGCTGAGATGATATGACTTTATTTAAGCATTACAATTTTGTTTTAATTTGCAGGTGCCTGAGCAGAAGAAGTAATAGATAAACTTTACAGTGGAGTTGGAGACTGATTCTGATTCATAATCTTAATTAAATCTAGAAAATAAACATTAAAGTCATATTAAAATATCTGTTGTATTGTTTCCTTCTTTCATTTTTCTCTTAAAAACAAATGTCTGAACCTTTAGTCTGTAAATTCAGTGGATTCCTTATCAGCCCATCTACTTTTACTTTACACCATGCTACTTTAAAAAAAAAATGAATTATCCCCATTGGGGTAGGTCCCCCCAACCCCCCACCCTACTTTGTCAACTTACCTGCCACATTTAAATCTAATGGAAGGCCCTGCTGTAAAGCCTGTTAGTAAAACTACCCAACAAGAGGATTTCATACATTTGCAACTCCTAGATGGATGGTAATGTTTTCATTTTTGTAATGTAGATTTGGATATTCTTGCCACCAGTATGGAATATGTGTTTCAGAAACACAAGCAGCTTTCATCAGATTTGCATATAGGTTTTATATGTTGTGAGTATGTTGTAGGAAGTTTTTTTAAATAACATCATATGAGATGATGCCAGTGGAAATGGCAGAAAAGTGTCTGTATTGTTCACCAACTACACCTTGTTCTTACAAAATGTGGCTGTTACACATTCCCATGATGATGTCACTGACAGCCATCAGTGAGGAATGCCCCAACAAGCATAATACAAATTGCTTCCATTGTAATTGTTACAATTCCATTCTGACCACTCCGGTGTCCTAGTGGTTAGAGCGTCCGCCTCAGAAGCGGGAGGTCATGGGTTCAAACCCCAGCCAAGTCATACCAAAGACTTACAAAAATGGTATTAACAGCTACCTCGCTAGACACTCAGCATTAAGAGGTTAGTGTTAGGACTGATCGGCCTGGTGTCAGGATAATGTGACTGGGTGCAACATCATACTACATGTTTGCAGCATGATGCCCCAGTGCTATACATCACTATAAACTGCCACACTGCAGACATCGTAGCAATATGACTGAAAAATTATTCAAGCTACGTTAAAAATCCAATCACACACACACAATTCCATTCTACGATCCAGAACCAACACTAATTCCGTACTACAGTTCTTGCATTTCAATCCAATTTTGCTTTTGAAATGTAGTGCCACTCAATTCATAATGAACCCATTCATTTCAAACACTCGCAAATACTTATTATTCCTGTCTACAACTGAAAAATATCTATATAAAAAAACGTGTAACTGTGTTTTATGCAAGGGCATGGAGATGCACAAAAACTTGCACCTGAAGCTTGAATAAAACCCCGACTGTGGATAAGACTTTACCCATCGATTACCCCAGCTTGGGGATAAATTCCGACCGTGGCGATTTATTATATATCCTATGACTGCTCCAGCTTGAGGGCAAAATCCAAGCACATCCCTAAAAAGATAACAAGTATAGCGGCTCTTTACCTTCTGTAAATGCCACTTGAGCTTCCTGATGCTGTTGTATCTGCCATTTGACAGAATCACGAATGTGGATATATTTCTTAATTGCCTCTAGTTGTTGAGCTAGTTTAGCTGTATGAAATTCCTTTGTGCAGACTCACTCATTATTAATATTACAACAGTGATTTAATTACACATCACCTGTCAGCACACCGATGATAAGTCAGTTATTTTATAACACACCAACAAGCTTGCCCCTTGCACCCCCCCCCCTTTTTTTTTTATTTGGGCACCTGTGGACATGAATCTGCAAGGCTCAAATTGTCATTTTTAATATAAGATCTCAACATTTTTAAGGCCTTAATTTTAAAGACATCCTTAAAACCCCCAAAAGGTTATCAACTGGATCACCAGCCTTCGTTTAGAGTAACAGCAAGTATATATATATATTTAGGTCTAAGGAAACACAATAAAAATGTTTGATTTAACAATGACATATTTGCCTCAGGTCTGTGATCCTGAAGTGAATATTAACTGTCCATTTATTTTCTTGGCTTTTCTTTACTAGGAAATTGATTATAGAGATTTCTGCAATGGTGAAGGCAATGTAAAAATTGGTTACTATAACATACTTTTTACGCCATGTTTGAAAAAATAAATCCAATGGAAAGGTTATAGTTTGAAAATCTTCATTAAATTAAGTTAATATAGGGGAAAAAACTTTAAGAGTTCATAAATATTTTTCAGTGCTGAATAAAGATATAACATAACACTTTCTGCTGTGATTTTAATAGTTTCTGAGAGCATGAAAAATTTCTAGAACTATAATGTATAAATGTTTTCAAAAGATTATATTAATATGAGGGAAAAATCTGTTATGAAATAAACTGACAAGATCTTGTATGAATTCATGTTATCTTTAAATATGATATTTGTGTGAAAATATCTGGAAGAAAAAACAAGATGGTGCCACTCACACATACAATGTGGTTGCCACAGTAGCCATATTAAGAAACTTTTTATCGCTACTTCTGAATGGATAATTGTGTCAGCGTGTCAACATGTGTACAAAATACTTATGTTGATGTCTAGCAGGTCCTGAATGAGAATTATGGTGCTGTACAGACATCCTATAAGGCCACCAATGTGGCCATCCTGAAAATCTTGGTATAACTACTTCTCCTGAATGAATCGTCATATCAGTGAAAGACTTCTTATGTCTAGTTGGACGTAAATGAAAATAGTGCCAATCTAACCTCCAATATGGCTGTTTTAATGGGCATCTGGAAAACCCCTTCCTTGCTACTTCTCCTAGATGGCTGGTCATTTTGACATTGTGCTTTCACTAGATGACCTATTTGATGTCTGGTTGGCCGTAAATGGAACTATGCATATGGTTTTGATGTCTAGTTGGTCCTAAATGTGGTTTTTGCTGCTCATAAACTTCTAATGGTATTATAGTTGGTTCCTTAATGAAACTGCTGTACAAAATTAAAAGGCCTTCTCACTTTCTGTCAAGTTGGATACAATTATCTTTACCAGCTAGGATTTCTTGATCCTCTTTTTTATACATCAACCCTTCGCATATGTAGTTAGCTAAAACAGTATTTTGAACAATTAATTGCCCTCTTGCAAATACAATCCCAATTGCATGCTTTTACCAGTGTGAGAGCTCCTTATATAAGTAGCTAAGTATTCAGTAACTGAATTTCCACATCCACATGCATCAACTCAGAATTAAAAGTTGCAAAACATATACAAATTTGAAAATCTTGAGACATGTGTCACTTTGCATGGTGGGTGTTATGATTTAAATGCAACAAGGAAATTGAATTAGGGTTAATTTCTTTAAGCTGTATTCAATCATGGGGCCCTGGATTATAGAATGGTCTAGGCATACACATCACTAATCAACTCTCTCTAGTCCAACCAATGTGTGTATATGAGAAAGCTTGCCAGTAGCGTTATGTGTGTTGATTTCTTCCAATAAATATGTTGGCTGCCATGTAAAGTCTATGATGTCCTGAAAAATGGTGTTAAGCTCCATACAAGCAAGCTAAACAATCAATGATATAATGGAACAGTAGACACCATTTTAGCTAAATATGCCAAGAATTGATTTAGAGACTTGGTTAGTGATGATGACTTAAAATTGGCAAGGGATTAAAAAGATAAAAGAAATGACCTTTCATGGCACTGTAATATAACAAATGAGGAAAAACAAAAGTTTATTGCATTTGAACCTTTTGTTTTTTCACAGTTTCAATTTAAGTCATAAGGCCCCTTATTTTGCCTTACCAAACATATAGCAAGTTATTACCTCAAGCCCTAGCACTAATAATGCCTCACAAGTAAGCAGTCTTTTATGAAGTCTCAGGTCTGAGTATATGTCTAGCAATACTTATGTCCAGTTTGTTTATAAAATTCTTTCTCACATGGTACAGTTTTCAGAGAGACACGATAAATTCAACAAGTGTGGTAATGAAGGGACAGGCATTCTTTATTTATGCACACATCCCAAAGGGACATTGCTATGTTTGAATCAACACTGAACTGAAGAATGGAGCATCAGCTGCATCAATTAAAATATTGTGGCCCACACAAAATACTGCAAGGACTATAATCAATTTATGAGTGCAATGGGCATGAATTACTGTAGCAGACTGGAGGAAGTAATCCGAATTTATTAATATCTTGAAGCTAAATATAGTAAAGTTTTCATCTATAATCTGTGGAATCATTTTTGCACACAGTTTGCAGGATTTGTCTTTGGGTCATCGTTTTTCTTTTTCTTCATCTTTCTAGCTTATGGTATCTTGATAAGTCTTATGGTGCCGTGCAACTGCACTTGATGATTACCACAGCCAGTGACATTGTATCAAATCTTCTGGGATCAGATGATTCAATGCAAATTCCACATAACCTATCACCATCCTCATGTTTGCCATCTGACTTACTAAGTTATTTTGCCTAAATAATAATAAAAACAATCTGGTCTGATGTATTGATAGCGTTCTGAATGACCATAATATATTCTCTGTATCTATCCTAGAAAATCCTGAGTGGATTGCTGTTTGGTTTTAATAAACCAAAGTAATCCAATGAAAGGCATTTTACAGACACAAGTGTCTGTTTCCTGTATGCAGTGATTAAATGATAGTATTATGTCTTTATTTTTTTAAAACTGATGATACATATGATCACCTTCAATGTGCAATATTAGTTATGTTAATTAACGAGTGGGCAATATTTGAATTTCAAAGATAAAAGTGTATGCCATGATCACTTTAGTAGGATGATTTGTCAAGCGAGGTTATCTTTTCTGTTTGAATAAATATTGTTAACTAAACTATTTTCGCAAGTTATGACATAAGAATGATTCAAAGAAAGAAAATTCATTAAATTGAACATATAAAATGTAATACTGCAACAGAGTCTAGATGAACTATTTCTTCAGAGACACAATCCAGACTCTGTGGCAGCAAAATTATCAAATAGGACACAACTAAGAGACAATCACATTTTCAGTCACAGTGGTTTGACAATTATCAATGGCTTGAATTCATTGACTGTGAAGGCAAAGTGATTTGCAGTTACTGCAAAAAAAGTTCCCAAACTGTCACAGATTTTAAATTCTACCAGTGGACTTGTAAGTGTAACTGACAAATTCAGGATTTAATCAAGCAAGTCTCATGATAGTATTATACATAATAAAGCAAAATGTAGCACAGTATATTCATGACACTTAGGCCAGCATGTACAAAATATTCCTCAAGTTACAGTTGCTAGCACTCCACTAAGAAATGTCATTTTATAATAAATAAAAATGTAATGGAAAAAAAAATCGATAAAGTGATTGCACTCTTTAACATAGCCTACTACCTAACTCAATAATGAAAATGATTTGGTTCATTATATCTTTGTGTTTTATGGAATAAATGCATACATCTGATTGAATTTTAGGCAAGAAACTGAACTTTTGGGTTAAGTTAAAATGTATGTGGAACAAATGCATTTTCTAAAACTACTTGTATCAGTGTGCATTGTGACTTTTCTTTAAGATAACTCTAAATGGTACTGGGTATATATCATTTTCTTCAACTGCACACTGTTGTCTTCCATTTGATTTGATGACTTACAGCTATACTGTCTACACAGTAGGCCTCAATGTCAGGAAAAATTCTGTATACTTCAGTTACAGCTGAAATAAGTTTTGCATTAGTACCTGAATCAGACAAAAAAGGTTGTGTTCTGGTGTGTGAATAGAAATGGCTAAAAGTAATATAGACAAAAGCCATAAGAGTACACAAGTTACATATGAAAACCACCAATTCACTTGCATGTGTGGCATACAAGTTCAAAGATTTGCTTCATGTTTATTTGTGTACACACATTGTTCAACTCATAAGATATTTTAAGAGCTATTTCTCTATTGTATGCATAATTCATTTACAAATGTGATTAGTGGGCCACACCGAAGGCCATACTATTAGTTCACTTGGCAATATGGTAACGTCAGCTGAAAAGCATAATCATCCATTAAAAGAGCATTATGATATGAACATTAGGTATTTAGGACATATAGATTTTTCTTTTCCAAATGGAGTCCAAGTAATTATTGCCCAATCCAGGTATAATTTTGTACACAAGTAAAGAACAAAATAAGATAAATCTTCATTTATTTGCAATTGACAATACACTTCTTAATGAATATACACTTTTGCATTTATTTTGTATCACTTGAATAAACAATATTTCTTTCAGTTCATTTTAAACTTTTATTTTATATCACTTGAGTAAACAATATCTCTTTCGTTTCATTTAACACTTAGAAACAGGTTCTTCCAGTTACAATAATCAACTCTGGAAACAATAAACAAACTGGAACTTTTGACCTAATTATATTACATTTACTAGGGTTAAAACAATAAATTCCTTAACATAATAAATTAACAGTTCCAGTTAATCAAACACAAAATCACCTTTTATACAGGGTGTGAACTGTTAATATTTACAGGATAAAGCTTATAGTTTCCAAATTGATTGAAGCTTACATGTTGCAGTTGCTGGCACATATCTATTTCCAGCATGGTTTGCATACATTCCACCTTTAATAATTTTGTTACTTCCCTACCCCACCCCATTCAGTAACAAGTATCAAAAATCAGGCTCATTCTAAGGCAAAGTCTGTAACTTGTGTACCACAGTCATCAGAGAGACAAAGATGCAAAACTTTATGATGCCTGTCAAAGGAAGAAAACAGTTTGTTGTTTACCCAAGTTTTGAACCAGTTAACTTGAATTCTCAGACCATCAATTGCTACAGCCCCACTAATTACAATTGTTAGGGAATAATGAGAACTCACCTTCAGTTATCTGTGTATATATATAATTTTAATAACCAAGAATACCGGATGTCTGGGAACATTATAGCATTCAATGGTAACGTCAGAACTGAGATGAGAGAATTAAACAAGCATAGTACATGACATAATATATCCATAAACTATTGACTGGGAAAAATACTACAGAACACCATTTCTGCTGGCAGTAAGATGTTGAACCTATATGTCATAAATATCAGGTTGGACATCTAGGACCAGTAATATTCATAATGGGCAGTACCCACCCCCCACCCCCCCAAGTGAGAAGGGCCTGATTTGTAATCTAAGCCACCCAACCTATCACAGCCTTTATAGTACTTCAAACAAATATTGAGTAATAGTAAAACAAACTCTGAAAGTTATTAAAACCAATTTGTTATATTTCCATAACTCTGCATAGTTAACTGTGCAAGCAGACTTAAACATATCAGTGTATGACAGTTAAATTGAGCTATAGCATCGATTAACAGAAGCTACGAATTCATCAACAAGCAGTGAACAATCATCTTCACAATAAATGTCAAACATTAGCATCCATAAGCTGTCAAGACAAGTTGTTACACTGGATATATAATCATCCATTTATTTCAAACAAGCTGTGAAAAACGAACCTCACGTCCGCTATATGTACGCTGGCCATTGCAAAGGATGCTTTAATAGATTAATGTTTATCGTCGTGTCTTGACAACCATTTTGCGCGCGCACACCGGAAAGTCATGCTATATATTTGTTACTTGTGAACGTATTCGTGGGCAGTACGCTATATATTGTTCCAGTGGCCTTATTCACGGGCAGAATGCTATATGTTTGTTCTTCGTGAACGTATTTTTGGGCAGTTACTTTGTCATCTTCAACCTAAAGGTCAAAACTGCCCATGAAATATATATATCTGCCCACGAACCGAAAACATGAATAGGACTATAACATAAGTGTATATACTTATTTTCAACATATACATAATTACTATGTAAGAAATACAACCTATGTATATGTATTTTGATTTGAAATGTAAACTATATCATGTCCTTCCCGTAAACCCACTTTCGGGATGACTGCCCACAACGCACCTAAAACGTGTATATATATATATATATATATATATATATATATATATATATATATATATAGTCAAAATATTGGGCGCAAATACTACCCGCTCTCATTTAGTTTTTTGATAGTGCTGAAAGAGAGAAGCAAAATCGTGTTGGTGTCTGAAAGTGCTTAAAGAAATATGCAATACCAGTTCGATGTCAATCTTTGCCAATGTTGCTCTAATAGTAAAGACCGGATTAAGGCCCAACAGACAAATCCTCGATAATTTGCTTTACAACGCAAGCATACAGATCTTTTTCGTTGCAATCGATGGCATTTGCATTAGTGTCGAAGAGTTTTATATTGCCACCCCCACCCCCCGAAGCTAAAGAGTAGCATTTTCGGTTTCCGGTCTACATGAAGCATTTCAACCATCATGACCGTTAGTCAATCACTGAGTGCGTGTTAAAAATACGTACGCCGAAGGGTAAAAATAAAGTTATTAAACTACGTAGCAGATAATTGTAGTAATATCCAGTGTTAGAGAGAAAACGAATGACTGATGAATACCAATAAATCTTCCGTGTACGCTGTGCATATCGCTACTGCGTGTTAACCAAAATGACCAATTATTAGCCTGCACGCTGGGTCTAGGTCCATTTAATATCATTATCGATTCTTTCCGTTAAGTGTTACTTTTCATTAAACACGCAGTAATAATGTTCATTTTTCACCCTCTGAGATTTACCAGTATTTTTCTTGTTTTCATTTGTTCTGTACTGTATAAATAAAACGAACAAAACTATTCTTGCACGCGTGCGCATTGCTGGTCCTGGCCTAGTTTAAATACGATCCTAGAACACATGATACATTTTCCTGGCTGAGATAAAATATGAATATTCTGTGCAGCGTCAAAATATAATATAATGCATTAGCTGCATTGCAGAAGTGATGCACTGTTATCTAACACACGCATTCGAGAATTAAACATAACAACGCCCAGTGCCAGAACAGTCGTCAGATCCGAGGAGCTGAGAAAGAATGATTTAACATGTACATTCATTTTTTAGAAGAACCATAAGCTATAACATAATACATGTATAATTAAAGTTCTTAACTAAAATGGTTATCGCGTTCCAGAACTCAGTCTTTCACAGTAATAATAAACTTTTAAGAAATGTTATGTTTATTCAGATTTAATTTTTGTAAAAGAAAATTCATATTAAGAAAATGTTGATCATTCAGAAACCATAAGAAATAGTTCTTTAAACTTTGTAATATTACAGGCATAACATAAACAGGACTTACTGAAAACGTGCCAGAGATTTTGTTATATATGTGATAGATTTTGAAATTATAAGGATTGAAATTGTAATGGTTGGTACTTTTGAAAAATTGCATTCCGTCTATATACTTGAATAACAACAATTTGAAAACAAAATATATCTTAAAAATTCCATGAAAATTAACTTTCTTAACTTTCTCTCCCTCTCTCTCTCTCTCATATATATATATATATATATATATATATATATATATATATATATATATATATATATATATATATATATATATATATATATTTAACTGACAACGAACAGTGCGAAACCAGTATCTAACTAGCCTTAGCGCTTTCGACTCTTTAACGAGTCTTTTTCAAAGGGAAATACAAAACATAGACAAGACAAACAAATAAAACAGAAAAATGGTTATGTTTGCAAAACTTTACATGGCTCTTTCAGCTAGTTTATTTCAACTTGTTGCTGTTACTTGAAAATATTTGTATGCAAAAGTGTGTGTGTGTGTGTGTGTGTGTGTGTGTGTGTGTGTGTGTGTGTGTGATGGTTTCTTAAATTTGAAAGCTTTATAGCGAGACAAATTTTCATGCCTTCAATGTGAAATTCAGCCTATAAGGTCATGCAACCTAAAATTAAATACAGGCACGAATGCCAGACCTTATATCCCTCTCCAACTAAAAATTCTCCTTCGTAGTAATAGATGTAAAGAACTTTAGAAATTAGTTGTAAACTCGAACGTTTCACTAATCCGTAAAATTAAAGATGGCAAAAATTTAATCTTTTTAGTGATATTAGCCAATACATTTTGTAAAGTGTTTCAAATTATTCAAATTACAAAACACTCACAATTACAATTGTTTAAATATTTCATTATGCATAGAATCTAGAATCCTACCAGTTAATCCATTCATGCATAAAATGCATGCTAATGAAATTGGATGTGTGTGATTTGGATGTTTTATTTAGCTTTGTCAATTTTTCAGTCATGTCGCTACAGTGTCTGCAGCGTGGCACTTTATAGTGATGTCTAACGCTTGGGTATCATGCCGCAGGCGTGTAGCATGATGTCCCACCCAGTCACATTATCCTGACACCAGGCCAACCAGTTCTAACACTAACCTCTTAATGCTGGAAAGAAACATTGCAGTCAAATGGGTCAGGAAAGCAAGTTTTGTGATAACTTGGGAACAGAGTAAACTATTACTTAATTCCAAGAAGAGCTGATTTATTTAGCATACCCTATGGACACAAACTTACCGATATGATATAAATTGTAACATTATACGTTTACCATAGAAAAAATACCATGCCTTTTGTTTATAAAAAATTGGAAGAAAAAGAAGACTAAAAAAGGACAAAACAAAAACAAAGAGAGATAGATATAACAGATACCATAAAAAATTCGTTTTGGTAGTAATTCAAACATAATTCAAACGTAAAAGAACTGTTGAAAGATACATATAAAATATATTAAATAATAATTCAGTGCAATTATTAATGAATACGACTGGACATATTGCATGCAGATTATGAGGTAACATTAGTAAATAATGGCTCGTCCTTATTTAGATTCGTACAATATCCTTTTACAAGACCACATTCTAGAAGATACATCATTATATTTACAACAAGCAAGCACAATAATGAATTTGGTATCATTTTCTAGTAGATAACATCATTATATTTACAACAAGCCAGCACAAAACTGAATTTGGTATCATTTTCGGATGATTATAATTTTTCAACTGCCACGAATATGATTTGGTTCCAAGATAGTGGTGTTAATAATAACGAATTCCAAACAAGGATTGACATTATCCCATTAATGACCATTTCGTCCCATTAATGACCGTTGCATTCCATTAATTACCGTTTCATCCTATTAATTACCGTTGCGTCCCATTAATTACCGTTGTATCCCATTAATTACCGTTGCAGCTGGAGATAACAATGTCAGTGGGGATATTGTCAGGACTACCATAAAGGCAAGCATAAGACACCCTGTTTATAACACTGTTTTTAAAAAGAGGAATTCTCTAGCAACAGATGGCAATAAATTATGAAGCAATTATGTTTTCCCATTATCCACTGCTTTTGATTTTTATAACGATACAGACACCGTAAGAAGAGAGGTTAAACACGCACGGAAAAATTCAATTAATTTAAAAGATACTGCTTTTATTGACTATGGTTAATTCTGAGGTTAAAATATCTCATTGTGGTTGTCAAAAATTAAAGTCATTTCATACACAAACAGATATGGATTCGATAATGGTATCTGGAGATAAAAATAATATTCCTCACACTATAAATGGAGACATAAATATAAATAACACGTAACCTATGTGTGTTAAAATATTATACATCAAAGCAATAAATGGAGACATAAATATAAATAACATGTAACCTATGTGTGTTAAAATATTATACACCAGAGCTATAAATGGAGACATAAATACAAATAACATGTAACCTATGTGTGTTAAAATATTATACACCAGAGCTATAAATGGAGACATAAATACAAATAACACGTAACCTATGTGTGTTAAAATATTATACACCAGAGCTATAAATGGAGACATAAATACAAATAACACGTAACCTATGTGTGTTAAAATATTATACACCAGAGCTATAAATGGCGACATAAATACAAATAACACGTAACCTATGTGTGTTAAAATATTATACACCAGAGCTATAAATGGAGACATAAATACAAATAACACGTAACCTATGTGTGTTAAAATATTATACACCAGAGCTATAAATGGAGACATAAATCCAAATAACATGTAACCTATGTGTGTTAAAATAGTATACACCAGAACTATAAATGGAGACACAAATACAAATAACATGTAACCTATGTGTGATAAAATATTATACACCAGAAAAGGACTGAGCTATGTAAATTTCGTTCCAATAATGGCTCGTTTTTATACTTTATCATTAATTGTATTTTCCAACAATAACTTTCTTTATATCAGAATTTGGTTTTCTTTCAGCTAATAGCATTCGATCTTTTGCTGTATCAGTTTCTGTATAAATCTGTTATGAAAGAAAGTTTGTTTCTTGCATTATTTATACATTACGTTGCATTATTTATACAATACGTTACATTATTTATACAATACGTTACACTATCGGACGTCAAACCTACAGATAATGTTACAAGAAATAAACTTGTAATCGCCAAAATACTTTGCCATTTAAACATTTTAATCCGCTTTGGCAATTTGTAGCGATCTAGCGATTGATAATGCCAACATTGTATCAATAATACTACTTTCCGGTTAAAATGAACAAGCCTGGAAATCTCCCTTGAGGCGACCACAGCTGTTGTAATAATCATCCTTGTAATCCACACAAAACAGTATTATATATCTTAGTCGATGCAAGATTAGATCATAAAACAATAAATTTTACGACAACGCCATGTGCAGGGACAGCTTATTTTACTTAATATAATTTATAGAGTTTTCGAATTAAACAACATGCATTCAAGGTACAAATATTCTGTAACTTTTATATCATTCCAAGTCACGAAAGACATAAGAAAATCTTTTTTTTCCAACGGCATTTTTTCTACGCAATTATTTTCTGCATTTATTGTAATTTCTACAAAACTTTATATAAAACATCAAACCAATATACTAAAGTTGTGTTACTTTTTACATAATCTCTGTCTGTCTGTCTCTCTGTCCGTGCCTCTCTCACTCTCTCTCTGTATATATATATATATATATATATATATATATATATATATATATATATATATATATATATATATATATATATATATACTTATTCATTCCCCTTCTCTTAAATAAATCTCAAATTTCATCTTCAGTTAGTTTATAAACCCAGACGTGCACATTGTTCCAAATCCCCGCGAGTGTATGATGAATGTAATGAAGATAGATATTCAAATTATCCGAAAATCGATGGGGACACTTTTCATGCACACTAAGGGCTAATTCAAATGGAATAGAAGATTAAAATGTAATCAAGTGTACCCAAAACAAGATGCAAACAAGTGTACCCTAAAAGGATGCAATCGAGTGTACCCTAAATGGTTGCTATAAACCACATAACTTCTGTTGGATTGAAAGCGACATTTGATTTTATACTTCGTGTTTGCAATTTCTGAAATCTCTTTGAGTATGGAATACAACTGCATTAAAAGATGCGAAATAATTGATGTCGTGTAAACTGATAAGAAAATGTAATGAAGAGAATGAACTCAGGCATTGTATAAAGACCAGACAGTGTATAAAGATCAGGCAGTGTATAAAGACCAGGCAGTGTATACAAATCAGGCAGTGTATAAAGACCAGGCAGTATATAAAGATCAGACAGTGTATAAAGACCAGGCAGTGTATAAAGATCAGGCAGTGTATAAAGACCAGGCAGTGTATAAAGATCAGGCAGTGTATAAAGACCAGGCAGTATATAAAGATCAGGCAGTGTATAAAGACCAGGCAGTGTATAAAGACCAGACAGTGTATAAAGATCAGGCAGTGTATAAAGACCAGACAGTGTATAAAGATCAGGCAGTGTATAAAGATCAGGCAATGTATAAAGATCAGGCAGTGTATAAAGACCAGACAGTGTATAAAGATCAGACAATGTATAAAGACCAGGCAGTATATAAAGATCAGGCAGTGTATAAAGACCAGACAGTGTATAAAGATCAGGCAGTGTATAAAGACCAGGCAATGTATAAAGATCAGGCAGTGTATAAAGATCAGGCAATGTATAAAGATCAGGCAGTGTATAAAGGATCAGGCAGTGTATAAAGATCAGGCAGTGTATAAAGGATCAGGCAGTGTATAAAGACTAGGCAGTGTATAAAGATCAGTGCATATTCAAAGCTTCTTCTGTAAAAATGTTACCAGGCAGTGTATAAAGATCAGTGCATATTCAAAGCTTCTTCTGTAAAAATGTTTACCCAAATCGTGCCACGAATAAAGACTAACATGTCAGTTAACGTCAAAGAAGTCTATATTGGCATTCTACGCCAGACAACCTCAAAATAGTATATCATTTAACCAGGTGTGAGGCTTTACTTCTTCGAATATGAACACCAACACATTTATATCGGTTTTTTATTACCATAACATTAATCAAGTCTAGAAAATAACAGTTTCAATGATTGTATTGCATAATTTTTGTTTTGCTAGAATATAAAATTAAATTTAGTGCCATGAAAAAAGAAAGCCATTTTATTTTGAATGAACATGATACTTAAAATTATTACATCTGCTGCCAAGTTCGCCATTCTTTAACTAATTGGGATAAGAGAGTTCTATCCACAAGATTTTCTCGATTCTAGTTATAACATAGCAGTCAGTTTGTATATACCCAACAATTATTTTTTCCGTGTCACCAGTTTTGTAATGCCCACTAAATTGGTGACGATTACCCTTAACTTCAAACATGACCATTCATTCAAGACCTGGACTGCGTTTAATTTTAGTACGAGTTCTAGTAATGAAAAACGATTGTCTAGTTCTAGTACGATTCCAAATAACGTAAAACGATTGTTGGAAGGTTTTCCCGATATTGCTGTGATCGTTATGACTGTTATGATTAATATCGTATAAGCAGAAGGAAATGCAAGGGAGCTAATAAATGTGTGTTATCCATATTATTACAGACCTACATTGTTGATTGTTCTTTAACAGAGACACACGGACGGACGGACATACACATGCCTGCAAATATAGCTGATAGATTCATAGAT
The DNA here is from genome assembly GCA_028554795.2 of Sinohyriopsis cumingii. Taxonomy (NCBI): domain Eukaryota; kingdom Metazoa; phylum Mollusca; class Bivalvia; order Unionida; family Unionidae; genus Sinohyriopsis; species Sinohyriopsis cumingii. The sequence continues at coordinate 8,322,050 of CM068842.1, read as the reverse complement.
ATAATCAGCATACTTAATGGGTTTTTTCTCTTCAGGTTAGATCATCCCAACGTTGTTTCTTTTAATCAGAATCTGATCTCGCACCCGTTACAGGGCTTTTAATCAGAATTCGATCTTGCACCCGTTACAGGGCTTTTAATGAGAATCTGATCTCGCACCCGTTACAGGGCTTTTAAAGAGAATCTGATCTCGCACCCGTTACAGGCCTTTAATCAGAATCTGATCTCGAACCCGTTACATGGCTTTTAATCAGAATCTGATCTCGCACCCGTTACAGGGCTTTTAATCAGAATCTGATCTCGCACCCGTTACAGGGCTTTGCGTACACATGGAGATGCATAAGATCTTGCTGAAATTTTAAACATTATCAAGGTTTTGAAAACATGTTACTGTCAAAATAGAATGGAAACTGTGTGTCATTGTAGAAATTACACAAGTAATTTTTCATTTGAGTAATCCTGCCATTGCCATCGACTTACATGCTTGGAGTATTGGTACATGTAGCAATTCCACCTCTCCACAATCTCCTTTAGAAGAATTATACATAGATAAATATCTTAGAAGCGTTGATTTACATAAATATATTAGTTTCCGGAGTTTAAATCCACGGATTACCAAGACACATGCAAAGAGAAATGATATTTTATGTGTAGAATCAATGTATTAATGTTATCGCCTTAATTTGGTTGACCTTTTGCAAACACAAATAGTCTGTTCCTTCTGAGAAGGAATATTTAGTATGTCGGCTATGATTATAAATCTTAGATGACTATATATCTCTACCGAAAGACGGAGAATGTTGTTAGTGACTGCCAGGTCTTGTTGAAAATCTTCTGACCCAATTAAGGCAATCGAAGAGATAATTCATTAGAAACAGAAAGGTGCGAGGTATTCAATTTCCACTAATTACAAGATCCATAGAATAATAATAATAATAATAATAATAATAATAATAATGAGGACTTTGTATAGCGCCTAATCTTTAGAAGCTCTAAGCGCTTTACAAAATTAGACAACACCTATAAGATAAAAAACATATAATAATATTATTACAAAAACAAACACCATGAAATTAGAAGAAAAAAACATTTTAAAAAAAACATGCTGAGAATATTTCAGGTAGAAAACATTATTAGGTCTTTAAATTTGTTCTTGCAGTCGAAATAAGTGAGTTTTGAGAGTCCTTTTGAATGTGATCACTGTGTCTTTGTGTCTAAGTTCAGTGGGCAATTCATTCCACGTTGCTGGGCCTTGGTATGCAAAAGAACGCTGTCCATATGACTTTGTTTTCATGGTGGGAATAATGAGTATACGATTGTCAGAAGAGGAGCGTAAGTATCTTGCTGGTGTGTACACATGGTTGAGATCGGATAGGTGTGTTGGACTTTAGTCCGACAGTGAAACGTAGCACAGAGAACAAATTTTGTGTTTGATTCTGGATCGAATGGATAGCCAGTGTAGGGTACAGAGCAGCGGGGAGGTGTGCTCTGATCGTGGTATTCTAAGTATGATCCGAGCAGCTGTGTTTTCAACTTTTTGAAGTTTCTGGAGTAGATATTGAGATGAACCAGACAGAATTGAGTTACAATAGTCCAGTCTTGAAAGTACTAATGAACACACAAGTGTTTTAGTGGTATCAACTGAAAGATATTTGCGAACTGAGCTGATGCGTCTCAGCTCAAGATATGCAGCCTTGCATATGTTCATGACATGTTGGTGCAATGTGAGAGTACTGTCCAGAGTAACATCTAGGTTTCGTACTGATTGTGTGAATTTAATGTTGGCGTTGCTGATATTTATTGTTTAAGGTAAAGGATGTGAATGAGAAAGTCTTTTTGTTGTGATCAGAATGGCCTCAGTTTTATCATCATTCATCTGCAACTTGTTCCATGTCATCCATGATTTCACATCAGAAATGCACCTCTCTACACCTCGGATGGTAGCATCAACTTCAGTTGGGTGGCTAGATTTGTATATTTGGGTGTCATCAGCGTACAGTTGGTGAGACACTGGATGATGATCTATGACACTTGAGAGCAGCTGGGTGTACATAATGAAGAGAACAGGACCAAGAACAGACCCCTGTGGAACACCACAACATAGATCAACTGGGCTGGAGTGTATTCCATTTGCAGATACAATTTGTGTCCTGTTGACCAAGTAGGACTTGAACCACAGTAAGGCTGTATCATGAATGCCAAATACATGCTGGAGACGGTGAAGTAATACATCATGGTCTATTGTGTCAAATGCTACAGACAAATCAAGGATGGTGAGGACTGTATTCTTTCTGCTATCCAAAGCAGAGAGAATGTCATTAACTACTTTTAGAGGAGTAGTTTCAGTACTGTGGCAAGGGCGATATGCAGATTGTACATTGCTAAAAAGACTATTTAAATTTAGATGAGATACAAGCTGGGATAGAACAACCTTTTCTAAGATTTTTTATATGAATGGGAAATTAGAAACTGGGCGGTAGTTCTTTAAATCGTTATGGTCTAGTGTTGTTTTTTCAGCAGAGGCTTTACAATGGCAGTTTTAAAAAAAGATGGGAATTCCCCGGATGAGAGAGAGGTATTAATAACATCAGTTAGTGGAGACAATACTGGATCTAAGCACTCAAGCAGCAGTGATGTTGGAAATGGATCAAGTTCACATGGCTTTGGTGTACTCTTCATCATGATTGTACGTACAAAATCCATAGAGACAGGTTCCAATGCTGCTAATGGTTGCCGCTCAAATTCTGTATCCCAACTGTATGGTGACGATGAGTCAATTGAAAATGTGCTGTCAAGCTTATCTACAATGGTTTGTACTTTGTCACGGAAGAAATTTGCAAACATGTCCGGAAGGACGACTGGAGAGAAGGTAGTTGGAAGTGGTGTTGATTTGTTCCTTGACATTAGCTTGTTAGTAATCTCAAAGAGCTCTTTGCAGCTGGAACTTTCCATGATCTTAATAGTGTAGTGGGCTGATTTTGCTGCATGGACTATATGTGTGACATATATACTAGTGTATTGGGCGTAACGGCACGTCAGCACATTACTTGATATTTATACTGAGCTCTAGCAATATAAACATTAAATATAGCAATATAAACATTAAAAATAGCAAAACAACCCATTAAATATAGCAATATAATCATTAAATATAGCAACATAAACATTGAACATAGCAATATAAACATTAAATATAGCAATATAAACATTAAATATAGCAATATAAACATTAAGTATAGCAATATAAACAATACATATAACATTATAAACATTAAATATGCAACATAAACATTAAATATAGCAATATAAACATTAAATATAGCAATATAACATTAAATATAGCAACATAAACATTAAATATAGCAATATAAACATTAATAGCAATATAAACATTAAATATAGCAACATAAACTCTTGCAGAGAAACCTAATTCTACAAGAAAAAAGTGACGTTGTTAAGGAGATAACAATTTTAAAAGCAGACATATTTATGACACAAAGTACAGGAAAACAAATGTTGACTTTCCGTAAATATTGCAAAGAAGTAGTGATTAATGTTGTCATGACAACCCAAATGTAATTCAAATTCAACAGTTATACAAGGTATAGAATTATATATATATATATATATATATATATATATATATATATATATATATATATATATATATATATATATATATATACATATATATATACATATATATACATATATATATACATATATATATATATATATATATATATATATATATATATATATATATATATATATATATATATATATATATACAAGGGATCACGTGTGTCAGGGATTTATTAAGATAAATGCAAAAAACTGTCAACGGACAGTGCGAAACTAGTATCTAACTTGCCTGAGAGCATTCGACTCTTTAATGATTCTTTTTCAAAGGCAAATACAAAACAGAGACAAGATAAACAACTAAAACAGAAAAACTGTTAAGTTTGCGAAACTTTACATGGCTGTTTCTACAGGAATTCAACCTTTTAACTTTATTATGTGTCAGCTAGTTTATTTCAACTTGTTGCTGATACTGGAAAATATTAGTATTGGCCTAGAAACTGATGAGCCATAACGACATCTGTTATTTTATGTAAATTCATGCAAGCGCAGATTATATCCCGGATATCAGCACTATTTATTCTATAAAATAAATCAACGTCGCAATAATTACTCTGTGCGAAATACATATCTCAGCCTTTAAACGTAAGCCGATTTTGATTTGCATGGATATTATGTGAAATGCTTCCCATATCCGTAATCTTCTGAGACTTTGCTTTATTAATTTATGAGCGTGGAAAAATGTATCACTCTTAACCAAAACTTCATTATCGTTACCTAAGCTGTGGGTACCGACATGATATGTGAAATGATTCAACATACAAAGAAAACAGTTCGTGTAAGACCCGGTGTATGTTAATTTTAACATATAATCACATGCTTATAAATCATTAGGCCGTTTTGACTTGGTCTCCATAGTTATATGTAAGTAACCGTTTTACTCTTATGATCAAAAGAACTACTAGCTGTTGATTTCTGTAAAGCCTGAATTTTTTTCGAGTTAAATAATTAAGTTTTTTAAATGATTAAACAGACACTGTAGTAACTCCTAATGTGAATGGTTAAACAGACACTGCAGTAACACCTGAAGTGAATGATTAAACAGACACTGCAGTAAGTCCTAATGTGAATGATTAAACAGACACTGCAGTAACTCCTGATGTGAATGATTAAACAGACACTGCAGTAAGTCCTAATGTGAATGATTAAACAGACACTGCAGTAACTCCTAATGTGAATGATTAAATAGACATTGCAGTAAGTCCTAATGTGAATGATTAAACATACACTGCAGTAACTCCTAATGTGAATGATTAAACAGACACTGCAGTAAGTCCTAATGTGAATGATTAAACAGACACTGTAGTAAGTCCTAACGTGAATGATTAAATAGACATTGCAGTAAGTCCTAATGTGAATGATTAAACAGACACTCCAGTAAGTCCTAATGTGAATGATTAAACAGACACTGCAGTAACTCCTAATGTGAATGATTAAACAGACACTGCAGTAACTCCTAATGTGAATGATTAAACAGACACTGCAGTAAATCCTAATGTGAATGATTAAACAGACACTGCAGTAAGTCCTAATGTGAATGATTAAACAGACACTGCAGTAAGTCCTAATGTGAATGATTAAACAGACACTGCAGTAACTCCTAATGTGAATGATTAAACAGACACTGCAGTAACTACTAATGTGAATGATTAAACAGACACTGCAGTAAATCCTAATGTGAATGATTAAACAGACACTGCAGTAAGTCCTAATGTGAATGATTAAACAGACACTGCAGTAACTCCTAATGTGAATGGAACGCTGCACATGCAGGGACCTTGATGGGTCGAAAATAATTACGTCATGACGCACATCTTTGGCAAATGAACGACCGTAATTTCGTGTATTAATCTGGGATGTCTGGTTTCTGTACTGGATTTTTCCTGATTGAACATGACATGTTTTTAAAGAAACCGCGCATGATTTCTCACGTATCTATATAAAACTACAAACATCGCCATTATATTATATAATGTCTTTTTCTCTTATTGGTAAAGAAAGTTCTTTGTCATCCGGCTTCATCTTCAGGGCATGGTCCTGTGAAACATTATAAAACTTAAGTAAAGCGTACTGTTGTTTCAGGTTTCAGTTTTATATGTGATTTTATTTGATTTTTACCCACTTCATATTTGTTTCGAATTAAAAATTTCGGTAGTATCTTGCTATTTCAAAATGATTTAAATTCAGAATTACTTTTGTTATTCATTACGTTATAACTTAGCTTTTCCATTTCTGAATAAAAGTACTGGATCTTTGAACTAAACCATTTTATGTACGCATAACAAAAAATGAATACGTGCCCATGCAAGCATCAACATCTATTGATGTACTGCAAATCTCATTACAATCAAAACATCTGCCTGTGATAAGTAGATGTTATAAACGCCAATAACGATTCATGTTCTGCCATCCTTGTGAATTCGCGATGCACTTATATTTAGTAGCCTACCAGACAAAGTGTTGCATTTCGTGTTTGGGAGAGTTATCATTTGAAACGATATCTTCCGAATGATACTCTTCATTGCCGTCACTCCGAAACCTCTAATTTGATTAGTGAATCTAAAGGTCAACATAACATGAACTTCGTATCGGTGTCTCAGATCTGCATTGTGTCTCGATTTAGCTCCGACTGGATGAACTGGTGAACAATCTATTGTGTATACTAGTTTACAAATGTAATTTATAAATAAATAAAAAAATAAAGTAAAACACAGGTTGAAGAAATACAAAGTCAGACTCTATCACATAGTAAATTATTCTGATCTTGGCGTTGAAAAATATATGTTCTAATGTACATTTCATGTGGTCGATTCCCACAAACTCGAGAAGACATCTAAATTAAATCTAAAGTGCGTTGTTTGAAGAAAAGTATGTTAAATGATATCAGGAGCTATAATAACAATTAATTTGTTAGTATTTGCAATTATCGTCTGAAATTAGCCAGTTATATATATACAATCTTCGCTATAACCGAAGTGAGGTTTCCTTGCACCACATGGCGGAACGAAAAAATTGCATGAATTTTAAAATGATAAATTCACAAACGATACTATGTGCAACATATTTCCATAACTGTTAATCTAACATACACCGTGCTCAGCACATGGATTGTCATCGTTTGTACATATTTAGGGTATATCTGGAACAGCTGGCGAGAGAGAGAGAAAGAGAGGCTTTAAGCTCAGTAAAAGACCAAAGTCATCATTTTTGCATACATACATACATACATACATACATACACACACACACATACATACATACATACATACATACATACATACATACATACATACACACACATACACACATACATACACACGCACACACACACATACATACATACATATATACATAGATACATACATAGATACATACATACATACATAGATACATACATACATACATGTATACATAGATACATACATACATAAATACATACATACATATATACATACATACATACATTCATACATACATACATACATACATACATACATATATAGATACATACATACATAAGTACATACATACATACATACATAAATACATACATACATACATACATACATACATACATACATACATACATACATGCATGCATGCATGCATGCATACATACATACATTCATGCATGCATGCATGCATGCATACATGCATACATACATACATTCATACATACATACATACATACATACATACATAGTATCACTGCAGCGTTCTGTATCAAAGAATCTATATGCTACTATTTGGATAAAAATACTCCTGTCTATGCTACATTTCTTGATAATGCTAAAGCCTTCAACACAGTTTGGCATAACGGGTTATTCTACAAGTTGTACAGACTTGGCATCAAAGGGAAGACCTGGCGCATCATGAAAGATTCGTTTGAGAGAGTAACAAGCTCTGTTTTATATGCGGGCAAGCTGTCCAAACGCTTCGATATTAGGCAGGGTGTAGGACAGGGCCGTATCTTGTCTGCCTGGTTCTTTCTTGTAATGATAGATGATTTGATCACGGAATTAGATCACACTTTGCGAGGTCTAAATCTTGTTGATCTCCACCTGCCTTGTGTCTTATTAGCAGATGACACAACTGTAATGTCTAACTCGCATCATTCAATGCAACAGCTGCTTGATACAATTTCCGACTATGCGAAAAGGTGGAGATTAAGATATAATGCAGATAAAAGTTGCACCATCTTGTTTACTAACAAAAGAACGACTGGTATACCTTCTTTTATGCTCGACAAATCTCCAATTCCGGCAGTCAAAAGTAAGAAGTATGCCGGCATACCTCTAAAATACAACTTAAAACCAAACGACGCGATAAAAGAAGCATGTGATAAAGGCAAACACTTGTTAAACTCTTTATATTTTATTGGTATCAGAGATGGAGGAATGAACCCTCTAACAAGTCTGAAGATTTGGAAAAGAATTATTCTACCCTCGGCCCTATATGGATGTGAACTATGGTCAGGTATCACAAACTCAAATATAGAAGAACTTGAGTTATGCCAGAGATATGCAGCGCGACGTATGCAAGCTTTCGATAAATATTCGCCTTCGGAGGCAACGAGTAGTACCTTAGGACTCTGGTCAATGGAAGCATACATAGATAGGATGAAATTGCTCTTTTTCAACCGATTGTGTAAGGGCGATTGGACCTTTATCTGGAAAAAGATTTTCATTATGCGCCTATGTCAGTATCTGAACAACCAGCTAAAACAGACGGGATTTATACCTGATATTGACAAAATAACTAAGAAATATGGTATGGGAAGTGTTCTTTTACACTATGCAGAAAGAGTACAAACTGAAGAAAAACTCATCTGGAATCGACATATTATTGATATTATCCAAAACCATGAAGAAACTACCTGGAGAGCAAATATGGAACTAAGGGATGATTTAATTCACTTCAGAAACATTCATTTGGACTTAAAACCAAGTAATATATGGTTTCTTGGGCGTAAATTTCCATCCATGTTATGGCCTCTCTCTGAAGTAATGAAACTATATATCATGCCTGTTGGTAAAGTTATGGTATGCAAACTCTGTGGAAAAGAGACTGACGACAGAGCGAAACATCTTATTTTAGGTTGCGAAATGTTGCTTGAGGAACGAAACGTTTTCTTTGAGAGAGTGATTGACTCTTTAGAAGTGAGAGACGGGGTTAACTTATTCAATCAAGAAGACGATATATTGTTGGAGACACTTCTTGGAAGCAGGGTTGACTGCATGTCGTCTATTGACGATGACGTATCAGATACGCTCATGTTGGTGACTGCAAACAGCATAGCTTCATTCTACAATAAAATGTGTGCCCTGCTATCAACTAACATGCCCTAACATGATATTAAAAGTAAGTAGTAAATTAACATTAAATATAAACAATTAAAGGCCAAAGTCTTCTTGTCAAATCCGCAAATTTTGTTGTATGACAGCTGTTTGTGTGTGTGTTTATGTATTTGTTTATGTATTTGTTTATGTTTATTTCCAAGAGATTTCTATATGGTTTTCTGTATTTATATATCTCATTTTGTAAACACATTAGCTGACGATGTATATATCATGCTTGCGTTCTCGTCTATGATGTGTCTCATAATTCTATGATATGTATAATATGTATCTTAGCAACCTGATATACTCTTTGTTGTAGAGGTAACTAAGTCATTTAGACAGTCAGTCATAGATAAATGCATGCACGCACGCATACGCGCAAACAAGTATATATATGCATAAATACATGCGTCATATAAAGAAAAAAAGAACTACATATAGAATTACACTGTTAAAAGTTTTTCATTTCATTTTCGTTACTATCTCGAACTTAATGTTAAGCACATAACACTATAGACGTATTAACTTTTCGAAATATTATCATCATCAAGCAACTGTTAAAAGATTAGTGCCTTGCTCCGCCAAATGACTGCAGATTTGCATAATTGCAAGCAGTGAGACATTTCGTTTTGTCAATACGGTAGCTGACACAGTATTACTATTGTATTTTTGTCAATTTTCTGATTTATTTTATGATCTTGTATTATCATGAATTTGTTTATTCTGATGTAATCTCTTTTTAAAGAGGAAATAAAGTCAGTCAGTCAGTCAGTCAGTCAGTCAGTCATACATACATACACATGCACGCATAAAAATATTACATATATAGCTGGTACAATTACTGACTCCTGTAACAAAGTGTAAAACAGAAGTCTGCAGGGCGTTCAAAATAGTCCAGCAGTACTAAGAATATTATGCAGACAAACCGTTCCGAAGAATGTCATGACGGAAACAAATTGACCATGAGTTCATTTCCTGATTGATTCACTTTCTGTTGTATGGAGTAGGTTTGGCTTATAAGGCCTTAATTTGTATCAGTTTTAATCGCACTGCATCAAGAATACTGACAAGTAGTTTTAAAACATCTGCAATTTAGCATTGAAGGAAGTTATAACAATCCCACTGATCAGATAAGGTAAAGTACGTCTAATGATGTCAATCTGTTTTCCCAAGAGTAAAAGAAAATGGTTCCGTGCAAAGCGACATGTCGGTTATAAATGCCTTATAGTTAAAATCAGTCCTTTTTTACAGAGAGTTTCTTAAATTCATATCCGAAAGTCTCATGTTTATTAATAGTCAAAGAGTTGGGATATGTTCTCGATCAACAATGATAAAATTAAATCTGAATGCAAATTCATTGCTGATCTGGCGTGTTAAGGATTGGGGCAGCTTACATTTTTAATGGAACTGTAATCGGGAATTAGTATAGTATCTTGGCAACTTCAATGCTAAAAGCGGAATCGTGCACCAGCCTAGTAGATACCGAGCAATACTGTATATGGTAACGTGTGTTGGAATCAAAGTTCCAAACAGTGAGCACGTGACCCCTTTTTCTGGATATTGAGCATTAATTGTCTGTTCCAAGAAAATCATTCCAACACTGGCCCATTGTAAAATGTTTAGTCAGAAAATATTTGAAAATATATTTGTAATTTAAATTTGTGTATATTTGACCTTTTACTCTTACCAGGGACCCTAAGAGTGTAAGCCAGTATGGTTACTACAGAAGCAAATGTGCAACAAAGTGACGTGGATTTCTGTTTGTGTGTAACAAACAGACAGGTAGACAGACAGAAAAGTGTCACGGTATCCCTGACGTTTTAGAAATGGCACAGAGAATACAAGAATTTTGTATGTCTGTGTGTGGGTCTACTGTAGAACTGACAAGGCCATATCCATAGATTGTGAACATGCACACACGTATGGCTTTTATCTTTTAACGTTTCCGTATATGAATATGTTTACACCCATCTGTGTGAAATAAATAATCTTTTACTTTATTCAGGACCCTGGTGGCCGAGTGGTCAAAGGTCAAAGGTCAAAGATATTATAGATCACTGACATTCCATCTCTGTCCGCAAGGGTTTGAGTCTCGACTCGGCAAACGTGGGTATGCAAGAAAGCTTTCCAGCTCCCGTGGGTCTGTGTATTTATGCACGTGTGTGTGTGTGTGTGTGTGTGTGTGTGTGTTCATTTGATAAATTGTATTATTTTGATTCGTAATTGTTACATTATCTGAGTTCTAAGTTGGAGTTTGTTATTTTTTACGAGCGCGACGCAAAAACACAAATCGCAACTAATTCCATCCGATTGGGCTCGGTCCACACATTGCCGAATTACAACAAGCAAAGCAACCCACAATGAATCATTTGAAAACAACAACAACAATAACAACAAACAAACAAAATCACTCACGCCAGGGCAGTCAATCAAATACACATAGCAACTCGTGACTTCAACAATGTGATATCGGCACCCCACCAACTAGTACTAATATTAGTACCCTTACTCGTACCTCGTGGACAGGATACTAACATGAGCATATTCGTGTTAATAGAGCAAGCCGGGTGTGATTCACACCCAGCGCTCTTTTAGCCTAATAATAACACTTTAAACATATTCCTTGCATATAATCCAATAAATTGAGTAGTCCTCTTATTTAATACCGGAAGCATCGAAAATCATTGTAGAAATAGTTGTAAAATCTCGTTTACCTTTTCAGCCGATATTTTCGTTTAGATCGTCCGCGATATTATTTCAAATAATGATTACCTCCGTTCTCAGCCTCGTTTGTTGTGTGCCATATAAGGACATTGACGCGTTATTTGGAAATGTAAACAAATCGTAGTAAAAATTTGGCGCCCTTTGGGTCAGAAATTCTGCGCATTAAAAGTAAATACGGTTTATCGGCAACTTTGAAATTTCACCAAGAAGCGATTATTCGCCACTTGGTTGATAATAAGGTAGCGTAGAATATCCAAAATATGGTCTGGCAAACCTTACGTAGAAAAGGGGTCACGGCGAGAGTCTCGCGTTATCTGTCATGGCGGACAGGATAAGGTTAGAGTAACCATGCCAATTTATTTCGTGTAAGGGGTTAATAAATTAAATATAAGCCAAACTTCTTTCACAACATGATTATACTTACGTAGTTGATTTCTACACTGTTTGTTTTTCTGACTTTAGTGATGATTTTTTTAGCTCCATTGCATGATATGGGATCGGTTCGTAGCCTCAACCACAACAAATCAAGTTGAGGCTACGACATCGTAGCTACCCACCAGCTAGAACCAACCACAACGCATATCCCCCGCTACGCCCATTTGAAGCCATACGACCGAGAGAGAAAAAAAAACCCGCGCAATAATCAAAATGTGCACAAAACTCAATAAGAAGAAGCACCACATGTTCAAAAGTTAATTCCCTTCTAGTACATCGCGTAAATGCACTTTAAACTAATATACACGAAGTTGAAGCAAAGCATACTCAGAAAGCTTATTAAAACCGTGCAAGCGATGTGTTTGTTGTTGTCTTGGTTTTAACTCCTTTTTAAAGCACACTACGGCCATTATAACCGGTGGAAGAAGAACCCGAGTAAGCCATTTTTAGAATCACATACCCTAAGGAAGCTGCTGGCAAGTTTTCTAACATACTCATATAGTTAAACCCACGCGGCCAGATGTGAGATTGCAATCGGTAAGAGCACTCGATGCCCTTAGACATGTGAGATGGCAGTAATAGATAAGACCACTCGAGGCACCCAGTAATTGGTAAGACCCCTCGAGGCCCCCAGAAATGTTAGATGGCAGTAATCGGTAAGACCCCTCGAGGCCCCCAGACATATTAGATGGCAGTAATCGGTAAGACCCCTCGAGGCCCCCAGAGATGGATGTTAACGAAGAACCTGATTATTCATGGTAGTTATATTATCTATGAAATGTCAGATCATCCAATACAGACTACTCAGCCATCAAGTTTGATAGGTTATCAGACTCGTCTTTCATCCAATACAGACTACTCGGCCATCAAGTTTGATAGGATATCAGACTAGTCTTCTATCCAATACAGACTACTCAGCCATCAAGTTTGATAAGTTATCAGACTCGTCTTCCATCCAATACAGACTACTCAGCCATTAAGTTTGATAGGTTATCAGACTCGTCATCCATCCAATACAGACTACTCAGCCATCAAGTTTGATAGGATATCAGACTCGTCTCCCATCCAATACAGACTACTTAGCCATCAAGTTTGATAGGATATCAGACTCGTCTTCCATCCAATACAGACTACTAAGCCATCAAGTTTGATAGGATATCAGACTCGTCTTCCATCCAATACAGACTACTTAGCCATCAAGTTTGATAGAATATCAAACTAGTCTTCCATCCAATACAGACTACTTAGCCATCAAGTTTGATAGGATATCAGACTCGTCTTCCATCCAATACAGACTACTAAGCCATCAAGTTTGATAGGATATCAGACTCGTCTTCCATCCAATACAGACTACTAAGCCATCAAGTTTGATAGGATGTCAGACTCGTCTTCCATCCAATACAGACTACTCAGCCATCAAGTTTGATAGGATATCAGACTAGTCTTCCATCCAATACAGACTACTTAGCCATCAAGTTTGTTAGGTTATCAGACGCGTCTTCCATCCAATACAGACTACTCAGCCATCAAGTTTGATAGGATATCAGACTCGTCTTCCATCCAATACAGACTATTTAGCCATCATGTTTGATAGGATATCAGACTAGTCTTCCATTAAGAGACATGACTAAGTAGTTGTAGTCATCCTTCTTTGACAGAATGTAGATTCTCGAGTTTATGCGAAAATTCAGTATTTCGTTTGATTAAATCGGTTTTTTGTATTACTGTTTCAGAGCCTTTAAACTGTTTACTATTGTTTAGCACTTCAGATTTATGGATGTAAAATTATTGTTGACCGGTGTATCGGAGACTTTATAAAACTTACCGCGAGGGTGCGCAATATTTATATCCCTTTATGTGATTTCTTCCCCCCCCCACACACACACTTTGCTGTGAAAACAGTCACCGTTTTTCTAACCGTTTGTTCCAATGTTTCCGTTTCATTTTTGTCTTCTAAACCGAATTTTTTTAATGGATTCTTTCTGGTGTATTGCTCCAATTCAGTCGTTCTCTCCTTTAACCTCTTGGTCTTTATCTTGAGGCCTCGGATGCAAACACTTTCTTCCAGTTTCTTTTTCAAGAGTTTCCATCTTTAAGGCTTTCATTTTCTGCATGCAACTACCTCCTCTTCTACAATGGCAATTTCTTCATGACTTTTGAGTTTTCGTTTTCAAAATAAGCCTGTTTTTTGTTTCTACACTGTTTCCAATGCCGTCTTAAGTATAATATAAGTCACTCGCTAATTTAACCTAGATTTAATATATTTTCTTCAAGCCTTTTATCATTTTCATGGTAAGAGAGTTTAACTTGCCTACAATGATTTCCATCTGCTTTTGGTCTAAATAAATTGACTGATCAGTGTTTTTTAAACCTTTTGTCTTACAAATTGTTTGATTAACGTGTTTGTATGGAATGCAGAAACGTCCTCAGTGGCAGATGCCAATAGTTGTTTGCCACACTCTGATTCACCCATTTTCTTCATTTTATCTCTATCTTTAAATGTTTTGGTTGCGGCTCTTGTTGAACGAGGCTCTTTGCAAGAATCTGGCGACAAACACGGAATATTAACGTAATGCATATTACTATTATTAAGCGATGAATATTATAATTATTACGTCATGAATATTAAAATTATCACGTGATGCATGTTACTATTATTAAGCGATGAATATTATAATTATTACGTCATGAATATAAAAATTATCACCTGGTGTATATTACTATTATTAAGCGATGAATATTATAATTATTACGTCATGAATATAAAAATTATCACCTGGTGTATATTACTATTATTAAGCGATGAATATTATAATTATTACGTCACGAATATTAAAATTATCACGTGATGTATATTACTATTATTAAGCGATGAATATTATAATTATTACGTCACGAATATTAAAATTATCACGTGATGTATATTACTATTATTAAGCGATGAATATTATAATTATTACGTCATGAATATTAAAATTATCACGTGATGCATGTTACTATTATTAAGCGATGAATATTATAATTATTACGTCATGAATATAAAAATTATCACCTGGTGTATATTACTATTATTAAGCGATGAATATTATAATTATTACGTCATGAATATAAAAATTATCACCTGGTGTATATTACTATTATTAAGCGATGAATATTATAATTATTACGTCACGAATATTAAAATTATCACGTGATGTATATTACTATTATTAAGCGATGAATATTATAATTATTACGTTACGAATATAAAAATTATCACGTGATGCATATTAATATTATTAAGCGATGAATATTATAATTATTACGTCACGAATATTAAAATTATCACGTGATGCATATTACTATTATTAAGCGATGAATATTATAATTATTACGTCATGAATATAAAATTATCACGTGGTGTATATTATTATTATTAAGCGATGAATATTATAATTATTACGTCACGAATATAAAAATTATCACGTGATGCATATTACTATTATTAAGCGATGAATAGTATAATTATTACGTCAGCACTTGTGCAATATTCACTACAGTATCTTGTAACTGATTAATTGGTTACATAGGCTGTTCTTGTTATATTAATGTGAGACGGGCCATGACCTGTAATTCAGACCATGTGCAGTGCAATATAATTGAATGCCGAATTTATCATAATAGGACTGTTGATAGAATTTATCATTTGCTTACGTTTCATTCGGAATGAACGTTTGTGATCGTTCAAGTTAAACATACAAAAACACTGCGTGACTTTCTGCATTTCTTTGCATGCCCATGCACCCCGTGCACCGCCATCTTAAAATCCAAATACAAGGAAGGGTATTTCTCACAGAAAGCCCACTCACATACCTCGTCACAGATGACAAAAGTGAACGTTCACTTTAACCATATATTCCACCTTTTCAGTAGAAGTCATGTTCATAAATGTCAGTGAAATTGTTAATATTTGTCCCACAGTGTTCAAACTCGATCAGCGAGTTCAATTTACCCCTGACTTCCTTGAAATATAATTTAGCAGACTGATATATCGAAATAAATGTCATTTGTTACAGTTTACTTTAGCAATCCTGACAAAAAACTGTCCCCTAGAACATTAATAAACCTAAATAAACAATTACATACATTAAAGTCTTATTTATGATTTCCAATACATTTAGGCTACCGAATTATTGTAGTAGGTGAACATATTTGCATTTGCTGATAACGTCTTTAATATACACGGATAACGTCTTCAATGTACACTGATAACTTCTTCAATGTAAACTGATAAAGTCTGCAGTGTGCACTGATAACGTCTCTCAGTGTATGTATGAGAAGTAGATAGTGTATTAGAGAACTGAAACACTAGTTGAATTTAAAATGGCTCGGAACAACCCTATCAAATATGGTCATTTCCTGTCCGTATACAGATCACTTGTTTGTTTTGGATGGTTTATGTACGTATTGCATTTCTGACTATACCTTACTATCATTCTTTCAGTCGGGGCCCCGAGTGACCGAGTGGTCTAAAGCGCTCACCCATACGGATCACTGCCATCTCACCTCTATCTGCATGGGTTCGAGTCTTGGGCTAGGCCAATGTGGGTACATGAGAAAGCTTGACAGTAGCTTCTCGTGGGTCGGTGGTTCTTTACGGGGTTTTGACTGGTTATTCCACCGCCATTAATACTAAAAGCCATGTAAAAGCCTGTCTTCTGCTGAAAAATAGCGTTAAACCCAACAACAACATTATTCTTTCTGTCTTGCTTATAACGTATATTTCATTTAAGTCTTCGATTTGTAGTTTTGGTTTGGTATGCTGGTGTAAATTTATGAATTTTATGGTCCTATACACACGTACAAGTGTAATGATCCAACTCTGCACGCTTTTGATTCCCCCCCCCCCCCGCGAAGTTGCTTTTTAAATGAACAATGTAAACAACGTTAGTATCTAGTATTTCTATGTTCAATCCTATATGGTGATTTTACAATACCACAGTTATAAAATTGTATAATTTCCATTTAATGCAGTTGTCGTCTTACGTGCAGTATGGTAGCATTTGTAATAATTCAGTAGTAAGGTGTCGGAGAGTTCTGGATAAAATTTATGAGAATCTAGTAGGGTGTAAAGGAGTGTATGAGTCAGGTAGGTAAAAGGTGGTGATTTGGTTGCATAAAGTGATTGAAGAGGTGGTTCAACACTGTTCTCGTGATCACACGCACATATTGAGGTGTTTCATTTATAAAAAATATATGCGACCACAATATAAAATTGTTTTAGGTTTAATTAGAGGTTTAATGTCTGTCATATATTATCTATTATGGGTTTTTATGATGCTTAAATCTAATACTGTACATACTAACCTAGAAAATATATGCTGACCTGCAGTCGTTACTACGCTTTGGTCTTAAACTAAGTAACATAAAAGAGAGAAAACCGTTAAGCTTTGTAAAATTCAACAAATAATTTATTTCCCTAGAATACAAAGTGAAAACAACTAGTCCTGTATTTATTAACCAGTTCTTATTAACCGTTTATTTTAGAATGCCTCTCTGAAAATGTGATTTACATTTTAAAAATGCAATCTCATACAGCTATATTTGTGTCAGTAAAATACTTCTGAGACACTGAGATCAGTTAGGCTTTCTGTCGTTCGGATAGGATATTCATTTATTTAGCGACTATAGCCAAATTCAAATTTAACTTCAGACTGGATTTTGTTTATAGAAACCATCTGCAAGATCACAGATAATTTCATCTGGAAATATAAAAAAATACACTTCTGTGTATTGTCAGAAAGTCAGAAGGTATACGCGTTTGCATGCAATTAAAAATTAATTTGATAATTATTGTTTTTGCAGATCAACGAAGAGATGTATACGTGAGACACCTATTTTGATTTATGTCTACTGAACTTTCTTGCAGTCATGAATCTTTTCCAAAACGAAAATAATTCCAATTCTAAATGTATACATGCACGCCATCGCAAATATTTATGTCAATCTGTTTAATGTAGAGCACTTTAAGTTAAGGTTCCATTAAGATTTTTAAATCTAGGGTCTTTTCAAGTAAAATCCAGAGAAAACCTGGCTTCGATCAGGTAAAGCATTTTAACAGTATTTTTCATTCAAAGGAGAGGAAAACCAAACTAAACAAAAACCGAGCACACGTTAAAAATTCCAAAAATATTTTACAAATAACCGTGCAATTGATTTAATTTTTTTAAAATTAAAAATACTTTTTTGTTAAGCTGTAACTTCGACACCTTTACTTATATTAGTGGCACGGACACTTATTAGTACCTTTATATGTTTGCTTCTGAAGATAAATTAAATAATGAGACCCCAAACACAGTCCCGTACATAGTGTAGATATATTTCAGTTGTATCACTCAAGAAGCATCCGTTAACTTGAGTTCCTAATGGTTCCTTTAAGTACATGGTACCAAAATATACATTGTATCAAATGTAATTCCAATATCAGTAAAAAGACTTTTAAAAATCTGTAATCCAAGCAAACACAATTATATTTAAGTGTGAGGCCTGAAAATCCCTCTCGTTTCAAGATAGTATCGATCACCATATTTTGGTAGATAAATAGATAGAAAGATTAATTGACTGATTCTTTTGGAAACTTGCCAGAAATGTCCCTACTTTCGTCTAATGCTTCAGCCACGTGTTTGCTTACTATTATTTATTCTATTTTAAACTCCATTGAAAGGAATTGGAAAGAAAATTCAGTGTAATTTATTAATTTATGAGAACCTTTATTGTCATAAAGAGAAATTTTGTTATCTTTGGAACTGTAGAAGCAAAAACATTAAGGGAATAGAGCAATAATAAAGCAAAATTCCTCAGTGACGTCACATTTAAGAACTTTGACTTCATGGTGGTTTACTTCTTTTTTCAATAAATATATTTTTATATCCGTTGCCGCTTATATCATTGCTAACGCATCAATTCAAAATATTAGTAATTATGTAAATGTATGATGGACAAATTTGATGAAGACATGTATATTTAAAACGTATCGCAAGAAAAACAATAACATAGCCTCTTATACATAATTTTCAGCTCTGATCTGAATTTTGTGTCTAAGAGACCGTAAATGATTGGATTTGCCACGTGGTTGATGAAAAAAGACCATCGGAGAATATTGTACGTAATTCTTTCTCCAAATGACAATTCCTTTACAAAAGACGTATTCTGAAGCACAAGAATTCTCAGAACCAGATGCGGCATAAAGCTAATACAAAACAAAATGGTAATCATAAAGAGAACCAACGTTATATTGTCGGCTTTCTTTGAGTTTTTCTTCTTGCGTGAAATTTTAGTGTCATTGTTTGATCGACGATTACCAGTCTCATGATTGGAACCAGTATTTTCATTATTACTACATTTATTGCTTTGCGCTGAGCTGCTTTCGTCAGGTTGAAAATATCCACCGGCATCTTCAAGAGGTCTCTCGTTTGTTATGCTTGTTTCTCTTTGAGTTCTTCTTCTTGTCAATGTCGACGATGTAGCATTACGACGAAAACGCTTTCTGCGTGTTATCTCCCGCCAAACCAATGAATAAATTATACTTAAGGCAATTGAACTCACCATGAACACGAATAATAGGACAGACTTGAAAATTGTGGGGTAAGGTGTGTCCCAGAACGCATCCGAAACCTCACAAGCATAACCTGTCGTGTTTGTGACGCCAGTTAGCATCGATTTACTCCCATACAATACAAATGCAGGCCATGAAAATGCAAGAGATGCAGTCAATCCAACAACACAGGAAATCCTAGCCGTTTTCTCCAGAATTTGAGATCCATAGGGAACACAAACTTTTCTGTATCTCTCAACCGCAATAATCAATAAGATGACTCCTGATCCAAGCGTAATGAAATAGGATGTCATTTTCATTATTTTACACACGGGGCCATTTTGAAACATGAGAGGGTACCTCATCACATATAGTACAAACGGCATTGTAATACAACAGGCCAGGACGTCAATGAGTGCCAAGCACAACACAAATACCCTGTACGGCGAGGGTTTGTACCGAAAGAAATAAATGCACACAGAATGGCTGTTTCCGATAAACCCTACTATCATTAGTGTCCCAACGAAGATTGCTCCGCCGATATTTTCCATTGCCAGCTGGTCATTTACCTCGTTGAGGCTAAAATTTTCCTTTTTGTCAGAATCCATTTTGCAAGCGTATGACCTACACCAAAGAAAGAAAACGCTCGTACTGTTTATGAATCTGGTTAATTTTGCAGGTATGAGTACTATTAACTTTGACGACAAAACACAGTTAGACAATCACGCAAATTTTTTATCGTCTTGTTTCTCCCGAAAAATCATCCCCATTACTGGGCCAGTATCTAGGGTAATCAAGTGCAGATTTAATCTGTGTCAAAGTCCACTTCTCTGCATCATGTTTTAGACTCATATACTTGTCTGTAGAGTATCTCTCGAAGTATGCTATTATTTTTTGTTGCGATGTGAAATAACTGCACTGCGACAAGACCCTTTTTCTGAATACCCAAAGTCGTTTTGGAGGGTCCTGACGTTTTCCTCTCAATTTGCTCGTTGTACTAATGTGTTTATGTACACTAAAATGTTCCGCATAAGTATAGAATACGTACCGCGATGCAAAATCGTCTCACCCTGTGGTTGCTTTGGACCTTTCATGGCACATTTTGCAGGGAATAAGTGACGAAAAGTACCAAGGCCATATCAAAAGAAGTAGACGATAACGGTGAGCCAAAACGGATTAGTCCATCATACCTGCTTGAGTTCGATTTCAGGATCAGAAAATAACAGTTTCGTTGGTCATGAGGCGATCGGAGAGTGTAGTAAAGGAGCTTCTCATCTTTTAAGCTTGTGTCACTGTACGGGATGAAATATCATCTCATCGTCGTGATAGAGGATCACGTAACACATGTATATATCACTACAGGTGTGTCTGCATAGATAGATAACAGATTCGACGACATATTAGATATGGGCATCTTATTAAAACCGCGTTATTTCTTTCATATTGTAGCATCTCTTACAAACAAAGTTATTTTTAATTCAGTATTATTTTGTACTTAATTAAATTCATGTTATACAGGATATGACGTCATGGATATGAAAGGATACTAGGCTCACATAATATCGCGCGCCTTATCCACAACGAACGCTCAAGTAACGACTACTAAATTCACTTTCTGGTATTATCTAGTGTTAAACATTTAAGACGCATGAACCTAAATATATCACATTTAGCTAGGGACATTATAGGCGGATATCATTTTAGCAGCAACGTTTAATTTTAAAATCGGTAATCCGCAATTAATTCTTATCTTTTCATTTAAAAAACATAAAACAATGATCTTAATTTTCCTGAGAAAATTTTAGAACACACTGTAAAAGTAGTTGTTGCGTGTCCTATACACGTGCATATGTATAGTTATGCGTGAAGATTTGAGAGATTTATTAAGTTTATGCTGTTTATCAGCTATGACGTGAAAACGTTTCGTGGCTTTAACATTGTTAGTACCTTCCTGATCCTTATTAATTCCGTTTCCTTTCTCAGCGCTAATAAGCCCAAAAGGTTCGTTTGTTTCGGTTCCACATAATCCCAAAAAGCTATTTTTTTCTATCTATCTCCTATCGAGTATTGATAGGCTGCATTAATATTGTCCAGATATCACAATTACCTACCCACTATATAATCCCTATTGACTTAGGCTGTCGGCCTTTAGATAAAATGGCATTTTGCAGAGAAACGGTAAAAACCTGATCAAATGCACTTTCTTTTCAATACGGAGCTTACTTTATTGTGGATGTGGCTAAAGTCAGATTAGAGCCTTATGACTGAATTTGTTCCGTGCTGTCTAGAACTGAATTATTTACAAACGTCTGATGGCTAGTGTCATGAGAAATGACTGAGTGCAGCTTCACTAAGTTAATGTGAGGAAACAAAATACTTTAGGGATACGCTACATTACGTCTTGCTGAAAACACAAGCTGGATACGGTGAGACAAAAAATATTGTATCTTTACTCTTGAAACAACTGAAACCAGATTTAGAAATGTAGATCCCCTCTTCCTCCCTCTAATTTTAATGTGACTACTTTAATTTAACGGCCATTTGCGAATGAATATACGTTATTTTAAATAATTATATCACGATCACCAATACAAAGTGTCATATTGCTTCAGAAAGAATTTGAAGCACTTGCAGTTTTGATCAAGATTTTTCATACCCAATTATATCCATCACACAAAAGCTTTATAATACCAGTCCTACACGTGCGTTCTTAAAATGTTTTTTTTTTTTTTATATATATATTTTAAATTACAATAAATTAGATAAAAATAATATTTGGTTAATATCGGTTGATTATTGTCGACTTGTACGGCTGATTCAGTAAGAAAAAACTATATATAACCTTTTTATGAAATAGGAAAATAACTGAATGTCTTCGTTTTGACGCCCGCAAAGAATGTAGTGTATAAACTCTCTTAAAGGTCGAGCAAAACTGCAAGCTGTACTGACCCAGATTTGCCGTAGCACAATGCGCCGACAGATCTGTCTCTGTGCAATCTGTTAGGAGTAATCAGTAGAACAAATAACACAGACTCTTGCCTGCAGGAGCGTTTTCTATGGCAGATGAGAATCTTTATTGTTTGCAGTTGGACTCGACGTAGAAGCAAGTACAGACGATGGAGAGGAATAATCATTTTAGTTGAAAGTAAGCCTTGTAACAGTGTTATATTTTGTATGTATGCTAAGTAAATGGGAAGAAAACAAGCGGTCGAGATCAACGTCTGATATCAAGCTTTAAACACGCGAAAGGAAGACGTGTTATAACCTAATCTAGTTCGAAAGAAGTAAACTTCTCATAGGCTAAGATAACATGCATGTACACAT
Organism: Sinohyriopsis cumingii; assembly: GCA_028554795.2. NCBI lineage: Eukaryota > Metazoa > Mollusca > Bivalvia > Unionida > Unionidae > Sinohyriopsis > Sinohyriopsis cumingii. The sequence continues at coordinate 8,299,014 of CM068842.1, read as the reverse complement.
CAAGATTCTAAATTTAGAGGACGTTATGTAGCACTCCACTGAACTGCTCTCCTGGAATCTATCTATCAAGAACTTGTTATTGTTTTATATATTTTTATATATATATACATATATATATATATATATATATATATATATATATATATATATATATATATATATATATATATATATATATATATATATATAGCTCCATTAAATAATGACTCAAAGAACTTAGAGACGGCTTGCTTTCTATCGTCCGTCCGTCCGTTAGAACTTGGTTGATTGTCATGATACCTTACATCCCACGGTCTGGGTGGTCCTTATTGGTAGGACATCCAATATGACCATCGAAGCGGCTGTCTTGCAATTGTGTTATCGCTAAGCCTCCTTAATGGATGATCATATCATATAAGGTGGCGCTCTACAGTTTCGTATTTTGCATAGGTTAGGATTTTAAAGAAAAAGAATTTGCCCGGCTTTCCTAACTGGTTATACTGACTATTTAAAAAAAGACCTTGTATATCTTAGGTTTAATTCAAAGAACCTTTAATTCCCTTTATTTTGGTGTATGATTGATGGGTGTACTATGGGTTATAGAGTATACAGCTTGGCCTTACTTCAGATGTGCACCTTTCAAAAAAGTACTAGCTCTACTTGGTCATTTTCACTTCCTGAACTCAGATGTAAATTGTATAAAAAGGAGCCGATAATTTTTTTTTTTTTTTATTTTTTTTTTTTTACATTTTATGTATTTGGTAATTCATTCATTGCACTTTCAGAAGCTGGTATTGTCTAGTCTGGCAAAATTCATTTTCCCTATTTGAATAGCTGCTATGTATAGTGTACTTTAGACTAATTCAGGCTGATTTTTTAACACAAGGGAGCAGTCATTTTAGTTAGCAGTGTGCTTAAATCATGTAAAATTTCCAAAAGTACAATATCCAAAGAAATATCATCCACATTACATTAATGTACCATAGAGGTATGCCAACATTCTCTCTATTGTGCATGTTTTAAATGCGAACTACTTCACCTTACATACGTCACTCTCTCAAAAGTACATATTAACTGGTGAGCGCCCCCTAAATAAAAATGATGCCGATCTAAGGTCCAAAATGGCCGCCACAGCAGCCATCTTGAAAATCTTAATATCGCTATTCTTCCTGAACGAAGAGTCATAATCACATGCGATTTTCACAAAAAGATTCTTAATCATGTTTTTTTTGTCAGGAATGAAGATGGCACTGATCTCAAATTTAATATGTCCGCCAACATTGGGCAGCTTGAAAATCGTAGCACTGCTTGTCCAGAAAGAGCATGGATTTTTATCTGAATGACTTCTTATAATGTTTTACTGATCCTAAATTAAAGTGGCGCTGATCTGACGTATACAATGTTGCAATCTTGAAATTCTTATTTTCGCTACTCCTCTTAAATGGAAAGTAATTTTTCATATGGAGTTTTAGCTAGAAGAGTTTGTATGGTGTCTGGTTGGTTCTAAATGAAAATGACAACCCTTAATATGGTCACCATGATAGACCTTAAGACTTTATGATACCATGGTAGACCTTAAGACTTTATGATACCTAGCTGATCGTACAGACAATCTGATTGCCACGACGACTGTATTCAATCTACTTTTGTAACTACTGGATGATTATTACTATATATGACTTTCAGCAAAAGATAATGCCTAAAACGTCCTAAGTGAAAATGGTGCCAATACGACATCCAAAATGTCCACCACAGCAGAGGCGTAGCGGGGGGGGGGGGGGGGGGCAGGGGGGTACATATGTCCCCGGGCGCCAAGGTACAGGGGCGCCAAAATGAGGCTTACAACGTTACATTATAATAAGTAAACAAGGGTAATATTCAAAAATGTGATTAAACGGGGAGGTAGCTGGGGCGCCAATTGTATAGTTCGTCCCCGGGCGCAAAATATCATAGCTACGCCTCTGCACCACAGCACATAATTTAAAACTTTTGTTATCACTGAAATATATCAGAGACGGCTTCAACACTCAGCAGTTAAAAGGAAGAGACAGTCTTACCTTTAATTCATGGAAATTATTTCGCCCACTAGAGCGTAAGTCACTTCAAGGGACTCTTGTTTTTTCTTGTTAACATCAAAATGAGAAGAACAAAACAAGAAAATAAGCAATTAGACAATTCCAGTCAACAATGATTGCTTTGGGTCATTATTCCTATACATCTATGTAATGGCATTTACAATGGAGATGAAAATATTCGAATCTGAAAACGATTTGCCTGAAGAACAAATTCGCATCACTGTTAACACTTTGCACTAATTCTCCACGTAATGCATTGTGACAATGACGCTAAGGGCAAACTAACCACTAAGACACGGACAATATGAGTTCCTAATAATAAGAGGTTTAATCAAATGGTATAGTTAGAAACAGACGAAAAGTCCTTTGGGGAATATTCAATACGATCCTTCTTTCTCTTTTTTTCCAGTCCTACGTTAACTGCACGCTGGGCATCCACAGCGTCGGTCCCATTCTGATGTGCTTTGGAGCAGTGAGTGCCATAAGTTCAATTGTCATCGGCTGCGTAGCAGAACACATCAAAAGGTTTGCATTTATCACCGCCGGTGCCACCTTCAACGCGGGGATTCTCATAGTGATGTGGTTATGGAAACCAGTACCCACAGATATTCCTAATTTCTTTGTTGTGTCAGCTTGCATTGGTCTCTGTGACGCCATCTGGCAAACCCAGACATACAGTAAGTACAAATAAAGTACTTCGAACTCCTTTCGAAATAGGTGATAGCGGGGATGATAAATGTTGTTATCTTCAGCAAACACAGCGAAGAGAAGCTTTCGCTGATTAGGGCTAAAGGAAGTTTAGACCGCAGCTATATATGACCATTAAACATAGTCGAGTTCCCGTAGTAGCAACCCATAATGCCTCATAATCTCTTTTAGTACCCGAGTAATTTCATCTTCTATAATGACATCTGCCTGCAACAGTATTTTCCTTCTGTCTGTATCCACATAATCAATATATATGTGATATAAGTTTTTTTTCTTCTTCTAGATATTAAAATATATTAATTATATGATAACATTTTGATGTTTTGGTCTGTGAGCATACTCCTTGGCGAATGTGAAATTCAGTGTAATTACACTGGACAACAAATTTTTACAAAAGTCATGTTACTGAAATAAAATTAGTCAATTCTTATCAATTTTTATGTGCTGAACACGAATATGACAGTCAAATTGCAAAATTGGCTCTAGTTTTTTTGTAATCTGCAAGAAATTAATGTTTACATAACGAAATGCATTCCAATAGTAAAAGGTCAACTGTAATAGCCTACCTATAAAAAATCAAGTCATTGACTACATCTTAGATTTCTTCGCCTGTCTCTTGTACAGCTGTTCGGGAGCATCTCTGAGGAGTGTCCAGCAGTAGTCAGCCAGCATTGTAGTGGACCATTTTCCCTGGTATCTTTGTTCCATTGTTGCGATATCTTGATGAAAACGTTCGCCGTGTTCATCACTAACAATACCACAGTTGCTAGGAAAGAAATCCAAATGGGAATGAAGGAAGTGAATCTTTAGAGACATATTGCAGCCAAGTTTCTTATACTTCATCAACATGTCTTCTACTAGTTCCTTATAGTTTTCTGCCCTAACATTTCCGAGGAAGTTTGTAGAAACTAGGCGAAAAGCATTCCATGCTTGTTTCGCGTCACCTTCCAGCAAGTTGTTGAACCGGTCATCTTTGAAAGCTCTCGAATCTGAGGACCCACAAAAACTCCCTCTTTAATCTTTGCTTCGCTGAGTCGAGGGAATTTTTCATGCAGGTATCGGAATGCTGGCAAAGTCCGGTCAATGGCTTTCACGAAGTTCTTCATCAAACCTAGTTTGATGTGAAGGGGTGGTAGCAAGATTTTCTGAGCCTCAACCAGAGCTGGGTGTTGGATATTCTTCTCTCCAATGGCTACATTCTGCCTGTGAGTCCATTCCTTCCTCATGTAGTGCATTTCCCTTGCTCGGCTATCCCACTCGCATAAGAAACACATGTATTTTGTATATCCTTGCTGCAGTCCCATTAAAAGGGCAACTACCTTCAAATCACCACAGAGGTGCCAGCTGTACTTGTTATACTCAATGGAATTCAGTAGCTGCCTTAAGTTATCGTATGTCTCTTTCATGTGGACAGCATACGCTACTGGAATAGATGGAAGAATGTTTCCATTGTGCAAAAGCACAGCCTTGAGACTCAGTTTCGAAGAGTCCACAAATAGTCTCCATTCTTGTGGGTCATGAGTGATTTTTAAAGCATTCATGAGGCCCTCAATATCGGAACAGAATATCAGATTACTTTCCTTTCTGAAGAAAGGCTCCAATTGCTGGTGGCGCTTTCGATATGCAGTAATTGTGACATCTTCTTCTAGAAGATTCCATTGTTGGAGTCTTGATCCTAGCAATTCTGCCTTGTTCTTTGATAAGTCCAAATCACGAATCAGGTCATTTAGTTCTTCCTGTGTTATTCTGTGTGGGGTTGATGATGCACCACAGTGAAAATCTGGATCACTGCATGCTGATGGACCAGGAGAAGAACAGGTTGACTCACCTTTGTCTTCGTCAGATGAATCAAGAGAATATTCTGCTGGAGGTTCTGGAATAGGAAGTCCCTCACCATGTGGAACTGGTCTCAATGCAGACGGAATGTTTGGGTAGACTATTCTCGACTTCTTTCGCTTCGTTATTCCGCCGGAAAGAGGAGGAACCAAGCAGAAGTAACAGTCATTTAGGTGGCTGCTTGGCTCTCTCCACACCATTGGGACTGCAAACGGCATTGATGACCTTTTGCAATTCAACCACTGTGAAAGCTGTGTTGTACATGTAGCACAGCATATATGCGGAGCCCAAGGCTTGTCTTGGTCACCAACCTTGCATCCGAAGTAAAGATGATATGCCTTCTTCACTTGAGAATTGATACTTTTCTTCTGGTTGGCAAATGTCACTTCCCCACAAATATAGCAAAAATTGTCCGCGGTATTAACACACTTTCGAGGCATTACTGTTCTTTATTGTACGTAAATGGATAAAATAATAAGTTTTATGTAACAGTAGCTTGAACTGTCTCGCACAACGTCTAAAATATTTTAAATGCTGAACCTATCTGATTGGGCTTTATATAGTACACTGCTTACGTCAGCTTCAGCAGCCGCCTGGCATTAGTATAATAGGCCTACACATGTATAGTACACTGCTGACGTCAACTTACTTCAGCAGCCGCATGGCATTAGTATTGCATTGCATCAGAAAATGATGCAATCAACTGTGGATGATGTGAGCATGATGGTATTATGCAATGTTACATCATTATTCCGGATGTTGCTGCAGTCCTACTGGAGAAATTTACACAGTGAAACATAGAAAATGAGGTATATGAATATCTTCAAAACGAGAGCCAATACAAATTTTTCACGGTTATATTCGTGTTCGGCACACCAAAATACTACAGATTAGGGCCTTTTCAAGTCAGTAATGATTTCACTGTTGACCAGTGTTACTCTAGCAGCTAAGCGAGGTTAAATGTCTCAGAGTTTCTCAGAATTACATTTTATAGTAAAAGGGCTGATATTATCGTGGTCATTTCATCTATTAAAGTTATATATTTGTCGCTAAAAAATTATGAACTTCAAACAAAACTCCGTGCCGGATATCTTATCCATAGGTGTTAGTTCAGAAGAGTACTGGAGTTGCTGGAATGCACATATCAGTCACCTATATGCAATGATAGTCAAACGAATAACTCTGTTAAAATTGCTTTCCTAATTTCTACCTCCCCAATCACTTGAACTTTATTTTTTGGGTTACATGCTAGCACTGATAGATTACGACTGTACCATATGGGGAAACACATCCAATTATAACCTGTCCAGAATCGATAAACTCCAGAAAAGGGCAGCTTGAATAATACTGAAACTTCCTGGTACCTGTTATGACTCTCTCGAATAGTTTGTTTTCACGTCTGCAATGGCTACCTATATGAAAACGTATTCTTTATTTTAAAGGAATCATGACATATAAGGCTTTAAACGGTCTTTCTCCAGATCATATCTCTAACCTAATTGAACTAAGATCATCAAATACTGAGCGTAATCTCCGATCGACGACTAACAACGATCTCCAGATTCCGTGGCCGAAAACCAATCATTACAAAAGCACATTTACTATATCAGCACCTATTGTATGGAAATCCTTACCAGTGAGGATACGTAATTCAAATTCCTTTGCTTCTTTTAACAAATCATTAAAACAAATTCTTTCTTGTCCAGCTGGAATGACATATTGAAGGCTCTGAATAGAAAACGTTTTCGTTACGTCCCTAAAAATATGTCCATATCTTTATGTTAAATGTGTATGAATCACCAATTTAAAAAATTGAGGACCACATGGCAGATGGGTCAGCCATGATCAAATGTGTTATCCTCGTTAAAGAAACTTTATTATTATTATTATTAGTAGTAGTAGTAGTAGTAGTAGTAGAAATCTCAGAATGACAAATATTTAAGGACACTCGTAATTTATTTAGCAATATTATTAGCTAGAATAAGACTTTGCTTTCTGACTGTCTCTCATTCGATTGTCTCTGCTTGTTTTGCAATTGGAATCAAATTTATTATGTCAACGCGTCCATTACCAGTATTTATGTCTCCATACAGCCTTCAGTTATATTTCAAAGGTTGAAGCATTTATGTAATAAAATGATGCTGAAGAAAAAGTATAAAAAATGAAGCCCTGCTCATTTTAAAGGTTGCGCCGCTAAAATATTCTAAATTTGTATTCCTTTGTTCTGCAATACCCTGAAATTGAAGTATGGTGATTGAATGTTTTTTGGTTTTTTTTGTTTTGTTTTTTTGTACATCAAACATGTATACTTCTAATACACATTGCCCTTGCATGGGGTTCCTACCTGCATGGAACTTATAACCTATACCGTATGATGCCAATGGATTCCTTGTATATTATCACCCGTTACTGCAGTTGCATAAAACTGACCTTAATAAAGTGCGTACTAAAACTATACAAATCAAAAAGAACTTTTTTCTATGATAAATGAAGAAATCTCGTACGAAAAGTTATGATAAAATCTCGTACGAAAAGTTATGATGAAATCTCGTGCAAAACGTTATGATGCTTTTTGCCAAATATGCTAAGATGATCAGTATTTATTGCATGGCGTGAATCTAGCTTATTTGCAATAATTATATAGGACAATTTACCCTGACATAAAGTCATATAGGTCAGTGATGTCGAATGTATACATGTATACCGAAATACAGCCGGTACAAGCAAAGAATACGATTTATAATGCCAACATTTTTATTTAAAAGCATGATGAAACTATACTTTTATGCTGGTTACAAGTTAAATCTTCGATGACATCCCGTTAGCTCTAAGAGTTGTATTGAATGTCTTCGTTGATGTTGATTAACGTCACAATACTCAATGGACAGTGTTTAGTAGCTTGGTTTTTGTTACCAGTCAGATCCCAGAATCCGTATCCGATAGAACGAAGAATATGAATGGACGATGCTTAGTGTCTTTATTTACCAGTCAGATCCCATAATCATTATCCCAAAGAATGAAGAATACGAATGGACGATCTTTAGTGGCTTTTTCTACCAGTCAGATCCCATAATCATTATCCCAAAGAATGAAGAATACGAATGGACGATCTTTAGTGGCTTTTTCTACCAGTCAGATCCCATAATCATTATCCCAAAGAATGAAGAATACGAATGGACGATCTTTAGTGGCTTTTTCTACCAGTCAGATCCCATAATCATTATCCCAAAGAATGAAGAATATTTATCTCTCGTTTTGCTATCCACTCCACTTTTTTGTTGTTTAAAGAACAATAAGGACATGCAAACAGTCTTCAAAGTGCATGTGGGGGTGGGATACATTTGTTACTAGATGTATATCAAGCGGCTTTTCACACAGGATGTTACCTTAAATAAGTAGAGCTGCTATAATACGTCATGCATATTTTTTCGATGTCTGTCAATAAAGCATTTGTTTTTAAACAGTGGATGAAATGATTACATAAGAATCACGCTCAACAGTATACATTGAAGCTACAACACCATTATACATCACTCTCAGTAGTATACACTGAAGCTAAAACACCATTATACATCACTCTTAATGGTATACATTGAAGCTACAACACAATTATACATCACTCTCAATGGTATACATTGAAGCTACAAAACAATTATACATCACTCTCAACAGTATACATTGAAACTACAAAACCATTATACATCACTCTCAGCAGTATACATTAAAGCTACAACACAATTATACATCACTCTCAATAGTACACATTGAAGCTACAACACCATTATAAATCACTCTCAGCAGTATACATTAAAGCTACAAAACAATTATACATCACTCTCAATAGTACACATTGAAGCTACAAAACCATTATAAATCACTCTCAACAGTATACACTGAAGCTACAACACCATTATACATCACTCTCAATAGTACACATTGAAGCTACAACACCATTATAAATCACTCTCAGCAGTATACATTAAAGCTACAAAACCATTATACATCACTCTCAATAGTACACATTGAAGCTACAACACCATTATAAATCACTCTCAACAGTATAGACTGAAGCTACAACACCATTATACATCACTCTCAATGGTATACATTGAAGCTACAAAACCATTATAAATCACTCTCAACAGTATACACTGAAGCTACAACACAATTATACATCACTCTCAATAGTACACATTGAAGCTACAACACCATTATACATCACTCTCAACAGTATACATTTAAACTACAACACCATTATACATCACTCTCAGTAGTATACATTAAAGCTACAACACCATTATACATCACTCTCAATAGTACACATTGAAGTTACAACACCATTATACATCACTCTCAATAGTACACATTGAAGCTACAACACCATTATACATCACTCTCAATAGTACACATTGAAGCTACAACACCATTATACATCACTCTCAATAGTATACATTTAAACTACACCACCATTATACATCACTCTCAATAGTACACATTGAAGCTACAACACCATTATACATCACTCTCAATAGTACACATTGAAGCTACAACACCATTATACATCACTCTCAATAGCACACATTGAAGCTACAACACCATTATACATCACTCTCAGTAGTATGCATTCAAGCTACAACACCATTATACATCATTGCATTATGAAGGCATACTCGTCTTAATTGTACAATTAAAATAGATGAATAATTCATCTGTAAGAAAAAAGCGGATGATAGAGACTTTCATCATGGTTCAGTTTGAGAAACCGGACAGTGGTACAAAAATATGACATCACTTCCTATGGCGTACGTTTTGTCGATCTCCAATACATGAATCATTTTTATTTTTGAAAAATCTCTTCCACTTGTAAATTAAAGCCAAACTCTGTCGTCCAGACTGTCCAAACTCTGTCATCCAGACTGCTAAGTTCTTTTAGATAATCAACTTTGTGCGTGTTACACGATTTAGAGTGCCTCAAATGTAGGCCCCGTGATGAATTATTTTTTAAAAGAATCATGAAACAGATTGTAGTATTTTTTCCACGAATCTTAACCTTTCAGAGTAGCAATATCATGTACTGTGGGTTTCATCCTTGCACTTTCTATTTACTTTAAATTGTTCCACAAACTCTAAAGTTTTATTTTGCCTTGGACTGCTTTCAACTCGCTCGATGTAGTCTCGAATGAATGCAGATTTTCTTTTAATAATACAATCTAACATTTTTGACAAAGAAATTCCTATTTGCAGTGTCATCTACATTTTTCGAAATCTACTTTTTAAAAATAAAAATAAAACATACTTTTCTTGTTGTTAAAACATCAATTTAATGTAAACAAAACCCAACTGCACATAGAAATATAGACTGGTTTGTCCTTGTTCTTTGCTTATAAGGTATCTTTCTTTCTTTTTCACCTTATGAAATGTCAGTGCAATGATAATAGACATGTTTGATACAGAAAGATGATAACCTTTGAAAAAAGAACACAAAATTCAGGTAGATATAGCTGAAATAGTTACTGTGGTTCACGTATCTCTCTATTATCCTCTTCATTCCATTACTATTTCGAAAACGTAATAAAAGATACGTTAGCATTCCATAAATGTTTTAATTTATTGCCTTTATAACTAGATGTGAAATTTTACATGCAGTTATACAAACTAATTTCTTTAAATGAAACGTTCCTCTATGTGTGTGTGAGAGAGAGAGAGAGAGAGAGAGAGAGAGCATGCATAATGAACGAACAACTACACAACCGAGATCTGGTTTTGTTTTTGGTGGCAAACATAAAATTTGATACGGAATAATGTATAGATTATTAGTATTTGCAGATTTGAAAGATTTATGATTTAAAAAGAAAATTTTCCAGCTGTTTGTCTTTTCGAAAAGTACATTGTTTATTTGAATGCATTGCAGTGATTTCTTTTTCAGCACTCTTTGGAGTCCTATTTCAAGATAAACAGGAAGCAGCGTTCGCCTCCTACAGAATGTTCTTTTCCACCGGCTGCGCAGTCTCCTTCGGTTACAGCTACTTCCTGTGCGTAGAAACTAAGGTGTATATCTTGGCAGCCATGTTAGCTCTAGCTTTACTTTTGTACAGCGTGATTGAAATGAAGGTCCAGCTTCAGAGTCAACATATCAAGGACATTGTGGCCCTGTGAAAAGGTTGGCCAACAAAATGAAATGTGCCAGTGTTTGACACTAAAGCCGATATCGCTAGGAATTGAGTATGTCCTGTCGATGTGCTAGGAAGAATATCAAACAAGTATTTAACACACTCTTTCTCCGTACCTAGGGCTACAGATCAACGATAATACATTTTTTATAAAGGGAATGCATTCACGAATTGATGTAGATGAGGTTTTATTGCAGGTGGAGCTGGAATACGTTTTCAGAATCGAAGGCTGCTATTTATAATATCATAAGAAAATTAGCATTCTCAATATGCTTATAAAGCAGCAGTATTCTTCAAGTACCCCAACCGATAACAGTGACTCGCAAGAAGGTTATAATAAAACTGGAGCTGTTATGTAATTAATTTTGTCATGTCAACTGCTATTCGTTGTGTGCATATATAGCTAGATGTCAACACGTTGTCAGCCAGTGTTGTTAACAACGAAATCATCAAACAACAGACAATGAATGAAGTCATCAGCAGATTCATCGAAATCGTCGAAAAACGCGTCTGAAACTTGCGAATGCCTGCCTGATTCTCTAATTTCAGGATAGCAAAACCTGTTTGGTCAGACATATTTTGTTACAATAAAGGTGATGCTTAATGTAAACGAAAAGGTGATTAATACTTTAACACATAAGGAACATCAGGCATAATTCCTCACAGATCTGATACACATTGTAAATTTCATGCATAGATCCTCACAGATCTGTTAACACATTGTATAATTCAGGCATAATTCCGCACATATCTGATAACACATTGTATACATCAGGCATAAATCCACACAGATCTGATAACGCATTGTATACATCAGGCATAATTCCACACATATCTGATAACGCGTTATATACATCAGGCATACATCCACACAGATCTGATAACGCATCGTATACATCAGGCATAAATCCACACATTTGATAACACATTGTGTACTTCAGGCATTATTCCACACGTATATGATAACACATTGTAAACTTCATGCATAGATCCTCACAGATCTGTTAACACATTGTATAATTCAGGCGTAATTCCACACATATCTGATAACACATTGTATACATCGGGCATAAATCCACATAGATCTGATAACACATTGTATACATCAGGCATAATTCCACACATATCTGATAACGCATTTTATACACCAGGCATACATCCACATATATCTGATAATACATTGTATATATCAGGCATAATTCCACACAGATCTGATAACACATTGTATACATCAGGCATACATCCACACATATCTGATAACACATTGTATATATCAGGCATAATTCCACACAGATCTGATAACACATTGTATACATCAGGTATAAATCCACACAGATCTGATAACACATATGGATTCTACAAAAATGCATATATTTATGTCAACAAGGCATTCAGTCGTCTGGAAAAATGGTGTGCATGTTCTCTGCACGTTTCAAAATCCAAATTAGCATTGTTTATGTACATGCAAACCGATACTTCATAGTCGTGCGAAGGTTAAAGTTCGACACGCGGTATTATTCCCATAGATACGTCATCATACTTATTTAGTACATATTTTATGTAAGTCATCTTGGTAATATAATGCTAACTAACGCTGAGTACATAATGATATCATTGTAAATCTTCGGTTTACATAAATTTGTACTAGTTCATGATCGTTGTTGACGTACATATCGTAGACTGTTATGAAATATGTATATATCTACAAATTACATGGTTATATTACTTATGGGCTACTATAGTTGTAAGGAGAAATATGAGCGAGTTTTTCTGAGCTATACTGCTCGACGTTATGAGTGGAGTATAGTTCCAAGAAGAAGAAAAAAAAACAAGAAGTTCATATTTTCCTAAACAAATGGAAAATAACCTTTTCATTATATACCCATTTTGCTTTTCTTACAACGATGAATGCTAAAAGAGTACAATACAAGAAACAAAGCTAATGCATTTCTTCTGGATTCCAAAAGTAAATACGCAAGCGTAGTTAAATACACAATAACTATATTCATGCACAAATAGCACCACCCGTTTTCAGTCTTTGCTGGGTTGATGGTTTCTTCTGTGACTGAACTAATTCATCCGCATCGTCAACTTTATCATCATTCACGTCAACTTTATCGTCATCCACGTCAACTTTATCGTCATCCATGTGGATTAAACGGCCTGCTTAGTTCATTCCTGACAAATCTAATCAGTCAAGAGGTCCGGCGTCTGCTACATGAGAGTACGTTGTTTGTTTTCAATAAAAAGTAGCTTATAACTCACGATACTATTTATAGACACACGTGCCATGTAGTATGGAGAACAATGCTGCACGATCCTGACATTGCAAAGTTAATGGAGAAAACAAGAATGAGCATATAACAAATAAGTATACTCCAAGGAAAGGAAGTTGGATGGGGGTGTAATGGAGTCAGCTTGTCCAGCCGTCCACAACGTGTATTTAACATATGACCTGAACCCTTTCGGATTATCTTCAGGAAACTTGGCATGATTCTGTATCATAACTCATCAGTGTGTCACGTACAATATGGAGTATGATCATCCACATTTGTATTACAAACTGTGTCGGTCCGTCACACTCCACTCTTGTCCAGTTAAAATCTCCAGAAACGTCTGAGATAGATTGATGAAACTTTACGTGTATTTATGTCTTGACAGGTACGTGTGTCCTGTCCGACTAAGGCACGGTTTTGCAAAATTAGCTCTTTTAGAGTTATCCTCCATAATTTAACAATTGTATAAACATTTCATAAGGGGGGTATATCTTAATACTTGCTGACTGGCAGATTTTGACTTCGTTTAATTTGGACGAAAACAAATTTGGAAATTTGGAAAACGTACATGTCAAACAGTGCATCTAACTAGACATGGTGTAAGTAACCTAACCAATACCATACTGACATATCATCGAGAAAAACGACGATAAAGATTGAGAGAATGATTTATTTCGTCATCATATATCAGCATCAATAGTCAAATATCAGAAATATCTCAGGAAACAGGTGGCTGATATGGAATTTTGAATTGGCATTGTTCCTCGTACAGTTTCCTTTACCACTCATTTAAGTCAGGTGATTTCCCACACTAATCACATGACTCGTTTTGATTTATGTCTATATGAACTAATCATGAGAATTCACGTTTTTTAAAAAGAACTCCGTTTCGCGTGTTTACAAATATTATAAACCTATTGCTTTGTTCTAATACTGTATAAATACATGTCTCGTTATCAGAGTGTTCCATCATCCTGTCCGTTCTTGTTAAGCATATAATGTAAACTATCTTTTAAAGTGCCCGTTCAGTAGTCATTTGTTAACGTGGCTTTCCTTGAACAAGATGATATGGAAAGTATTTCTTGTCGTACTGAAATTGTCTGTCATTGACGAGAATTCCAAATATCAACTTTCTCATGACAGATGTGCAATAACACTGGACAACAAATTTTTACAAAAGTCATGTTACTGAAATAAAATTAGTCAATTCTTATCAATTTTTATGTGCTGAACACGAATATGACAGTCAAATTGCAAAATTGGCTCTAGTTTTTTTGTAATCTGCAAGAAATTAATGTTTACATAACGAAATGCATTCCAATAGTAAAAGGTCAACTGTAATAGCCTACCTATAAAAAATCAAGTCATTGACTACATCTTAGATTTCTTCGCCTGTCTCTTGTACAGCTGTTCGGGAGCATCTCTGAGGAGTGTCCAGCAGTAGTCAGCCAGCATTGTAGTGGACCATTTTCCCTGGTATCTTTGTTCCATTGTTGCGATATCTTGATGAAAACGTTCGCCGTGTTCATCACTAACAATACCACAGTTGCTAGGAAAGAAATCCAAATGGGAATGAAGGAAGTGAATCTTTAGAGACATATTGCAGCCAAGTTTCTTATACTTCATCAACATGTCTTCTACTAGTTCCTTATAGTTTTCTGCCCTAACATTTCCGAGGAAGTTTGTAGAAACTAGGCGAAAAGCATTCCATGCTTGTTTCGCGTCACCTTCCAGCAAGTTGTTGAACCGGTCATCTTTGAAAAGCTCTCGAATCTGAGGACCCACAAAAACTCCCTCTTTAATCTTTGCTTCGCTGAGTCGAGGGAATTTTTCATGCAGGTATCGGAATGCTGGCAAAGTCCGGTCAATGGCTTTCACGAAGTTCTTCATCAAACCTAGTTTGATGTGAAGGGGTGGTAGCAAGATTTTCTGAGCCTCAACCAGAGCTGGGTGTTGGATATTCTTCTCTCCAATGGCTACATTCTGCCTGTGAGTCCATTCCTTCCTCATGTAGTGCATTTCCCTTGCTCGGCTATCCCACTCGCATAAGAAACACATGTATTTTGTATATCCTTGCTGCAGTCCCATTAAAAGGGCAACTACCTTCAAATCACCACAGAGGTGCCAGCTGTACTTGTTATACTCAATGGAATTCAGTAGCTGCCTTAAGTTATCGTATGTCTCTTTCATGTGGACAGCATACGCTACTGGAATAGATGGAAGAATGTTTCCATTGTGCAAAAGCACAGCCTTGAGACTCAGTTTCGAAGAGTCCACAAATAGTCTCCATTCTTGTGGGTCATGAGTGATTTTTAAAGCATTCATGAGGCCCTCAATATCGGAACAGAATATCAGATTACTTTCCTTTCTGAAGAAAGGCTCCAATTGCTGGTGGCGCTTTCGATATGCAGTAATTGTGACATCTTCTTCTAGAAGATTCCATTGTTGGAGTCTTGATCCTAGCAATTCTGCCTTGTTCTTTGATAAGTCCAAATCACGAATCAGGTCATTTAGTTCTTCCTGTGTTATTCTGTGTGGGGTTGATGATGCACCACAGTGAAAATCTGGATCACTGCATGCTGATGGACCAGGAGAAGAACAGGTCGACTCACCTTTGTCTTCGTCAGATGAATCAAGAGAATATTCTGCTGGAGGTTCTGGAATAGGAAGTCCCTCACCATGTGGAACTGGTCTCAATGCAGACGGAATGTTTGGGTAGACTATTCTCGACTTCTTTCGCTTCGTTATTCCGCTGGAAAGAGGAGGAACCAAGCAGAAGTAACAGTCATTTAGGTGGTTGCTTGGCTCTCTCCACACCATTGGGACTGCAAACGGCATTGATGACCTTTTGCAATTCAACCACTGTGAAAGCTGTGTTGTACATGTAGCACAGCATATATGCGGAGCCCAAGGCTTGTCTTGGTCACCAACCTTGCATCCGAAGTAAAGATGATATGCCTTCTTCACTTGAGAATTGATACTTTTCTTCTGGTTGGCAAATGTCACTTCCCCACAAATATAGCAAAAATTGTCCGCGGTATTAACACACTTTCGAGGCATTACTGTTCTTTATTGTACGTAAATGGATAAAATAATAAGTTTTATGTAACAGTAGCTTGAACTGTCTCGCACAACGTCTAAAATATTTTAAATGCTGAACCTATCTGATTGGGCTTTATATAGTACACTGCTTACGTCAGCTTCAGCAGCCGCCTGGCATTAGTATAATAGGCCTACACATGTATAGTACACTGCTGACGTCAACTTACTTCAGCAGCCGCATGGCATTAGTATTGCATTGCATCAGAAAATGATGCAATCAACTGTGGATGATGTGAGCATGATGGTATTATGCAATGTTACATCATTATTCCGGATGTTGCTGCAGTCCTACTGGAGAAATTTACACAGTGAAACATAGAAAATGAGGTATATGAATATCTTCAAAACGAGAGCCAATACAAATTTTTCACGGTTATATTCGTGTTCGGCACACCAAAATACTACAGATTAGGGCCTTTTCAAGTCAGTAATGATTTCACTGTTGACCAGTGTAACTAGCAAGAAGTCGAGGTGACATACACCTTGTTAACTCGCAGTGCTAACACTATTTTTCTCAACAAATATTTTTTGTTGTTGTCACTTTATTGATGTGCATGTGTTTTTATCAGCAAATCGACGGTCATACCAATTTGTTTTTAATTTTAAAGAAATCTATGATTCCTGTGTAATCATGGTGACAGTGTGTTTTAATGCTTTTTAATTGTAATACTATTATATCCTAAACATAAATAAAATATTGTGTACTGAGCCGCTGAATAGCAAATTTACTTGTCTCTTGTCTCTCTAAATCTGTCTTGGAAATTGATCATAGTCATTCAAATCATGGCAGAACCGAGGATATTAAAGAAAATTATCCATTTTCAGGATACCCTTCGACTAAAGAGTATCTCTTTTAAGCGGTATGTATGTTGTTGTTGTTGTTGTAGGGTTTGACGCCATTTTTTAGCACACGATAGGCTATACATGGCGGCCAGTATTAATGGTGGAGGAAGAACCCAGGAAAACCCCGGAAAGAACCACCGACCCACGAGAAGCTACTGGCAAGCTTTCTCACATACCCACATTGGCCGAATCCGAGACTCGAACCCACGCAGACAGTGGTGAGATGGCAGTGATCCATAACGGAGAGCGCTTTAGACCACTCGGCCACTCGGGGCCCCGCGGTAGGTAGGTAGGTAGGTAGGTGTGTGTGAGTGTGCGTGTGTGTTACAAAACACAACAACAAGAAAAGAGTGAAGACAACAAGCTTTGTAAAATTTAACAAATAATGTATTTCCCAAGAAATACAAGGTACCAATGAGAAAAAGAACTTACGGTTTTTCGAATCAAAGCCTAAAATAATCCAAGAATAGTCCAAGAATTAAAAAATAGAAATCCTATTATTAAAAGTCCAAAATTAATCTGAGTAGGAGTACTGATGAAATCCTAAATGGAAGACAATGACGTCGGCTGTAACCTGTGAAGTGCTGCAGTGTCAACAATTCTTTGTTGAATCACATGAAATAATGTTCCAGTGTTTTAATTCTTTGTAAATTTCGATAACTGTCCTTGTACAAGAATTAATTTAGAGTACAAGTATTTCCAGGAAAAGGTAATCTCTTGGAAGCCAAATAGTTTGAAGAAAAATATAAAAAAATTAAACTCAGACTGGTCACAACATAAAACGTAGACTTCTCAAGTGTTATGGGAAAAATAACTATTATTTCTCAATACATCAATATTAAATCTAGCTACAGCGCAAAACATGATGAGGGTCACAAAAGTTGTTTACAGGAACCCTATACTGGTTCTGAATCAAGGTCAGGAACTAGGTCAACATTAGATACAATGTCTCTATAAAGTTGTTTAGGTCAACTAAAAAAATCTGAACCCTATTCTAGACAACTTTACAATAGCATGTAATACAATAATAAAAAAATTAAATCTAACAAACGAACAATTAAATTAATTCAAATATAAATTAAATCAAATATACATAACAGTATGTATGTACGTATGTTGGTAGGTATATGGGTAAGGAGTAGATAAATACCCAATAAATAAAAACTTTGAGAGAAACACGTATATAATTTCATTAGCGAGAAAACTCTCCTCAAATGAAATATAGAATGATCAACGATCAAGAATAACATGCTAAAAAGAATGGAAATATCTAGGATGAATTTTGAATTATTTACATTTTATTTGTCTATCACATTTTAAATGAATTATCGCGTTCGCTTTTCATAGGAAGACTTGGAATTTATCAGTTGTGAATACTATGTCCATTGCATCTATTATTTGGTCCAACCTAATATTACATTCATCGTTTAGGGCTTGGCAACAAGTAAAAATACGCTTCACTGTTTGCAACCAATCTTTGCAAAGGTTACACTCATACTCATCCTCGGACGAAACTGAACACAAAATTAATCAACCAATGTTTGTAAATGACCAAGTTTTATCAGGTAAACATTTTTCGAGCTTCCAAACAGCAAATGGTTCAAGACCAGTATGGACATTGTAAAAGTTCCGGTCTTCAGTCCTGTTTAGATCTCCACACTATCTCTTCGAAACGGTGAACTGTTGTTTCAATGTTCCATTTCCAAATAGGTTTCGACACAGAGTACGGGGTGTTCACGTATAAGTGGAAAAAGTCTCCAGTTGGTATTACACAAGAAAACAGTATATAACGTTAACAAAACCAAACTCGTGTATCAGGAAACCAAGAATTCTTCTGTTGAACACAGTTTTCCATGCTAATGAACCTTTAGATTTAATCAACTTATCCAACTGACCGCAATCCAAGACTGCTTATTGTTGGCGCTGATCAAGATCCATAATTCTTCTTGCCGCTTTCGTTGACACATTTCTACCTCATATATATGTGACTGAGTCAAGTTTGACCACAATTCGCATCCATACTTCACAGAGGTCAAAACCATTTTTGACCAGATTTTAGCATTGTTAACTAAATTCATGCCATCCTTTCCTATGCTAATCCCTACAAGGGAAAAAACATTTTTGACCAGATTTTAGCACTGTTAACTGAATTCATACCATCCTTTCCTATGCTAATCCCTACAAGGGAAAAAACATTTTTGACCAGATTTTAGCACTGTTAACTGAATTCATACCATCCTTTCCTATGCTAATCCCTACAATACATCCTTTCCTATGCTAATCCCTACAATACATCCTTTCCTATGCTAATCCCTACAATATATCCTATCCTATGCTAATCCCTACAGTACATCCTTTCCTATGCTAATCCCTACAATACATCCTTTTCTATGTCCATATTTGGCCATGTCCTAAAAAACTGGTATAAAAGGCGTCAATCCACAAACACGCCAGTTCACTCGTCAGAAACTCAAAGAGGCTTGTGTCGTTACAGGTAAGATTATCGTCTAGGTACAAATATTTTTATATAGTATAAGGATTTTTAGTGTTAAGATGTTAATCTAACATCAGCACGTTGCAATATTGGATTATTTAATATTTCTTTACTATTCTTTAATAATGAATTGGAAAGTTTAATTGTTTGAAGAACTTATATTACTTGTAATTATATTATTAATTATAGTACAAAAAACTACTTTCGTTACCAGCGTCATACTCAGTAATAGTTAATTCAGAAATAAATTATTCTTTAAATAATAGAGCTTAATATGTTAACATTTTAGATTAAGTTCATTAAAACATATTTCTACTAAATGATTGCGGTATTATTGTCTGAAATACTGAAATTTAGATTCTTTAGCTATGATGAATTTATTCGATATTTAATTATCCGTATTATATTCTAAAAGGCAGATATTATACAAATGTATGATGTTGGTAAGTGAAGGAATGTTGTAGTTTTATATGTGTCTCTCATATCTGTAATTTAAGTTTATGAAAATTGATACTGGAATGTAATTTAATATGTTGTGTATTTCAATAAAGAGTTCATTCATTAGAGACTCAAAGAAGCTTGTGTCGTTACAGATCCCGTACCCTCGCATCGCCAAATTCCCCAGATGTAGCCATATCTTCGGTGTTAAAGTGACACCTATTTCAAGAGAGCTTGAACGTCTCTCTCTCTCTCTCTCTCTCTCTCTCTCTCTCTCTCTCTCTCTCTCTCTCTCTCTCGGGTCATGGGAAACAGCTTGACTAAGAGTTTATGAGACGAACAGTCTCGTAAAATACGTAATGTTAAATTCCTGTTGAGGACTGTAATCATCCCTTATATTAACTTTCCCTATAGTCACATGAGTAATGTTAAATTTTACTCTCTAGTGACTTGAGTAATGTTAAAATTCAATACGCACTATACCGTCACAAACGTATAGCTAAATTTCTATCAGTCCATATTGTGATCTGTAATGTTAAATTCCCATTAGTTCCAAAGTGACATGCGTAATGATACATTTCATAAGCAGCAGGGGGGGGCGAATCCGACATTTTGTCCAAACGTCATTTGGCTTAATTAGCACTTTCTGCACTCAGCGGATCCGGTGTCGTCAGCGCCTGGTAAAAAAAAAAACGACGTCGTCGTCGAGGGGATCGTCCGGACGTCATTTGGTTTAATTAATACCTTCTGCGCGCCGATCCCAGCGTCGTCAGCGTCCGGTAAGCACATCGACGACCGCGTCGATGTCATCGCCCCCCTGCTGCTAAGGGGCTATTTACAATGAAAATTATTTACAACTAACCGAATATTTGGTCAAGTCCAATACGATATCGTGTCCGAGGATCATGTAAATTTATCGTTACAAATCCAAGTTTCGAAAACCATTAAAGTCCATGTCACCGCCGCACCAAGTTTGCCAGATATTTCGTAGCGTGTGTGTATCAACGCCGTTGAATACAGCAAGAATATTACAGTTGTCTCTGATTACTTTTGGAATCTGAGTGTATCGTTGAGTGACATATATCACGTCGGTGTTTTTATGCCTGCCTCTGGAAAATATCCTAGCTGGGTTTTTTTGATTGTCTAACATAACATCATCGTACACGACTAGATTGTTAACGTCGCCATCAATATCATCAATACCTGGTGCATCATTGATATCTGTAATAAACTCAATAACATTTTTTTCAGCGATTGCTGATGCATTCTCGTTAAAATCTTTCAACACCTCGTAGCATCGTTGATCATCCACGCTAGGGGCGATTAAATACAACTTATCCCACTTCATCCATCTCATTATTAAATTGAGTAACAATTGCGTCTTGCCGGATCCAGATGGTCCGATGATAATCATCCGGATCGAGTTTGGTAACGCTGCAACATGCTTAACTGGTTCTCTTGTTTTAGTCGCTGAAAAGTCAATTATATTCATGTCTCTATACATAAATTATGGATCTATATTGTGTAAAGTGTAGAGTGCGTACTGGCACAAATGATATGACAACCGCTACAACAAAAAATAACAGATCGGCGCTTACTGGCAAGTGTGTACAATGCGGTACAAAGAAATTTAGATTTATTTCTATTAAACCCGGGGATGTTTTAAAAAAAAGCGAGGAGGTGATATTGCAGCCAAGTTATCAAAACTCCCCGGAACCCCGTGGGCAAAGTATCCAGGAGAAAAACACCTCCCAGGATATAGCTACTGTGGCCCCGGAACGCGATTAGATATCAGACTCGATGATCAAAATCAGCCCAAACCCGGTGAGTACCCAATAAACGCTATCGATAAGGCGTGTCATGCTCATGATGTTGCTTACTACAAAAGTAGCGATCTGCAACAGCGTCATATCGCGGACGTAAAATTAATTCACGCGTTAAATGCTATTCCTGATAAATCCGTCAAAGAAAAATTGGCCTCATGGTTGGTAAAATCGGCTATGAAAGGTAAATTAATGATTGGAAGCGGAGCTTCTCGCGCTGGTAATTGAAAACGCTAGCGTTTATAATAACAACATGGAATCCATCTATTATTCTCCGAGAGGATACTGGAAGGGGAAGGCCGCAATTGGTAAGCTTGCAAGCGCTGCAAAAGTAACGAGGGCCACTGCGGCTAATTGGTTATCCAAACAGGCTATATGGCAAATCTATCTACCACCGCCTAAACAAATCAACTTCTCGCGCTTTGATGTCAGCGTACCTAATGAAGTTCATCAGGCTGATATACTATTTCTGCCGCATGACAACGGTTACAAATACGCGCTAACCGTAGTTGATGTTGCGAGTCGATACAAACAAGCGGAGCCGTTAAAAACAAAGTCGGCAACTGAAGTAGCCGCTGCGTTTGAAAGAATTTATCGAAGAGGTCCTCTGCGCTGGCCAAATCTATTACAAGTTGATCCCGGTAGTGAATTTCGCGGCGCTGTTCTATCAACGCTGAAACATCATAGCGTCGCGATACGACGAGGTCATACTGCGCTACATCGTGATCAGGAAATTGTTGAACGATTCAATCGGACTGTCGCTGAACGGTTATTTGGATATCAATACGCGAAGGAATTCATCCAAGAAAAACGATCTCGTGAATGGGTCAAAAGGTTGCCAGGCGTAATTGCCGCGTTAAATAACGAGATTACCCGAGCAATCAGCATGAAGCCCAGCGACGCGATTAAAGAAAAGTATATACCCGGAAGATCAAAAATAGATAGCGTTTCCAAGCCGATTCTCGGCGATGTCACTGTTAGATATCTGTATGAACCAGGAGAGCTTGAAGGCGGTAAAAAAAGAGCTATTGATCCTATTTGGAGTGTTACCACACATAACATATCAACGATAACACGATCAACTAATAGACCACCGATCTATAGATTGAATTCAACTGCCCCACAGCGCGGATTTACACGCGAGCAACTACAAGTGATACCTGACGATACTCAATTACCCCCGCGTGGTCTTAACTAGCGCCGTTGCGTCTATTGCACTCAAGACAGGTCAACCTCACATTGTTTTTGACATGACCAAGACTGTTATCGATCCTGTCCACGGTAAATTGGCGAGCGTCTTTATCCGAATAGCGCCAACTCATTATACAATTGCAACTCGCGCAGTGATTATTCTGTTGTTGTCGTAACGCAATTATTAATTCGGCATCAATATCAAAACGCCGCTGTTTTTTTTTATCCTGTTGGCGGTAACCCGAGAGTTTTCTATCAATGACGCTTGCATCGATGGTGACTCCGTCACTGACTCCGTCAATAACAATTCTTCGAAGCTGATTTATCCTTCGTACTCTGGACACTGCAAGATAGACTAGATTCGACCATTCGATGCGATTATCAACCATCCAAACAATTGTATCCGTGATAGTCAGTCCCTGCGAGGAATGTATTGTTGTTGCGTATCCTAGCGTCCACGGGGATTTATCAGCACGTAGCGCGTCCTCGACGACGCTGATATCAACGAGCACGATATCATTCAGCACGAGAATTTGTTTTTCTGTCCGGCCTGGAATTTCAACTTCAATGTTCTGCCGCCGTGTATCCGCGGGTCTATAACATAACGGCACTGGACGCGTTGGAAACTTTTCCTTATGCAACGTAAACAACTTCCGCTGAAGTGTGTCTCTGACTATCTTTCTACTCGCTACAATCAAATCGTTTGGTCTCCATGTTTCCCAGAATTCATTTAACGGCGTTTCCGGAATCACCTCGCGAATTATTTCACACTGAATTCTATCCGGCTGTAATCTGATTAATTTTTTAACCACGCGCAGTTGTTCATCAAGTGCTCGGTAATCAGTATCGGTTTCTTCATAATAGTCCACAAAACCCCTTAACCAATCATGTGGACCCTCGCCGACAAATGGTGGTGGTTGGCCATGATCCCCACACATGATTACCGCTGTATTCGCGAGCAGCAACCAATCAAGAAACGTTCGTAAAGTATCTAACGAAACAGTACATATCTCATCCCAAATGATAACCCCAGGAATAAATTTTTCCCCCATTCGATCAGGAGTCCACTCACCGCCGCTGTATCGAAAAAAGCTGTGATAAGTAACGGCGTCAACATTTCGTTGTTTTATCTCTCGCGCTAGTCTATGGGTCGGAGTAAGCACGATTATACTTGCCCGCGTTCGAAATAATTCAATTGCCCGAGTCGTCTTTCCTGACCCGCCACAGCCGCTTAAATAAACCGTCTTGTGTCTACAAATTGGATCAGAACACGGTGGTGCATTAGACCATTCTGACAATTTATCGCCGCGTAGGTAATTGTTCTCAACGGTGACATCTGCTGACGGGGAATATTTCATTTTTAATTCTCCATGTACCCCACCTCTCGTCCGGACTAGTAAACTCGGCTACGTTTTCCTTATACGCTACGTCAACATAAAACGAATCAACGGCTACTCTAACCGCGGTGTCGGGGAATCTATTTATCATCGAGAATAAATTGATAGCGGCGTAACCCAGCATAGACGCCCTCAAATGCGGGTATGCCGGGCTGTCTCCATCGCTGTAGGTAACAACTGTACCCAACTTTGTTCCATTGGACAAGAAAGCTGTTTCGCAGTTCACGTATCTATTTTTCGCCACTGCGTCCTTGATTGCGAAATCATATTCTGCGTCATCTATAATCAGCCGTGAGCAATATCGTTTGTAGTCGCAGTTTTTTCCACCTTGTGTGAACTTACCGATTATTCTTCTACCGAGATCTTTTGCCTCGCGGTTTCGTTGGTTGAATATCTTTTTGGACCATTCGACGATATATTCCTCGTCGGCATCGATGTGTTTTCTGGATTCGTCAATTATGCTATCTAGACGCTCTGGTTCTGGTAACCAGACTTCAGTCTGCGCCCGATATGATATAATCGCGTCACTGACAATCAACGAAACTAGCATTTTACAATCAATCATATACCGTAGCAGCGCTATTGGCAACCACTTCTTTTCAGCCATGTGTCTACCGATCCAAATATAGCAACAGCGATGAAGTCCTGCCGCGAACTCAAATGATACTATGCGAGCGAATCCGGTTAAATCAAAATCAGGCAGTGGTCCATTAATAGCAACACGAGTCATTTCATGTCTGGGGTGTCCAAATCGTTTGAAATACTCAGCGGCGGATCCATACCCGAGAAAACTCGCTGGATAACAGGCAACCATATCAACGGAAATCATAACGGAAATCATAGCGTCGCGGTTGTATTTAGTGTTCCATAGTCCACCATGATAGTATTCCAAACAACTGGATTGTACATCCGGTAGAAATTCCTTGCGCGTTGGACCCCATGCATTTTTCCTCGCTGCAACATGAACCGCAACCGATGGAATCGTAAAACAATTTGTTAGCAGTTGTTCATCATGCTCTTCAAATTCCATGGCGGTTTTTTTCATCCTGTTGTGAAATGCTTCAGTGCGATATAATTCACCGTTTGGTCTTACAAACTGATCAAAGGTATCAGCGCTGCGAAGTAACCACACTGATACAGGGTCGTTTTTACACAAATAAGCGATAGCATCAAATAGTTTCCTCTCCGCGAGAAAACCATCTTGTATAAATTCCCCCGGGATATACTTTACCGTTCTATCCCGTGGAAACACTGTGATCGCGGGCGTCCATGCGTGTTCGTTATGATCAATAATTTTGATTGGGGCCCCATTTGATTTGTACTTTGATTCGTATAATACTTCACCGGTTATCGTTGTAACGGTTATTGGAAATCTCAACGACGTTTCTAATCTCGCTATGTCGCTGATGGTTGCTCCACGCTCTTTTACGGTTAGTTCCCACTGGTTGATTTTGCTACGTCGTAAATCAGTCAATTTGTTTCCTCGACACGCATTTGTAAAATGCTCTGTTACTCGTTCTGCTACACAATTTATCCCCGTTGACTGTTTCATTGGTTTCAGTTTTCCGATATCAGGTTTCTTATTTAACGGGTATATTCCATAAACAACTGCTGTTTCAGGATACGCTCGTTCATAGTATGGTCTGTCAATTCCGGTTAACAGCCCCGGCTTGGAGTCGCGGCTAACAATGACTGTTTTCTTGTCGCTGAGAACTGGTTCAAATTTATCACGTATGATCCAATTACCTGATTCCACCCGGACAATGAATTTTACTCTGAAGAAATACTTTTTACCGTCAAGTTGTGATATTATCGTTGCTGCGCGGTTGTCGTTCATGGTAGCATCAACAACGCCATCAATTCGAAATGTTGACCAACTATGAGATGCGCCATCACGCTTAAATTCATCGATACAATCGCGTATTTTACTCAACAGGGTTCTATCGTTTATTAACGCTTTTGGTGCGTCCTTGAGGACTCTATCGAGATTGAACTTAATATTTTTCCAGGGCTTAATTGCTGCTAATCTCTCGAACTCATCCATATAATTAAAACAAGTATTTAAATGAAAGAATATAGTATAATGAATCACTGCAAATGGTTGATGATTGGGTCGACAACCCCGTGCAATAAATCATGTAGAGGCGAATTCTGCGGGTATCATTTACAAAGCGTTCGTAATGGTTCTCTTGGCCCCCTCCCGTGCTTGGTTTGTCACGTCGGTGTAAGAGGAAAATCGCAGTTGTGTATCAATTGTGGCGGAAAGCGATACAGGGAACTAAAACGCTATTATGACAAGCGAATTAAAAACGCCGTCATTGACCCCACCGCCGACTTCGTCATCAAAACCCCCCAAGACTACGTTGAAAGATTTATAATTAAACCAAATAATAAATTAGACAAATAGTATTATTATACAAATGGACCAAGAATTTCAGCCGCATCCTGTGCTCGTCAATTACGAGGCATCTCGCGACGGCATTGTTAGAAACCGCAAACTGAAGAAGCCGGTTGGTACCGTAAGTAATCAGGGGTATCTGATGTTTGGTGCCGGAAAGAAGAAGTACCATGTTCATAGGGCGGTATTTGAGGTATTCAACGGATTAATCGAAAATGGACTTGTGATTGATCATATTAATAATAATAAGACTGATAATTCTCTTATAAACTTGCAAGCCGTCTCGCAGAGTCAAAATACCAAAAAAGGCCAAACCGGTAAATACCCAAAGAAAGCAAAACCCGTAAAGTCATTTGATACAACAACTCACGAGGAAAAAATATTTCAGTCGATGAATGAAGCCAGTAGATACTTTGACATTTGTATCGCCTCAATACGAAAAGTAGCAGAACGAGTATATCAAACAGCAATCTCAAAAAAGACCGGGCATA
This sequence comes from Sinohyriopsis cumingii, assembly GCA_028554795.2. Lineage (NCBI taxonomy): Eukaryota > Metazoa > Mollusca > Bivalvia > Unionida > Unionidae > Sinohyriopsis > Sinohyriopsis cumingii. The sequence goes on along the minus strand of CM068842.1, from coordinate 8,271,793 downwards.
GAATTCGATTTTCATATATAGATACGAAGTCACCGGCGCCCATGGCGCTGACGAAGTCGCCATGACAATAAATTGTCCATTCCGGAAGAAAACAAAGTATTCAGTATTGTTGAACACCTCGGGATCGATACACGGGGTTTCATTTTTTTTTATTTAAAAACAAGATGTTCTATAAGAATAATGAATATCGAAGACATCAATAATATATTAGCCGAGATTTCAAAATTAAAAAATCAAGGAATTGAATTATCTGATGGTCTCGACAGTGAAAAAATATTATCCGATTATGAGATTATTAACGAACAATCGAAACGGGGGCGTTTTACCCTGGCCCGCGAGTACTTTTTCATAAAACGATTACAACATACGATCAATGAAAACTTGTACCACAATGACGCAAATGCATTCATTGGACTATTCACTGCCGTTGAAATAATACGAAAAAAACTCGGACGTGTTTATGAACGACGCCGGGAGATTTCTAGTAAGATCAAAAACATTAGAAGGATTATAGACGAAAACTCCGGCGAGAAATTAGAAATTGCTTCGCAATTGCAATAATGGTAGGTGAATCACTCACTACTCGGCTAGCCAGAGAGCGGCTAGCAGCGCTTAGAAAGTTCATACCGTTACGAGACAGGGTCCGAGAACAACTTCAAACGCGGCAGCAACTACAAACCGATTTTACTGTTGGAAGCGAACAACTCTTTGCCCCGGTAACTAAAGCGACCAAGGATGTTACGGCGGCAACTGTACCCGTCCTCGATGCGCTTGAAAAGATAGCGGCTCAGACCGAACAAACAAAAAGGTCTTTAGAAACACTCCCTGCAAAAATAGCGGCTGCTACAACACGGAGGCCACCACCACTCGCTATAACCGAACCACAAGAACCTTATGTTACAATGGCCGACGAAGAAGAACTAGGTGCTACCGCAAGAGAACGAGAAGAAGAAATACCGGAAGAAACACCGGAAGAAACACCGGAAGAAAAAGAGAAAGGGGGGAATATACCCCGTAATGTGCTTAGAAAGTCCACAATAGATCAAATTAGAGACCTCAGCAGCAGGAGGGAAGAATTAATTGATTTTGCTGCCAACAATTTTGCTAAGAAAACACGAGATAAGGAGCATATCAATAGCGGTTACGAGAAAAATATAAAGTCGTTAAAGGATTGGACAAGAACAGTGTATTTAGCGAGTAAACATAAAGATGTATTACTACGTGGTGATGGTCCCGATTACGACGCATTCCACAAGGAAGTTAAAAAAAGGGTAAAACTAAAAAAAGGAAAAGGATACTCTGTTGGTAAAGAATCCTACGGCGTTACCTGTCCTAACAGTGTTCTCAGTGATATATCACGGCTAGAGGTACTAATCGGAGGAAAACGAGCCGGAAATAACTCTCCGGAAATAATCAATGAGGCCGCTGATATTTGCAAGCGGTTATTTACGGGCGGTATCATGGACGTTAGTGCGTATCGAACGCTCATAGACGAACTCGTGGATGATTAAAAAAATTATCGTTTTTGTTAATTCTGGCCGTTTTTGGTCGTTTTTTGACCGTTTTTGACCGTTTTTTGCCATTTTTTGACAGTTTTTTGAGGGCAAAAACCCCAGGAAATCATTTAGAGAAAATCGATGTTTTTGCTGAAAAATCGAGAAAAAACGACTATAGGCAACAAAAAATGACCAAAAATGACCAAAAATCAAGAAAAAACCGGAAAAAAACCGGATTTTTATCGAGGGCAAAAACCCCAGGAAATTTTGATAAAATTTATTCCGGTTTTCCACACGGCGGTGGGAAGGGGGTGATCAATCACTGGTGATCACAATCACTAATTGAAAAACCGGTGTTTTTATAATAAAGATGATCATACACTACAACCACGATAAACCAGTACTCGTCTACGTGGTAAACTCGCGATTGCCTGTTTACCGCGCGTACTATGGAGATGGTCTCGGTAGCACCATTGCGGGGTTATTTACAAGAATGGCTCCAAAAGTAGCGCCGTTAGCCAAACAATTAGGAATGAAGGCTATCGATGTTATTCGTGATAAGGGTATTAGTGCTATTGGAGACGTTGCCGGAAAGGCGCTTTCTGCAGCAAAGGACAAACTAATGTCGTTGGTGAGGAGAAAAAAACAGAAACCACCGGTGATGCCATCAACGACGGTGATGCCTGCAAATGTCAGTAAAGTAATAAATAACGCCGTGGAAGAAAAACTAGAGTCGTTGGCGGCTCAGTCATCCACCAACGCGCCCATGAACACAATAGCGGGAGAGTGGTCTTAAACAGAATTCAAAGAAAATCGCAATTGAAAACATCAACATGATAAATAATAAAATGTTTGCGCGAACCGCTGATCCCGCGTTTGATATGGATGCCCCAGTGCGCAGGGATGATTCTGTCCGTGATTATCAATTTTATTCTTATTATGCAGCGCAACCTGACCTACGATCGCGAATTGAACTTCAAGTCCAAGATACCAGTAGATACTTTCTGCCATGTGAAGCGTTTATCGAAATTGAGGGAGAACTCGTGACAAATGCTGCCGATAATGTACCATACGCAGATGACGATCGTGTTCGAGTTGGTTTCGTCAACAACGGTATCATGGCGTTATTTGAGAGCGCCAGATATCTTATTGACGGGCGAGAAATTGAATCAATAGAACGCGAGGTTGATGTTGCAACGACGATAATTGGGTTAGCGAGATACTCGGACGATTACACGAGATCGGCGGGCCCATCTATGATGTTTGCGAAGGACACCACCGATAATGCTGACCATTTTCAGTACGTTAACGTGCTAATAAAAGAAAATACCGCAGTTGACCCACAGGCTGAAGCAACCAATCCAGATCGCAGAGCAAAACCAGGCGCTGATTTCACTGTTATAAAAAGTCTTAACGATAATTACAATATGGGATTCGCAGCACGAATGTCGATGCTAAAAAAACCACACCGGCAGTTTTCATGCGTGATTCCACTCCATCACATATTTGGATTCTGCAGAAATGTCAGAAAAGTTATCTATGGGGCTAAGCATACAATCGCGCTCACGCGAAGGGGCGATGATAACAATGCAATATGGCATGCTGCTGGTGTCGCTGCCGGTAAAGTCGTTTTAACTAAAATGGCATTGTGGATGCCGGTGCTGACTCCATCAGTTACCACGGAAGCACGATTGTTATCATTTATGGAACAGGGAGGGAAATCGTTGTTGAGTTGGCTAGCGGTAACAACTGATGCTAAAGAGGATAACGTCGCCGATACGTTTACATGGCACTTGGCATCAAAACAAGGCGTTTCAGCCCCGCGTCATATATTTATAGCACTACAGAATAGGGGACGATTGGGTAATCAAGAACACAGCCATATGATATTTGATCAATTAGGAGTCAGGGATGTTTCGCTGAGAATAAACGGACAACAGGAACCATCCGAGGATATACAGCTTAATTACGGCGACAACCATGTCGCACGTGTGTATCATCGATTGCTGTCATATATGGGTCGTGATCAAAACGTCGACACTGGTTTGCAAATATCACAACTTGATTTTAAAAAGCTGTATCCGATTTATTATTTTTCGTTGGAACATCTTGATTTAACGAGACAATCCGTCGTTGATATACACTTCCGAGCTCGTATAGCCCCGGGTGGTATTAATTACAGAGCGGTTGCTGTCATTCTCAGCGATAAATCAATGCTGTTGGAAGGTGTTGGTGGACGAATGAGAATCATTGATGCACCAGTGGAAAACATGTAATTGAAAGCACAAACGCGTTTACAATAAATGTCGTATAGTGTCGTCAGTGTAGAGTTGACTGATGGTCAAGTCAAGAAATTACGATCAAAGTCGGCTAAACAATGCGGGACCACAATAACGCTGAAGCCGTCACAGATGGCAGGTGGTAATCATAAGATATCGTTGACGGCGCGTCAAATAAAACATTTCAATAATGCGATGAAGAATAAAAAGGGTGTTCAAATAGATTTTTCAGCCGCAGCGATTAAAAACATGGAAAAGACCGGTGGGATATTTCCGCTGTTAGCTGCGATTCCGGCATTGATTGCCGCGGCCGCACCAGCAGTGGCTAAGGCGGCGGCGTTAGGAGCCGTTGGTACCGCGGCGGGGATGGCATTGAAAAAGGCAACCGGGAAAGGCTATAAAAAAAACGATCCGTGGCCGGAAAGGGTCTAAGACTACCGGGAACCCCGTATTCATGGTACTCGGGAAAGGGTCTAAGACTACCGGGAACCGTTTATTGACTCAGGAGTCTATGACTCCCATGTCTAATTTTGATTTAATAGACGCCGCAGACGCGCTAGCGATATAAAACTTCAGAGGTGTTTTTATGAGGGATCAATTACCGGCGGCACCAAGGAATATTGAAACCGGCATAATTAACCTCGATGGGTCCTCCGGAGCGGGAACTCATTGGGTTGCATACGCGATTGATCCGCGTGCGATCGTCTATTTTGATTCATACGGGTTAGCCCCGCCGAACGAGTTTATGCGGTATATCCGGACGTGTTCAGCCCGGGTTTTTTATTCCACGCTGCCAACACAGCAGTTAAGCGACCCGCCGATATGCGGCCGTGAAGTATTGAACGTACTCGCGGCGATTTCATCATCGCGAAAACCACCTCATGTGGTTGTAAACGAATACACTAGTGGGGTCGTAGAGGCCCGGCGGGTTAATTAGAAACGCTGTTTTTTTTTACAATAACGATGATTGATATTTGGGGACGACCTATTTCGGCGCTGAAAGGATCCACGGAAACGTCCGCCACCGATGACATAAAAAAACTAATCGAGGATGAAATCGCTGATACGGTGAATTTAACAAGTGTTGACCCAGGTGAAATAGTTGTATTTCAAGACCGCCAGGGTAAATTGTAATCCAGTAATGTGTCGCTGGATGACGTTTTAACACGACGGCGTGATGCCGCCGAGGACACTATCGCGCTGTATACCAGCGACGGACGACTCAAGCCGGGTGAACATCTGTCGACGATAACATTAGTCAAAGACGGTTTTATAAGGTTGAATAGATCGGTGACCGAACTTGACGCGCAGGTGAAAAAATCTGTCACCGAGGTGAAAAAATCTGTCACCGATATACAACTCACTACCGCTAGTTTTTTCGGGACCCCGACGGTAACCGAACCGAATCTTGCAACAATAAAAAATACTATTTCGGAGTTTACAACGCTGTCGGGCCAATTTTACACGTTACGAAAAAATGTTAACAGGATCGATGACAACTTTGATAAATTCTTTGGTAAAAAAAATACCAAGCTGGATGAAATCACAACAACTATAAATGATATCACTGCGTATGGACAGGAAATAAAAACAATCAAAACTGATGTTGCAGCGAACAAAGGGAGTGTAGACGTGCATAAACGGGAAATAGAAATAATCGGCGCTAATGTTGCAACGATCATAAATAATGTAGACTCGCATACAGGGGAAATAGAAACGATCAAAACTGATATTGTAGCGAACAAAAGGAATATAGACGCGCATACACAGGACATAATGACAATCAGAGCTGATATTGAAGCGAACAAAAAGGGTGTAGACGTGTATAGAGGGGAAATAGGAACGATCAAAACTGATGTTGCAACGAGCAAAAGAAATATAGACGTGTATGGACAGGAAATAAAAACAATCAAAACTGATGTTGCATCGAACAAAAGGAATATAGACGCGCATACAGGGGAAATAGAAACAATCGAACTTGATGTTGCAGCGAACAAAAGAAATATAGACGCGCATACAGGGGAAATAGAAACGATCAAAACTGATATTGTAGCGAATAAAAAAGTATAGACGTGCATGAACAGAGAATAGGAACGATCAAAACTGATATTGTGGCGAACAAGAATAATATAGACGCGCATGAATGGAGAATAGAAACAGTCAAAACTGATGTTGCAGCGAACAAAAAAGATGTGGACGCGCATACACGGGAAATAGATACACTCATTACTAAGGTTGCAGCGAACAAAAAAGATGTGGACGCGCATACACGGGAAATAGATACACTCATTACTAAGGTTGCAGCGAACAAAAAAGATGTGGACGCGCATACACGGGAAATAGATACACTCATTACTAAGGTTGCAGCGAACAAAAAAAATGTGGACGCGCATATACAGGAAATAGATATACTCATTACTAGGGTTGCAGCGAACAAGAATAATATAGACGCGAATTTGCGGAGAATAGAAATAATCGGAACTGATGTTGAAGCGATTAAAGACGGACTACCGAGAGTAGCAGAGCAATTCGAAAAAATAAAAATCCCTCATGAGAACATCATCAACACAGTATACACAATTCGGCATGGATCATTCGATTGGACTCCTACACAGAATACAGTAAATACTACCGCAACTGTTAAGGGCATTTATCGATTGACACTGGTTTCAATGATGCAGTTTAATATATTATCGTCGAGTTCATCCGGGTTTAACAATACAATATCAACAATTATAGACAAGAACGCAACTGAACAGTTTACAATTTATGCCGTTGATGGAAATTTAGCCCGGGCAAACATCACATGGTATGTGGAATTTGTAGCGAATCTAAGTAATTAAAAACACTAGCTCTTTTAGAATAAAATGACCACCAGGGTAATTGAATCAGAGGTATCACCGACGTCACATCAATATCGATTCGATACCGCAAAAGAATTCTCCGCGAATTTGAAAACGCTTTCCGAACAATACCGCGCAAAAATAAAAAAATACCGCAGAAAAATAACCACCATCGACGCGGTCGTGTACTCGGTGTCGGGTATAGTAGCTGGCGCCGGTGTTATTTTATCCACGGTGACCACGATAGCCCCGATCGCTGTTCCAATCGCTATCTCCGCGATGACAACAGTTGCTGGAGTCGCCAACGCAATCACTAAAAAGATATCATCGTGTTTTCAGAAAAAACTCAACGAGTATACAGTAAAACATCAAATAGTATCCGACGCGTACTCGAAATTATCCGGGTTGATCTCATTATCGATTGATAATTTGTTCATATCCGATGTTGAATTCTCCACGATGGTCCAGTTGTATAGCTCCGCGATGTCAAAAATCGAGGATTTTCAACTGGAAGCCGGAACCACTTCAATGACCTAAAAACAAGATTCGGTGTTGAAATTAAACACTAAAAACAACGAATAATAATAATGTCGCTGAACCCCGAAGGGTTTCAATTACTTCAGCGGATCGCGGAGAACACCACTCCGGTACAAACAAATATGATATCGATAACGTCAACGAAGCCAGAATTCAGTGTGAACTTCCCGTCGCCGGTTCCAGTGAAGGAAATAGCGCTGGCAAAATTGCGAATATATCACAGTTGGCCTAATATCCGAGCGGACGCATTTAACGGACAACAACCTAATAACTCGCTGGTTTTTGCATGGACAAATAAACCCGATGGAACCCCAGACTGGAAGGAGGTTACAATACCAACTGGGTCATACCAAGTAGAACAAATCAATAAAGAATTTCAACGCAGGATAAAATCGATCACAGGAAAAGAATCAAAAATCGCTATTACGGTTCATGAACCGACGTTATCGTCGACGATTGAAATAAGCACACCGGGGTATATGGTTGATATTTATAACAGTTCAATAAGAACCATACTAGGATGGCCTAAGAATCCACCCGCGGACACCCCCCCCCCCATCAACTATCCTCAGACACGATAACGGAGATGGTGGTAGGCATATTGCTCCATACAACGTAAATATTGCATCGGTGATAGCAATCAATCTGGTGTGTGATGTTATCGAAGGGAGTTACCAGGTGGATACCAAGCAATCAAATCAGGCTCAACAGGGGTACATCCTTTATTCATTTTCACCAACAGCCCCTCCGGGATTTTTAATCGTTGAGAGTCCAATTAATCCGGTCTATATGCGATGCCATAATCGGTTTTTAACGAGAATTAATTTCAGACTTACCGATCAGTCAAATAACCTAATTGATTTACAAGAGGAGGAGTTAGTGATCACTCTGTTTGTAAGATCATAGCAGCAGGGGGGGCGATGACATCGACGCGGTCGTCGATGTGCTTACCGGACGCTGACGACGCTGGGATCGGCGCGCAGAAGGTATTAATTAAACCAAATGACGTTCCGGACAATTGTCGATTTGGCCCCTCGACGATGACAACGACGACGACGTCGTTTTTTTTTTACCAGGCGCTGACGACACCGGATCCGCTGAGTGCAGAAAGTACTAATTAAGCCAAATGACGTTTGGACAAAATGTCGGATTCGCCCCCCCCCCCCCCCCCGCTGCTTCATAAGGTGCTAGAGTTTTCAATAATGTTAAAGTTCTATAGGGCGATATAATGGCAATCATCGTTTTATTTCCATGTGGGTGATATAGTGGCCCCAATTCGTAACTGATAATTCGGGTTCGTTTCTTATCCACGCTGTTTTTCCATTAAACTAACTCTGAATCGTTTTCTCACGTCTTCCATCAATACCTTTTATTAACAATTTAACCGTTTATTTCCATCTAATGAATCGAACGCATTTTTAATACTCAATTGCTTTTTCCTCGTCCAAAATTGTATTATTTAGATCATACAAAATAAATATTCCATCTGCAGTCATGAAAACTGATCGAAGTCAAACTTTTGCATTAGTTCTAATATCATTTTGTGTATCTCAAATATATGTAAAGATAGATATAACCATACAACAGTCTCTCAAGGTTTCACGTTTTAAAATTTTGATACGTAGTATGTTTATACAATAAACAAAAGGAACTATTAAATTATCATATATGTTAATCATGACCTGAGCGTAGTCGAGTTATATGCGACTATTTCGTCTGGAGCAAAAGCAATACGGAATTTTTGTGTACATTTTTTGCAATTCTGATTTATAACGCTGGTCATAAAGACCGTATATGATTGGATTCGCCATGTGGTTAATAAAGAACGACCAGCGGAAAATATTGTACATCACTTTGCCCGAATAAGACATATGCGAAACAAAAGATTTGTTGAGAAACACACATATTCTAAGAATAAGATGCGGCAAAAAGCTTATGCAAAATACCGCGGTTATGAGAAAAAGAACAAGAGTTACTGTGGTGGCTTTCTTTAAACCATTTTTCTTGTGCCAATCTCCAGCTTTAGCACTTGCATTATGTTGATCTTTCTCATGATCGGTTCCCGTGGTGTCCTTATTACTTCGTTTATTTTCTTTTACTGAACTATTCTCATTTGGTTCGAACGGCCCTTCGTTGCTTTCTAGCGACCTGTCTGTTGTACTGTTTGTTTCTAACTCATTCTTACTTGCCGTCAACGACATTGGGGTAACACTATCTTTAAAATTCCTAATGCGTACAATCTGCCGCCAAATCAAGAAATATATTACACAGAGAACAACTGCACTGACTATGAACACAAACAACAAACCAAACTTTAAAATGGTTGGATACGGTGTGTCCCAGTATTCGTCCGACACGTCACAGTCAAACCCTGTTATGTTCGCCTTGCCTGTATCCACCGATTTGCTCCCATATAGGACCAAGGTAGGCCAGGAAATTGCAAAAGACAAAATACATCCTATGACGCATGCAATCTTTGCCTTGTCTTCAAGAATCTGAGTCCCATGGGGAACACACACTTTTCTGTATCTCTCAGCAGCAATAATAAGGAGAACAGCTGCCGATCCAATTGTAATGAAATAAGTCGTCAGTTTCATTGTCTTGCACACGGGTCCATTTTGAAACATAAGCGGGTACCGCTGCATATACAGCACAAACGGCATGGTAACACAACAAGCCAGAACATCGATGAGTGCCAAGCACAACACAAATGTCCTATATGACGAAGATTTGTACCTGAAGAAATAAATGTACGCAGAATGGCTGTTCCCAATAAACCCTACTAACATTAATATTCCAACGAATATAGCCCCTCCTATATTTTCCATTGCCACTTCGTCATTCAGAGCGCTCAAACTCGCGTTTCCTTCTTTGTCCAAGTTCATTTTTATAAAGCTGTTTAAAGCTACGTGTACGGAAGAGACTTCCGTTCTGTGGCCCTGTTTGTGTATTCCTCCAGGTAATTTTGCAGATAACTTTAATACGCTCTATAAAAATGTGGTTTCCCAGTCACATGAACATTCCTATTTTGATAAGTAGTGGACTGGGTGCATGTTGACATTGCAGGTGTAACGGTTTTATCATTCTGTCGGGTTAAATGTATTTTGACTGAAAGAGTTGGAATATTGCCATATCGTACAAGGTAATGACATTTCGGAATTCCTCTTTTATTATTAGTCGGTTAATGATATTCGGTATATCTCTGTTTTGATCGGTAGGTCATATGGTATTCGGTGTACAAGGTTTTTATTTACATCATCACATTTTCAATTCATTGGCTTACCGTTAAGTCATGATATTTGGAATACCTCTACTTCTTTTATGAATAAATTAATGTAAAACTCAGGATATCTATTTTTATATATTGTTATATTTGGAATACCAATGTTTTACCATAAAGTTGTATAATATTTAAAATAGATCTTATAGTATAATACACATTATGAGGTGATATCCAGCTTTTGGACAATTTTTTTAAAATTTAAAGTTATTTTGAAGCAAAGTTAACGCTCACTCAGTTTCAAGTTTGAAAAAAAAGATCACAGTTTCAAACATCGAAGAAAAATAGCTTCCTAAATAATATAAACCCTTAAGCCAAATATTTATTATTATTTGTTGAAAAATCGATTAAAATAAACAACAACAAAAATAATTTCCTTCGTAAGATAAGAATAAATTTAAAAAGATAATTTCCGTTGTAAGGAGAAGAAAGGATGAAAGATCTTCTTCTTCAAAGGATCAAGAGGTCGACAGACCACGCCCCAACAATCGAGTAATGGGAGCGGTTATAAATCATAAAATAGAAGAAGAGGAAAGAAATAGCCATATTCTTTGAACTAAAAAGTTATTATGTGCCTCTGACCGTTACAAGGTGGACATTGGAGACCGTTATAAGGTGGACAATAGAGACCGGTTTAAGGTGGACAATGGAGACCCTTATAAGGTGGACAGTGGAGACCGTTAAAAGGTGAACAAAGGAGACCGTTATAAGGTGGACAATGGAGACCCTTATAAGGTGGACACTGGAGACCGTTATAAGGTGGACATTGGAGACCGTTATGAGGTGTACAATGGAGACCGTTATAAGGTGGACATTGGAGACCGTTATAAGGTGGACATTGGAGACCGTTATGAGGTGGACTTTGGAGACCGTTATAAGATGGACAATGGAGACCGTTATACAGCTGACATTGGAGACCGTTAAAAGGTGGACATTGGAGACCGTTATAAGGTGGACAATGAAGACCGTTATAAGGTGGACATTGGAGACCGTTATACGGTTGACATTGGAGACCGTTATAAGGTGGACATTGGGGACCATTATAAGGTGGACATTGGAGACCCGTTGTAAGGTGGACATTGGAGACCCGTTATAAGGTGGACAATGAGACCGTTATAAGGTGGACAATAGAGACCGTTATAAGGTGGACATTGGAGACCGTTATAAGGTGGACATTGGAGACCCGTTATAAGGTGGACAATGAGACCGTTATAAGGTGGACAATAGAGACCGTTATAAAGTGGACAATAGAGACCGTTATAAGGTGGACATTGGAGACCGTTATAAGGTGGACAATGAGACCGTTATAAGGTGGACAATAGAGACCGTTATAAGGTGGACATTGGAGACCCGTTGTAAGGTGGACAATGAGACCGTTATAAGGTGGACAATAGAGACCGTTATAAGGTGGACATTGGAGACCGTTATAAGGTGGACATTGGAGACCGTTATAAGGTGGACATTGGAGACCCGTTATAAGGTGGACAATGAGACCGTTATAAGGTGGACAATAGAGACCGTTATAAGGTGGACATTGGAGACCGTTATATGGCGGACAATGAGACCGTTATAAGGTGGACAATAGAGACCGTTATAAGGTGGACATTGGAGACCCGTTATAAGGTGGACAATGAGACCGTTATAAGGTGGACAATAGAGACCGTTATAAGGTTGACATTGGAGACCGTTATAAGGTGGACATTGGAGACCGTTATAAGGTGGACAATGAAGACCGTTATAAGGTGGACATTGGAGACCGTTATAAGGTGGACAATAGAGACCGTTATAAGGTGGACAATAGAGACCGTTATAAGGTTGACATTGGAGACCGTTATAAGGTGGACATTGGAGACCGATATAAGGTGGACAATGAAGACCGTTATAAGGTGGACATTGGAGACCGTTATACGGTTGACATTGGAGACCGTTAAAAGGTGGACATTGGAGACCGTTATAAGGTGGACATTAGAGACCCGTTATAAGGTGGACAATGAGACCGTTATAAGGTGGACAATAGAGACCGTTATAAGGTGGACATTGGAGACCGATATAAGGTGGACAATGAAGACCGTTATAAGGTGGACATTGGAGACTGTTATACGGTTGACATTGGAGACCGTTAAAAGGTGGACATTGGAGACCGTTATAAGGTGGACATTAGAGACCCGTTATAAGGTGGACAATGAGACCGTTATAAGGTGGACAATAGAGACCGTTATAAGGTGGACATTGGAGACCGTTATGAGGTGTACAATGGAGACCGTTATAAGGTGGACAATGAGACCGTTATAAGGTGGACAATAGAGACCGTTATAAGGTGGACATTGGAGACCGTTATACGGTGGACAATGAGACCGTTATAAGGTGGACAATAGAGACCGTTATAAGGTGGATATTGGAGAAAGTTATAAGGTTGACATTGGAGACCGTTATACGGTGGACAATGAGACCGTTATAAGGTGGACAATAGAGACCGTTATAAGGTGGATATTGGAGATCCGTTATAAGGTGGACAATAGAGACCGTTATAAGGTGGACATTGGAGAAAGTTATAAGGTTGACATTGGAGAAAGTTATAAGGTTGACATTGGAGACCGTTATACGGTGGACAATGAGACCGTTATAAGGTGGACAATAGAGACCGTTATAAGGTGGATATTGGAGATCCGTTATAAGGTGGACAATAGAGACCGTTATAAGGTGGACATTGGAGAAAGTTATAAGGTTGACATTGGAGACCGTTATAAGGTGGACATTGGAGACCGTTATAAGGTGGACATTGGAGACCGTTATAAGGTGGACATTGCAGACCGTTATAAGGTAGACAAAGGAGACCGTTATAAGGTAGAGATTAAAGACCATTATAAGGTGGACATTCGAGACGGTTATAAGGTTGACAGTGGAGACCGTTATAAGGTGGACATTGGAGACCGTTATAAGGTGGACATTGGAGACCCGTTATAAGGTGGACATTGGAGACCGTTATACGGTTGACATTGGAGACCGTTATAAGGAGGACATTGGAGACCGTTATAAGGTGGACAATGAAGACCGTTATAAGGTTGACATTGGAGACCGTTATAAGGAGGACATTGGAGACCGTTATAAGGTGGACAATGAAGACCGTTATAAGGTGGACATTGGAGACCGTTATAAGGTGGACATTGGAGACCGTTGTAAGATGGACATTGGAGACCTGTTATAAGGTGGACAATGGAGACCGTTTTAAGGTGGACATTGGAGACCGTTATAAGGTGGACATTGGAGACCGTTATAAGGTGGACAATGAAGACCGTTATAAGGTGGACATTGGAGACCGTTATAAGGTGGACATTGCAGACCGTTATAAGGTAGACAAAGGAGACCGTTATAAGGTGGACATTGGAGACCGTTATAAGGTGGACAATGAAGACCGTTATAAGGTGGACATTGGAGACCGTTATAAGGTGGACATTGCAGACCGTTATAAGGTAGACAAAGGAGACCGTTATAAGGTGGACATTGGAGACCGATATAAGGTGGACAATGAAGACCGTTATAAGGTGGACAATGAAGACCGTTATAAGGTGGACATTGGAGACCGTTATAAGGTGGACACTGGAGACCGTTATAAGGTGGACATTGGAGACCGTTATAAGGTGGACATTGGAGACCGTTGTAAGATGGACATTGGAGACCTGTTATAAGGTGGACAATGAAGACCGTTATAAGGTAGACAAAGGAGACCGTTATAAGGTAGACAATGAAGACCGTTATAAGGTGGACAATGAAGACCGTTATAAGGTGGACATTGGAGACCGTTATAAGGTGGACATTGGAGACCGTTATAAGGTGGACAATGAAGACTGTTATAAGGTGGACAATGAAGACCGTTATAAGGTGGACATTGGAGACCGTTATAAGGTGGACATTGGAGACCGTTGTAAGATGGACATTGGAGACCTGTTATAAGGTGGACAATGGAGACCGTTTTAAGGTGGACATTGGAGACCGTTATAAGGTGGACATTGGAGACCGTTATAAGGTGGACAATGAAGACCGTTATAAGGTGGACATTGGAGACCGTTATAAGGTGGACATTGCAGACCGTTATAAGGTAGACAAAGGAGACCGTTATAAGGTAGAGATTAAAGACCATTATAAGGTGGACATTCGAGACGGTTATAAGGTTAACAATGGAGACCGTTAGAAGGTGGACATTCGAGAACGTATAAGCTTGACATTGGAGAGAATGTTGCATACCTCTACGCTGCTTCATGTACTGTGACTGAACTTTCTTTACTTGTGATCATTAGAAAATATCTGCGCAATCTAAACCAGACAGTTGATAAAATGGCCGATTCCACGAGTCCGCAAAATGCAAATAAACTAGTCAAAACACACTAATTTAAGCAGTTATTAAAACAGGGAAAATTAATTGTGTTAGATTAGACCATACCAGCTTACGAATGTGCAATGAATGTTTTATAAAATATATAAAAAGTAAAGATTTTATCGGGTATTTTTCCACTATATCTTTGCAATTCAGAAAGTGAAAATGACCACGTGGAGGTAACAGTCTTTTGAATAGTGCACATCTGAAGCAAGGGATCTGTGGCCTTAAACTAAGTAACAGAAACAAGTGAAATAAACGCGTTTAGTAAAATCCAGCAAATAATTCCTCTGGATACAAAGTGAGAATTTCCAAGGGTAAAACCAATACAACTAAATAAAGGTAAGGGTAAAACCAATGCAACTAAATAAAGGTAAGGGGTAAAATCAATACAACTAAATAAAGATAATTGAAAGTTATTGTATGAAAAGCTGGATATCCAAGAAAACCAGTGAGGAAAACCTAGGAAATTATTTCTCTTTAAAAATCAAAACCTACGCAATGTGCGAACTCGGAGAGCTCATTTACAGAGAAAATCAAATTAGTATAAATGTGTTTACCGTTCGACCTGGAACTTTTGTCCTCTATAGAGGGATGAAAAATAAACTGCTGTGATGTGCTCTGATTTGAAACGCCGAGTTTTTTGGGTCAATAATATACTAGAGATTAAAAAGCGTTATAGCCCTTGTTTTCTTCCCCCCTGGCTACCTGGAACTTTATTTGTATGTACCCCCTTGAAAAGGGGTGGGGGCAAACATGTAACATTATAATTTACCTTCAAATAAATTTTAATATGTAATAAGAGTTTTAAAAATAAAAATAGATACTTATAATATTAGTAAGGCTACCATTTTGTAGTAATTAAAAAACAAAGGACCAGGAAGCGAGGGTTGTGACTTTTTTCAAAATGTATAGTATTCCTTACTTTGAATACATTTATTTGTTTGATCTGTTTTGGCACGCTGTTTTATTATTTTCGGTTTACGTCTTCTTTTTCTCGGTCAACGTTTTCTCACCGTGCTAATGTCATGATATTATAGATATCGTTTTACTTTTGTACGTCAAAAAAATGGATGTTTTCTTTTACGTCAATTAATACTTTCTTGTACGTCCGTGCTTATTCATTTCTATTTTATAAATATTTGTGTCATCAACAATAAGGTACCAGACAAGATTTAACACCCAACTTTCCTAACTTGATAAAAGAAATGGAAACCATTTCTAAAGCAACGTCTCCTCCTCTGTCGGCAGCAAAGACGACTTCTTCTTCTTCTCTAGCAAATGCTCATGCAGCTTAAAAAAAGGGACCTCACCCAAGTTCAAGGGAGAACCAAGCTTTTACAACGTTTACTGAATTAATTCAAACAAGAACTGTCACCATCTAGTTCGTTAATGACACCACTTCGTCGAGAGCTATCTATTATGAAGTTGATACGACATAACGACAATCGGTGGAGATCAATTCCATTATACCAGAGTGATAAGATTTCTTTCATTATTTTTGCTCCCGAAACAAAATTTGTCACCAAAATGACGTGAACACGACTCGCGTTCCAAGACACAGTCTTCCTCCAAAATGGGGAACAGAAAAGTATTCACTCCTCCTTCAGCTAAACATTAAAATGCTTGGTCGGTACTGACTAAATCCAATCCTACGATGCGAAAACAAATCATTCAAAAAGCACAAGGAAATCTCCAATGCCGTGTGTGATTGTTCTTTGAATGTTTTGAAAGTGACGGTGCCTTTGTCCAAGGTACAGAAACAACAATGAGGAAGACATCAGAATGTTCTCCGCCAAATGTTAATAAAGAATACACCCATCAGTCAAAAACAATGTTGGTTCAACGAGAAGGGTTTATACCCATACTGAAAGGACCCTTGTTAAAATTGGCTGCTCATTTATTTGGATCTGCTGCTGGGCCACATTTGGGAGGAATTGTGAGATAAGGCGTAAGAAAAAAAGAAACAAAGGATACTTTTTTTTTCTAAAACGACATCACACTCGTACCTTTGAATTTTATGGAAGGACGAACAGTCGCTTTAGTTCATTAAAAACGATGGATGGAACTCCATCTTTGGTACGAATAACTGATACATCAGTATTCTAATCGCACCGAGATGACAAAACAACACGAATGACACGGCTTGATGCTTCAAACTGATTTGTCAGAAACATAAATATTACAACGGCAAGGCCAATAACTGCAACGTTCTCAACTCTATCACCAGAAAGCTTTAGACGAGACTGCTATACCTACTCTCTCAAAACGATCATTAAAACGAACACAAAGTGACAAACACAGGCACAGACACAAAGATTAAAAATGGAGACACACAAGTAGTATTAAGACTCAGTCTGTTTCAATAACAAGTCTGATTGCAACTTCCTTGTTTACACCGACCCTTATTCCCAAGGGAGAAGAAATAGATGATTGGTCAAAGAGATGATGTCGACACATTCTTCAGCAAAGAATAAAAAAGAAGGAAGGGAAGACAGAAGTGAAAAAAGACTAATAAAAAGTCACCACAAACACAAAAACCAGCATCTACTCATGTTATTTGTTGTCCAAACCACTGCCACACAAATCTAAGAGTAGTATTGAGCCATAGGTGATTTTTTAAAGAGCAACAACAGAGAGCCCATTATCTTGAAGACACATTTAGTAACCATTTACTACAATCTGCTGCAAGCAATGGTTGTATCAGACTGCTAATACCTAACTTTAACGTATACGTCTCTTCTATAAAATGGAAGGCATGAAAGGAACCGTTTACTTGCCTCAGTTACAAAGAGTGACCAAGAAAGATATCAAAATCATTCTCAAAGAACACGTAAAAACGACTCAAAGAAGTTAAAGTGCGTTGGAAAGGATATTCATCAAGTTTAGAAACATGGCTTGCCGCTTTACAAGTCATCAACTAAAAGTAGATGAGGAAGTAATCATCAGGAAGTAATCATCAGCAGCTAACATTTTAGAGTTTCTCTCTTCAATAACTAAAAAATCAACCTTTGTGGGTGTGGTGTGGTGAGCGTGTGCCTAAAACTCAAATCATTTTTTATCTGCCAAAGATGTGTCGTGTATTGTATCATCGGAGCAGACATCGCTAATCTGAGTTTGCAACAACAAGACCAAACAAGTGTGAACGATTTTGCTTAGCAGTTCTATTGTTCCAGATCCTTCCTTAAAATACGCTACAGTCATTAGGAACAAAAACGGTAACATTGCGGCCAGCGCCAGTCACCAATCTTCCAGTCAGAAAAGCAGCAACCCTAATTTGTAACATTTGGATACACTTTCTCCCTTAACATGTATTAACTCCTCGGAAACCAGAACCATCGAACAATGAATAATCAACTTTTATTTAACTTTACCGAGTGACAGGTTTACGGATTTGTTTCCCTAAAATACCCTATCTTGTTTCACGGCTAAACTACATCAATCGATACAACTGGATCTCGTTAGGAAGTGACTGTGCTAGAAATCATTCATCTTATGCAATCCCCAACGAAGGTCAAAATACTTTCCTCGTCTGCATTTTGAACAAACAGTTAATAATCCTCCCATTTACGAATCTAAAATGGAGAAGTCTTACAAATGTATGTTGATCGAGCTCCCATAAAGGACGTTTACAACAACGGTTAATTCTACAAGTAGTTTCGTCGAAATGAACGAAAGGACTAAATTTATTGTTTGTGTACTCAGATGTGGCCGAGTACAACGTTGTGAAAAATAGAGCCTCTCCGTTACTGACAGACATTTCTTTCAAACTTTATTATGTTGGTGGAAGGTGGAAACATATATCACGTTCACCATAATGTGTTCATCCTCATCATGTTCCTGTCAGAAAATAGTATTTTGACAGTGTCAATATTAGTATCAAAGGAAATCGTTGACAAAATATTCTATTCTCGAGAGGAAAAGTCATTGTGAAACTACATTATCATGTGTGCCAAAGAGTCGCTCGCCAAATCTCTTGAGGTACGGAAAACGAGCCAATAGGTCACATCTTGATGCTTCCGTGGTATGGAAACCTGACACCTTGGATGTCTTCAACGACAAAGAGTTGACAGAAAATGACGATCATGACAGTGTTTGATTTAACTTACAAAATGGTACTAACAGCTGCCTCGCATGGCATTCAGCATTAAGAGGTTAGTGTTAGGACTGGACCTGGTGTCAGGATAATGTAACTGGGTAGGACATCCTGCTACATGTCTGCGGCATGATGCCCCAGTGTTAGACATCACTGTAAACTGTGACACTGCAGATATCGTAGCGATATGACTGAAAAATTGTTAAGCTACGTTAAATATCCAAATCACACACACACACACACACACACACACACTCAAAATAAATACCAACACTTCTTAGAATCTTTAAGATAATGCATACAATTATTGACTTTTGTTAAGGTGAATATGCAGTTTTGTGTACCAGTAAACCTCATAGAGACCAACACTATAGAAAAACGATATCACCACAGCTGCAATAGTGGTACTGAAGAAATATATATGACCTTGAGTATTCTAACTGAACTGTGAATTATTTCTCCTTAATGCACTGCATTAATTTTAGAAATTCCAATTGCTATGACTTGACTGCATTTTATATCATATAAATAGCGGTCATGCGATACTGATCTGGAATTTTTTTAATACATTCTACGTAAAACATTTGGCTCATAGTCGGTTTCCAGTGCATCTGCTGTCAAGATTAATAAGTATGAACTCATTATAACAGCAAATCCACCCCACAAACCCCTCTTAGACTTAAGACTAAATTTTGCATTTCCAGACAACACCTCTTATTATAAGCTCAAACTGTCATTGCACCATAACGCTCACGCATGTCATCAATCAAAGCAGGCTTTACGAGGAACTCAACCATCATAAATTACTGGATATTTACTGGAGATTTTATGAAAATGTACACGTTTTTTTTCGGGGGGGGGGGGATACTGACATTTATAGAAAAGAAAAGCAATGAGTGTGATCATGTACAGTACATTCACTCAAGAAAATATCATTGTGACCCTAGTCCACTCGTGTACAGCGACTTGGTTATGCTAGGTCATCATCGCAAGCCACTAGTACACGTGCTTACACATCGGTCGTGAACGAAATGGATCGGAGACCTTTCGATGTCTAAGATGGGGTTTGGTATTCTGATGCCACGTGAAGAACCTACTAAAAAACGAATAAGTGCTACCTAATATAAAATGTTTTATTGATGGGTTTAAAGGAATATAATTTAAATTATTTGGATTTTTAATTACGTGATTGAGAAATTACCTACAATTTACACTTCAATAAAGACACAAACATAGTCATTTAATGCTATAATTAGTTCCTAGCGCGTTAGCGTTGACGTTGGAATATTATCGTTGGCAACACGGGCTGTGTTTAGAAGGAGGCACTAACTAGAAATACCATTCCCACCCCAATTTTTGAACATTTTTTTTTTTTTGGCGGGGGGGGGGGATTTTTTTAATTTGATGATGTTGTTGTTGTTGTAGGGTTTAACGCCATTTTTAGCACAAGATAAAGCATTTAATTTGCTCCCATATAGGACCAAGGTAAGCCAAGAAATGGCAAAATAAACAATACATCCTATGACGCATGCAATCTTTGCCCTGTCTTCAAGAAACTGAGTTCCATGGGGAACACACACTTTTCTGTATCTCTCTGCGGCAATAATCAGGAGAACAGCTGCCCTCCAATATTTTCCATTGCCACTTCGTCATTCAGAGCGATCAAACTCATGCTTTCTTCTTGATCCGAGTTCATGTTCAGAAGTTGAATAAAGCTACGCCTACGAATGAGATTTCCGTCTTGTTGCCCTGTTTGTGCTATCCTTCCAGGTAAATGTGTCAGCTGCTTAATATGGATGATGGATATTGTACTGTTTGACAGTCATATGAACATTTTCTATTTTTGTTGCTCGCCGATGAGTAACAACTATACAAAGATTAGAGAATCTTGTTACAGGGGTAATATTTATTTTTAACACTCCGTTGTTCCTGGTCATTTTTAAATATTTATTTCATCCTGGTATTAATGATTGTTATCGTGCCGTGTTGATTTCAATTATTTACTGCAACTTAATAATAGTTCACAGGGTACACAACGTTTTTTAGTACTTGCTATACGTGACCTCATTCACCTTATGGGATCGATTACTGGTTAGCATTCAAATTAAGCTTCCTTCTGAAATGGAGTAACAAAAGTAAACCACAAGCATCCCACACCCCATTGAATGCTGAAGAGCTTTCTAACACCTTCTATGGCAAGTAGGAAGATACAGCTGATGGTTTTAACCAAATATAAAGCAATCTCTGAAGGGAAAGATGGCGCTTTTGCAAGATGGCTTTATAGTAAGACATAATTTAATCAAGACGACATCGCTGTAATCGAATACAAATAATAGCGAAGTTACTGATTTTACAGTGAAATAAATGCGCATTAAGTATTTAAGGCGCTTTGTAATTGCTGTGATTTAGAGCGTTACATTTAAAGGAAGTTCTAGTCACCTCGGCAGGTATATTGGTCTTGTGAGCTTATTGCCTTTTTCAGCACATGATACATTGCAGCCAGCATATCTAGTGGAACCCGGACGAATCTCGGGAAAAAGTCCCTCCCACGGGAAGATTCTGGCAAGCTTTCTCACATACCCATGTTAGGCCAAGCCTATGACTCGAACAAACGCAGACAGAAGAGGTGAGGTCTCAGTGATCTGCAAAGGCGAACGCATTACACCATTTGCCCATCCCGGACCCCCGAGAGGAATTTATGGATATGATTAATGGACGGTTGTACTTCCCTGTTTTGCAATGGGCTTCGTATCAACAATAAGAACATAAACTTTATTATGTGGCAGAATGTGTACAGAGTAATTATTAGACACAAAGATATACGGCAACATATATGTATGTATGTATGTATGTATGTATGTATGTATGTATGTATGTATGTATGCATGTGTGTGTGTGTGTGTGTGTGTCTTACTGACTGACGACTGACTGACAGACTTTATTTCATTCAGTTAATTCTTCGTTAGTACAGAAAAGATAGGAACATTAATGGACTTACAGTACACTATATATATATATATATATATCAACAAAAGTAAAGAAAACGCAATATCTAAACACATGAGTGAGACAACTCAATGCAAACGAGATATATATGCAACATAGATTAAGAGAGGAAGATAAAGGAATTGGAATTATTTAAATTCGACTGTAACGATTTAAATGGATTATCATGTTCTCTCTCACTTAGAACACCTGTAAATAATTTATAAGATAGAAATGAAATGGGTCCATTTCCCTAATTTAATACATGTAAGTAGGTATGTATGTATTTATGTATGTATGTATGTATGTAGGTAGGTAGGTAGGTAGGTAGATATGTAGGTAGGTAGGTAGGTAGGTATGCAAGATAATGAAAGAACAACATTCACCATATCCTTTGTTTGTATGCAAGGACGCGTGTTGTTTGGTCAATAAGGGTGTGTGTCTGTTTGTAAGGATGTGATTATTTGTTATTAAGAATATTTTTTAATTTGTAATTATTTTTAACTTGTAAATACTTCGACAATTATTACAATTATTTTATAACTTTTAGTTTTTATAATTAGATAGTTCCGGATTTTTAGTTAGTCTCCGCTGTATTCAGTGTCGGTTTCGATATTTAGTGTTAATTTCATTGTCAGACAAGGAAATTAAATATTTTGGTACAGTTTAGTGCCATATAAATTCCGTTAATCATTTCGGTATTTAATTATTAATTTTAATCTTGGCTATGTTAGGAAAGTCAATAGGGACATTTAGTTTCAGCTAAATTCCATATTAGTTTCCGGATCTTATTAAGACCGTTCCTCTGAGACTATGATATATGGGCACCAGCATGTAAAAATCACTACTCCTTAACCTATATAACCTCATTACAGCCACCATTTTGAATTTATCTTGACACCTGAACACTAAGTTTACTGGCACTCGAGTGACTATATCATCATTTTTGTAACGTTGTATGTTGGATTGTCATTAGTTATGTTAGATATACACAGTGACCCACAACGGTCGATTTACATTAGAAACCATACCATTCCATTTATTCTTAATGTGAGAGACGATGTTAAATTCCCATAGGGCCCAAAAATGGCCAACAATATTATATCTTCTGAAGGTTTTAGCACTATATTTCTATAGGACCCAAAACTGACATACACTGCTACAATTCCTACAGATACCCACAGTATCCCATAATATTAAATTTCCCTTATTTCCATACTGATCCACAGAGTTAGAGTAATTGACATTTTTAACATCAAACGTCCCTTGTTCCCAGAGTGGTACAAAACACAATGGCAGCGTAATTTTTAATTTTTTCCGTATATCCATGCTAGCCAGACTGTCTTCATTCTGGCTCCAATAACTAGCGAAAACGCAACAGTTTCATAGTTTCAAGTTATCAGTTTTGAAATTCAATATGTTTGCAAAATAACACAAATATGTGAAATGATTGTGGACTCGAAGTGACTTCAGGCAAGAGATAAATTTTGCTATTTTCTTGTACAAAAGCAGCATGATATGTTTTTGTATATTCTTTGCAATTCTGATCTATACCTTTGGTCATAAAGACCATACATGATTGGATTAGCCATGTGGTTGATAAAGAACGACCAGCGGAAAATATTGTACATCACCCTGCCAAGAAAGGACATATCGGAAACAAAAGATTTGTTCAGAAATTCACAAATTCTAAGAATAAGATGCGGCAAAAAGCTTATACAAAATATTGTGGTTATGAGAAATAGAACAAGAGTTGCTGTGTCGGCTTTCTTCAAGTCTTTTTTCTGATGTGAATTTTTAACATTATCATTTGCATGATGTTGATCTTTCTCATGATCTAAGGCCATGGTGTCAGTAGTCTTCTGTTTACTTTCTTCTTCTGTTTTATTCTTGTCGGGTTCATGCGGTCCTTCGTTGTCATTCAGTGGCCTTTCTGTTGTTTTCAAAGACGATGGCGTAGCACTATCTAGAAAATGCCTCCTGCGTACAATCTGCCGCCAAATCAAGGAATATATTACACTGAGGACAACTGCACTGACTATGAACACAAATAACAAACCAAACTTTAAAATGGTTGGATACGGTGTGTCCCAGTATTCGTCCGACACGTCACAGTCAAATCCTGTTATGTTCGTCTTGCCTGTATCCACCGATTTGCTCCCATATAGGACCAATGTAGGCCAGGAAATTGCAAAAGAAACAATACATCCTATGACGCATGCAATCTTTGCCCTGTCTTCAAGAATCTGAGTTCCATGGGGAACACACACTTTTCTGTATCTCTCAGCGGCAATAATAAGGAGAACAGCTGCCGATCCAATTGTAATGAAATAAGTCGTCAGTTTCATTATCTTGCACACGGGTCCATTTTGAAACATAAGCGGGTACCGCTGCATATACAGCACAAACGGCATGGTAACACAACAAGCCAGAACGTCAATGAGTGCCAAGCACAACACAAATGTCCTATATGACGAAGATTTGTACCTGAAGAAATAAATGTACACAGAATGGCTGTTCCCAATAAACCCTACTAACATTAATATTCCAACGAATATGGCCCCTCCTATATTTTCCATTGCCACTTCGTCATTCAGAGCGATCAAACTCATGCTTTCTTCTTGATCCGAGTTCATGTTCAGAAGTTGAATAAAGCTACGCCTACGAATGGGACTTCCGTCCTGTTGCCCTGTTTGTGCTATCCTTCCAGGTAAATTTGTCAGCTGCTTAATATGGATGATAGATATTGTACTGTTTGACAGTCACATGAACATTCCCTTTTTTTGTTGCACGCCGATGAGTAACGACTCTACAAAGATTAGAGAATCTTGTTACAGGGGTAATATTTATTTTTAAAACTCCGTTGTTCCTGGTCACTTTTAAATATTCATTTCATCCTGGCATTAATGATTGTTATCGTGCCGTGTTGATTTCAATTATTTACTGCAACTTATAATAGTTCACAGGGTACACAACGTTTTTTAGTACTTGCTATACGTGACCTCAAAAGCCTTATGGGATCGATTACTTGTTAGCATTCAAATTAAGCTTCCTTCTGAAATGGAGTAACACAAGTATTTTAAAAGCATCCCACACCCCACTGAATGCCGAAGAACTTTCTAACACCTTCGATGGCAAGTAGGAAGATACAGCTGATGGTTTTAACCAAATATAAAGCAATCTCTGAAGGGACAGATGGCGCTTTTTGCAAGATGGCTGACAGCGCTTTTTGCAAGATGGCTTTATAGTGAGACATAATTTAATCAAGACGACATCGCTGTAATCGAATACAAATAATAGCGAAGTTACTGATTTTATAGTGAAATAAATGCGCATTAAGTATTTAAGCCGCTTTGCTGTGATTTAGAGCGTTACATTTAAAGGAAGTTCTAGTCACCTCGACAGGTATGTTGGTCTTGTGAGCTTATTGCCTTTTTCAACACATGATACATTGCAGCCAACATATCTAGTGGAACCCGGACAAATCTCGGGGAAAAAGCCCCTCCCACGGGAAGATTCTGGCAAGCTTTCTCACATACCCATGTTAGGCCAAGCCTATGACTCGAACAAACGCAGACAGAGTGAGGTCTCAGTGATCTGTAAAGGCGAAAGCCTTACACCATTTGCCCACCCCGGACCCCCGAGAGATATTTTTAGATATGATTAATGGACGGTTGTACTTCCCTGTTTCGCAATGGGCTTCGTATCAACAATAAGAACATAAACTTTATTATATGGCAGAATGTGTACAGAGTAGTTATTAGACACAAAGATATACGGCAAAATAAATGGGGTATGCATTATTATCGTATGATGTCAAAACAAATACAACGTAAACATTACAATATGAAGAACGCACGGACAGGCATATATATATATATATATATATATATATATATATATATATATATATATATATATATATATATATATATATATATATATATATATATATATACACGCACTTAGATAACTTAGATACAGATACATGTATCATGTAAAGGATGTTTACCACATTTACGACCTTACTATTATTGGATTATTTATGTAAGTTCTTTTCGTCATGTCCCGGCTGTGGCACAACTGTGAGAAATGTCACTCCTGGCAATGATGGTGGGTTTCTTTTAGATCTCTTTGCGTGCGAAGAGGTACCGGGGTTGAACAGCAAGAGGAAGTGAGAATTCTGAAGTTCTGGCGTAGCAACTTTTTTAAGGTTAAAATCAAACAACGTTCAATATAGCAAATTTCACTTGAAGTTAAACATTTTAAATATAGAAATACACATAAAATTATTAACTTATTCTAAGCTTACCAACTGCATACGATTCCGAAATATCCTTGTTTTAAAACTATGACGTAAATAATTAAATATCGAATGAGCCAAAGATTATCAAAGTATACATGCTATACTGTAAAATTTTAATATTTTATAAAATAATACCGAAATCATTTTGTTGTAAGGACGAATTATTAAATGTTGAACCTTAAATACCGAAATGTCATGCTTTGTAGCTTAAAGTTATTTTATTTCTAAATTAATTATCATAGATCATGACGATGGCAGCTAGTCGTTTTAACAATAATCCAAGACTACCATTATCACGCATCTAAATTCATAGTAAAGTTCAAACAATCCAACAACTTTATAATTCATAATTAAAAATATCGAATAATAATTAACGCGCATGTTCCAAAAGAAGATGAAATACGTTCCAATTAAATCTTCGAACAACAATTAAATTTACTGAGGCATTAAGAAAAAAAAGTCTTTATAATGTAGTAAGATTTTCTTGCCTGCAAAGGGAAGGAAGAATTCTGAAGTTCTTTGACGTAGCAACTTTTGACCAAGCTCTTGAGTGCTCTATAGATACAGTTTGGATATAAGGGATGTGGATCTTTGTACCATAAAAGGTCACAAGTTAAGGCATCTAGTCACATGGTCTGTGCTCCGGAGTTACAGAAAATAACGAGATTTGTTTTATCAGGCATTCCGTTTCCAAAATGGATTGCTCGTTAGATGAAGCTCAGACTTCATAATTTATGACTTCCAAACACTAATGTATGTTTTTCAAACCACGTAAGGTGTGGACGAATTTACTAACATCTTTTTTTTCCTGAACTCTGATGTTGCTTACTAAGGGAGGAATCATTATTATTGTTCTGCAATGGCATTTACTGTAGTATTCAAGTTGTAAAAATTCTGCTTTTATTGAAAATTATTCAAATTTATGTACAAATTGAATTTTTGTTAAATTCATTGAAAATTCAGTCATAACGCACCTGCTCACATGTGTGCACATACACATATATACACGTATACATACAGATACATACAAATAAACATCCATACATGTAGATACATATACATCCGCGTACGCTTCAGAGATACAGTTTGCATCTCGCTTGCAGTTACAAACATATTTCATAATTATGCCCAAAAAAAATTTAGCAAAACATTAATACAGAGAAATTTCTGGAGGATAAGAGTTTACTAAACTTTAATACAATAGGATTAGTACACTATTAAGATGGTAAAAATTAACATCTTTCTCAGCGAATGAAAGACAGAGAGACAGCTAAATAGCGAAATTCATCAACTATATCGTACCTATCTCACACTGTGCATTTCTGTCATGTCTTTGTATGTTTTCCCAACTTATTTCTAGTCCGGCATGAATTAATCAAAATTATTCACATTTGGAAGATTATACATGTTTGGCTATCCAACCAGTGGTAATAGAAGCTGGGCAAAATAAGAATTAGAGACACCGTATATAGTTCTATGAAAGTAGACACCGTATATAGTTCTATGAAAGTAGACACCGTATATAGTTCTATGAAAGTAACATGCTATGATAGAGCAACCAGTTTCTTCATATATCTTACGAAACGAAGCGCTTCTTGTAAGACCAGTTACAATTCTCCCTGATTCTAATTGTATTTTTCTTTCTTCTAATTTAAGAAATTCTTAAATTGAATAATCATCCTATTCTACACCATCCTATTCTACACCATCCTATTCTACATCATCATATTCTACATCATCATATTCTGCTATAGTGCTGATGTAATTAAACTACCACTTTTCTAACGTTTATCGGCTAAATGTATTTCAGTATTTTAAAGCAGACATATATCATTTTGAGGTCGACATAAATATGTTATCAATATGTTTGGTCCAATTGAATAGACTCCTGAAGGTTATGCCACGTTGTTTATGGAACTTAAAAAAGAGAGAATTTCATTTTTGATTTTAGTTCATACAAAACCCGCTCTACTTGCCCGAGAATAGCATAACCTCAGTTTTGATTGGATTGAAGTGAACCCATCATTGCTTTGACCAATCGTTTGTAAATCTGTGTTCAGTATATATTTAGTTGAGTGAGTATCATTTGATAAATACGCCAGCGAGCTATCATCAGCAAAGAGTCCCGTTGCACTCAAGAGGTCATCGCCTATATCGTTAATATGCACAATGTATATGTAAACAGCCTCTATTTAGCAATCCTGGGTTTTCCGACATTGCACAGTAGTTAGGTTTTATACCAATGTCTACAGAGATATTTCTCAGTTGGGCTTTTTTTCTTTACATTGGAAAGTGTCTGTTGTGGCGGTTTGGATTTATGTTAATTTGTATTCAAATTATTTTATTTCTAAAAGATTAATTCTTTTTCCTGGAAATATCTGAGTGCTCATACAGAATTCTTAGACAGATACATTTATTTAAATTTTCTTCGGAAATTCAAATACCGGAATATTATTTACTGTGGAATAAAAAAGAACTGTAGACGATACAACACCATAAAGGCTACAGTATACACCATCGCCCTCCATTTTGGATTATTCTTTGGGACTCAAACTTCAATTCATTAGAACATTTCATTTCTAGGACTACTAAAATTGAATTCGTGGATTATTCTTTGATTATTTTTGGACTTGATTCGTAAAACCGTAAGTTCTTATTTTTTCGTTTTTTATAGTGTTTTTCCAGGGAAATACATTATTTGCTAAATTTTTAAAAGCCTGTTGTTTTCACTCTTTCTTTCGTTATTGTTTATTCGAGCCTAAACACGTAACATAAGAACTGGGTGCTCGCCCTCGGATTTATGAATTCTGGCTTAATATTTCATAACTTTTTTTAATTTAAAATTTGAATTCCCCATGTTTTTAAATCTTTAGTGAAATCGGCAAGCTTTTTTTATATAAACTATCATCAAAAGTAGATATTTTAAAAAACATTTTACTCAAGAGTGGTTGGAAATCTTGAAAATAGAAGTACAGCTAAAAAGCTGAATTAGAGATAAGATAGGTTCAGTTTCAGATTAAAAAAATATACAGATGGAAAGAGAGCTAGAAGTAAGACGAATGCGGTTTCAGAAAGAAAGAGATGAAAGACATGCAGTTTCAGAAATAGATGGAAGTAAGACGAATGGAGTTGCAAAAAGCGAGTGAGGAGAGATAAAAACAAATGCAGTTACAAAAGGAAGAAAGAGAGCGAGAGACAGATGCCAAGAGAGAAGGATGAAATGGAATGTCAAATTTGGTTAAAAGAATTAGAGCTGGCAAAAGGAAAATACTCCATTACTTTTTGATGTTTTAAGAAATTCCAAGTTACTACATCCTTTTCTGGAAGAAGAAGTAGACATACATTTCCGTCGTTTTGAAAGAATTGCTGAGAGTTTTAAGTGACCAAGAGAACATTGTACTCTATTACTACAATGTGTACTCACTGGACTCTGTTACTACAATGTGTACTCACTGGTAAAGCTAGTGATATTTACAATTCACTGTCACTGGAACAGAGTGCTGACTATGATATAGTTAAGGACTATGTCTTGATGGGTTATAAGCTAGTCCCTGAGGCTTATTGGCAAAATTTCAGAAACTATAAAAAAAGCAGCTGACTAGACCTATGTCGAATTTGCATGGGAAAAAGCACGACAAATTGATAGGTGGTGCTCTTCTCGAAAGGTTAATAAAGATTACAAAAGTCTCAAATAAATCATATTGGCTGAAAAGTTCAAGAACTGTGTCCAAAGCGACATTACGATTTATCTTGATGAGCATAAGGTGGAAACCTTGGAAAATGCTGCTCGTGCCGCTGACGAGTATGCTTTAGCTCATAAGTTTCTTTTGCAAATAAGACTTCTACTCGACAGTCTTCTGGCAGGAAAGTATTTCATCCTAATACAAGCCCTTCTAAATCTCAAACTGACACAACGTCTAAAAATCAAGCTTTACAAAGATCCTTGTCTCTTCCTATGTGTACATGTTGCAAGAAAAAAGGACTCGTTATTTATTATTGCTACAAATTGAAATAAAGGCATCAGAATGGAGACAGACCTCTTCCAAATGCTCTTAGTTCTAAGAGGTCAAGGTCACGGTCATGTATTGAAAGCAATACATTTGTTGGGTCTAATAAACCACAGTCTGATTTTATTATGGAGAATTATGAACCATTCATATCGAAGGGTTCTATATCAGTCGTGGGTGATTTGGCCAATCCTATCCCTATTAATATTTTAAGGGACACATGAGCTTCTCAGTGTCTTTTATTGTCAGGTACTTTGCCTTTTTCTGAGAAGTCTTCTTATAATGAGAGTGTTCTTATTCAGGGAGTAGAGTGTGGCTTTGTTAATGTTTCTCTCCATTGTGTAAATTTGTCATCTGAACAGTGACAGTCGGAACAGTGTTTTACCCGTTTAGGGCATTCATTTATTACTAGGCAACGACCTAGCTTGAGACATGGTTGTGGTTAATCCATTAGTAACTGACAAGCCTTGCTTGGATCAGAAAGTCTATCCAATTGAAAATGAATTCCCTGATTTATTCCCAGCTTGTGCAGTTACCAGAGCTATGGCAAAGAAAGATCGTGAGAATGATGTTGATAAGGAAAGTATTCCTTTAGCCGACACATGCATTGGCCAGGCTTTTGATGAGGTCACTTTCACTCCTTATTTTGATCAATTGGAAGGATACTGATCACAGTGATCCTCTTTTAACTACTTATTCTCTTTATTCTAATCAGGGTGACAAACGACAAAACACTTGCCGTCGAACAGGGAAAATATCATGAGATTTCCTGTTTGTTTCAAAGGGCCATTCGAGAAACTGAAGCTACTGAAGTTCCTGTCTGTTATTTCATTAAAAATGGAATTCTTATGAGAAAATGGAGACCTCCCGAGGTGCCTGCTGGTGATGAGTGGTCAATGAACTATCAGACTGTAGTTCCAAAACCTTGAAGACAGGAAATACTTAGTCTGGCCCATGAAACTCCATTGGATGATCATTTAGGTATTAATAAGATTTATCACAAGATCCTGACTCACTTCTATTAGCTAAAAATCAAAAGTGATATTGGTAAATACTGTAGATCTTGTCATACTTGTCAAATGGTAGGAAAACCCAATCAGAAGATACCCAAGGCTCGTCTACAACCTATTCCTGCCTTTGACGAACCATTTAGTAGAATTATGGAAGACTGTGTTGGTCCCTTACCTAAGACCAAGTCAGGTAACCAATACCTGTTGACCATTCTGTGTGCATCAACAAGGTTTCCAGAGGAAATTCCTTTGAGGAATATTAAAACTTTAATAAAGTTTGTTTACTCAATTTGGCCTTCACAAATCTGTCAAATCGGGTCAAGGATCAAACTTTTGGTCTGGAACTTTCCAGCCTATTATGCTTGAATTTGGCATCCAGCAATTCAAGTCAAAAGTGAAATTATGCTTTGACAGAACCACATTGGAGAGAACATTTGAGTCTGCTAATAGAGTTCTGTCTCTCTTGCCCATTCTTCACAATTTTCTTCAGATTAGATATTACGGCCCTTACAAAGTTAAGAAGAAAATGAATGAGTTAAATTATAATACTATTGCTCCTGGAATCTAAATAAATTATAGGAGTACCAGTATATTGAAAGAGATAGCCAGGTTAAAAATGCAATTAATTTAGTCGTACCTGTCCCACTCATTGAAGATTTAAGTGAAGGAATATCATCGGATTCTACTGATATTGGAATGACAAATCTTCGGAATTCAGACATTACGAAAGATCTGGACCAGAAACTTTCACATTTATAAGAGCAAGAAAGAAATGAACTTCAACAGTTATTAGTCGAATATGAGACTTATATCCAGATGTTCCTACAAGAATCAACAAAATTGTCCATGACGTTGAAATTGTAAATTCCAAACCTGTGAAACAACACCCGTACAAGATGAACCATCTCAAACAGGAATACTTGAAAAAAGAAATTCAATAATTGCTGGAGAGTGATTATATAGAGCCCAGTAAAAGTGACTGGAGTTCACCATGCATACTTGTTCCGAAACCAGATAAAACTTTCCGTATGTGCACTGATTATAGGAAGGTGAAAAGTGTGACAAAAACAGATTCATTTCCATTACCAAGAATCGATGACTGTATTGATAAGATCGGAAATACCAAGTATGTCACCAAATTTGACCTTCTGAAAGGATTTTGACAAATTACACTGACGGAAAGAGCAAAGGAAATTTCCGCATTCGTGACTCTAGATGGATTTTATCAATATAAAGTAATGCCGTTTGGGGTGAAAGGGTCGCCATGTACTTTTCAATGTCTCATGAATGTGATTACCTCTGGTCTAGACAACTGTGATACTTACATCGATGATGTCATCATCTACAACGACACACGGAAAGAACATTTAGCGACAATTCGGAAAATATTTGGCAGACTCACAGATGCAAGTTTGACAATTAATTTATCCGAACACGAGTTCTGGCATGCTAGTGTAACTTTTCTAGGACATATCGTGGGACATGAACAAGTTAAACATATATGCTAAGGGCAAGGCTATCTATGAATTCCCTGTGCCTGTTAATAAAAAGCAACTGATGCGGTTTTTATGTATGACTAGATACTATCGGAAAGTTTGTTCCAATTTTTCTATAATTGCTGAACCCCTTACAAATTTGCTGAGTAAGAAAAACAAGTTCCTTTGGACTGAAAATGTCAGGAGGATTTTGATAAGTTGAAAGCCATACTTAAAAGCGCGCCAGTTCTTACAGCTCCAAATTTCAGCCAATCATTTAAACTGTCTGTTGATACAAGTAGTTAAGTTGGATACCCTAGCCTCAATGGGAATTAGCATTACAGAGACCCCTGGGACACTCTAGCCTCAATGGAAATTTAACATGGAGAAAAATCGTGGGACACTCTAGCCTCAAGGGGAATTTAACATGGGAAAAGTCTTGGGACACTCTAGCCTCAAGGGGAATTGAACATGGGAATAGATAGTGGGACTGTATAGCCTCAAGGGGAAATTAACATGGGAAATGGAATAGGGTTGGGACCCTATTTTAATACGGTCCCGACCTGATGGGTCTATGGAAATGGAACAGGGGAGAGGGATATAAAACACACACACACACACACACACGAATTTAACATGGTGGGCCTGTCTAGGGACAATGATGGTAGAGGGCCAAACACAACGGAGACAGAGACATACATACAGTAGTACAAGCGTGAGATTTATATATAAAGCATTAACAAGACCTGAAATCTTGATGGGGTGTTCAAAAATTTGCATAATTGTAATGATGCTATAAATAGCTATAATCAAGGAAATGCTCAACGACAAAATGGATGTGACTAAAAGTAACGTTAAAATGACGAAATTGTCCCAGAATTTAAAGGAAAATAAACATATCCCCGAAAATTAAGTTACAATGGTTTAGACTAAAATGGATAAAATTAGTAACTACTTACAATATCAACTTCTGTGACGATCGTGGATAAATACCTATGTATCTCTAATCAGCTGAAATTCCTATGAAATCCCACTATCTATTTATAGCTCCAACTTGTGGGTTTTTCCTTTGGAAAATCCCACTATCTTTTTATAGCCTCAGCTTGAGTGACGTTCCTGTTTATGAATTCTAGTATATATGTATAGCTACAAAATGTGGAAATCCCCAAGTCGATATTTATAGTCTCAAAATTTCCAGCGTCAGTGTGGTCACTGTACTGAACACTAGGGGATAAATGGCAACAGTGTTGCAAGTGGCTGACCTGAATACGCGCTACTGTATGTAGGTAGGTAGAGTGTATCTGATAGGGATAAAGTGAGTTTTATAGGGACAAACAGAGACCAATACACACACACACAACATACGCGCGCAGACACACACACACACACACACACACACACACACACACACACACACACACACACACAGAGGGAAGAGGAAAAAACAAACCCCAAAATATACTATCCACACTCGGGAGGAAGAAAAACAAAACAACCAAATATACGATCTACACAACGTACGCGAACAAACACACACACACACACAACATACGCGCGCAGACTCACACACACACACACACACACACACACACAGAGGGAAGAGGAAAAAACAAACCCCAAATATACTATCCACACTCGGGAGGAAGAAAAAAAACAACCAAATATACGATCTACACAACGTACGCGAACAAACACACACACACACAAACACACACACACACACACACACACACACACACACACACACAACATACGCGCGCAGACACACTCACACACACACACAGAGGGAAGAGGAAAAAACAAACCCCAAATATACTATCCACACTCGGGAGGAAGAAAAAAAAAAAGCCAAATATACGATCTACACAACGTACGCGAACACACACACACACACACACACACACACACACACACACACACAGAGGGAAGAGGAGAAAACAAACCCCAAATATACTATCAACACAGAAGGGAGATAATACAAACCCCAAATAAACTATCCACACAAACGTACGCGAACGCATACAAACCCCAAATATACTATCAACACAGAAGGGAGATAATACTAACCCCAAATAAACTATCCACACAAACGTACGCGAGCGCATACAAACCCGAAATATACTATCAACACAGAAGGGAGATAATACAAACCCCAAATAAGCTATCCACACAAACGTACGCGAACGCATACAAACCCCAAATATACTATCAACACAGAAGGGAGATAATACAAACCCCAAATAAACTATCCACACAAACGTACGCGAACCCATACAAACCCAAAATATACTATCCACACAACGTCGCTAACGCATACAAACTCCAAATATGCTATCCACACTCGGGAGGAAGAAGAAAAAACAACCAAATATACGATCTACACAACGTACGCGAACACACACACACACACACACACACACACACAGAGGGAAGAGGAAAAATCAAACCCCAAATATACTATCAACACAGAAGGGAGATAATACAAACCCCAAATAAACTATCCACACAAACGTACGCGAACGCATACAAACCCCAAATACACTATCAACACAGAAGGGAGATAATACAAACCCCAAATAAACTATCCACACAAACGTACGCGAACGCATACAAACCCCAAATATACTATCCACACAACGTCGCTAACGCATACAAACCGCAAATATACTATCCACACTCGGGAGGAAGAAGAAGAAAAACAACCAAATATGCGATCTACACAACGTACGCGAACACACACACACACACACACACACGCACACCACAGAGGGAAGAAGAAGAAAACCATTATACACTATCCACACGCAGTGAAGAAATAACCCTTTATATATATACTATCAACAGAGAGTGAAGAAAATAACCCATTATATTCCATCAACACAGAGTGAAGAAGAAAAAGTTTTTTGAAAGCACCTAAGCCCTCACCTGCAATGACCAACTCTGCCAAACACCCACACCCCACCCACCCCCACTCCCAACACTACAAAACCCATTTAACCCGTTATTTTATGGCATCAGTGTGTGATTTAGGAAACATCAAGACACAAAATGATGGACGAATAGACTGACTATTGTTTACGGACTTGCATGCCTATAGAGCGTGCGTGAAGGAAAACATCCTTCCATTTCAATTCTAACTAAAACATGATCCAGAGGGATAGAGAGAGGTGAAAGAGCACAATTTCATAAAGTGTGAGTAAAAACAAAACACGCCATCCTTATTATACAATGTCAAGACCAAGAGACACTTACGTTTTCTTTCTGATCTATTCTCTTTTAGAAGGTAGTATGAAATTTCACATCAGGGCCAACGCATCGGCTCACATTGTCAATTTTTCCATTTCCATGTTTTTACTGGCACAAGTTCTTCATCATCTTCAATTTCTTCTTCTTCTGAATCCCTCTTCTCTGTTTCGTCTTGTTTTTGTTTCTTCTCTTTTCTCGTAGGGCACTCTGAATTCCAGTGTCCTTTCTCCTGACAACGATATTAGGTATCTTGACTTTTGTCTCTCTTTCTTAGACGAAGCAGGTATTCTGGAGACATATACCCATTTACCTTTGCAGATATAGCAAACTTCATTAGCACTTACACACTTTCGTATGAGTCTCATCAAATCAACGACCAAAAGAGTAAGTTTTGTTGCCACTTTCGCATGTGAATTATGCTTTCGTATGACTTTTAGCAAATATTTGACCAGCAGGTCGATCTGTGCTGACTCTTCCATCTTCTTGATCGTTTGAGAGCGGAATGAATACTCTGACGCTAAGACACTCTCCTTATATACATGGACCTGCTGCGTATGAAACCTAGTCAAATGTAATTTTGCAATAAGATGAAACGATTTCATTGAGGAAGTAAAAAGCAATGATGTACCGTATCGCCTCACACAAAACCTGAAGTTTTAGTTCAAATCCGTGTCAGCGCTTTCGAAGACGACATAACTGAGCTTTAATCAATGCTCTCCAATTATGCCACAAAACCACGAGTCCTGATTCACGCCAAAAGAAATTTCGTTCGGTCCATAAAAAATAGTATCACATCTGAGAAACGCAAAAACGAACTTCCAGAAAACTGAGAACGACGGCTTACACCTACAACGTAAATGTGTGAGTTCAAGTAGTGCGTAAAACTTAGTCAAATTAGATTTTTATAGTCAAGACGAAACGATCTCTTTTCGAACAAGAAAGCAGACACCAAGCGACAATGGCGATCCGTGTCACACAACACTTTTCAAAATGTATATTATCAGAGGTTTGTTCTAGCGATCTGCACGGTTAAATTAAATGTTGATGTATTTTGCAATAAGACGGACACAATTTCCATGGGATCGCCCATGGTACGATTGTTCGTGCATTAGTTTAATTTTTTAAAATATTTTTTTATATAAATCGCCTATAGGATAGACCCAGTAAAGCATGGCCATTCTCGTCACTGTCTGAATAGCTACTCAAGTCAATTCGAAGCGAACGCGGTAAGAAAATAAGTATAGCCAATGAAATGGCTTACAACGGGTGATGCATTGTTTTGTTCTAGGGCTGTGTGGCATAATAATCCCTATGTTCTTGCGTTGTTACCATTACAGTGCAGACAGACTGAAATGTGAACTTACAAGCCCTCTTTGTGTGTGTTGTACCATTTCCTCTTACCACATCAAAATACTGAGCGTCACAGTATTGGTTCGCGTTTTCAAGCTGACCATTTTTTTATATCTCACTTAAACATTTCGACATAAACACTCACATCGGTAGAGTCAGAACAGATGTGTTACAGTATTGAGGGGCATGTTATCTTTTCTTTTTCAAACTAATAAATTTGGGGTTTGTATGAAGTAAAGAACCGAAAGTACAGTGAAACTCAAGGATGATGACCCAATCTGTCTGTCTATTGATGCGTGTATTTACTTAAGAAGAAATATGACCTCTAAAACACAAAGAGATACGGCAAGCATGATTAGTTTAAACACAACGATGTTTTCCTTCACGCCCGTGTAATTTAGAGTTTCAATCGTCTTTGAAGACAAACTTGGTCTCCTTTTGTAGGGCTTGAAATAATAAAAAAAAACTGAAAAATCTTAAGCACTTTGCTATAGATAATTTCATCAACAGACCAAACAACATAAATACCGTTATAACAATAGAAAGCCTGAAATCTTCTATCAAAAAGAAATGCATGAAAAAAATTAAAGATTAACGATAACTAACCAATGAAACCGAATTTAACAAAGGCAATGACATGTGAAGAAATGCCTCTCACTTTGGAAAGGTAGGCGAATGTACTCTGTCATGCACCGTCAACTTGAAAAAAATTATAAACAGAGAGAAACCTGAATTCAAAATTCAGTTGTTTCTTTTTCTTCAAAATTATTTCGTTTCTTTTTTCTTTTTTTTTTTTTGGAACAAATCTAAGCACTAATATAGAGTGGAAAAGGGAAAATGCACATACAAGCTTTAATATTTCTGAAGAAAGGAGGGGATATTCCTAACGTTCATAACCACCTATATATGCTTGGACTTGTCTGTGACTTATCCACAAAACAAGATATACATATTTCTGGTCAAACTGCAAGTGTGTGCGTGTTTTTGAAAATGGTAAAAATTGGATATACAATTTTCTCGTGACACTTATAAAGTGAAGAGTCTGTGCAAGTGTCAAAAGCCAAAGTCATATAAGTTTTGTATTTTGTACGGCTTGTAAAGATTTCTACTTTAGAAAATGTGTAGTATCACAAGTTATTATCACAAACAGAAGTGGAACATAGGGGCTTGCAAGAAAGAAAATAACCCAGACAGTTGGTGTCATCAAGAGTGCTAGAGACGGTACCCGAACTTGCTTGCCTGCTTACTTGAATTAAAGTGATTTTCGCTCTAATGGAGCATGTATCACTGGTTTAATAACGCACCGCGTGATTTTTAATTACTCCTGGGGAAGGAAAGAGAGCCTCATCCCCCAGGCTTTTATGTACTCACAGACTATTTTTAAATTTAGCCACTCAGGTGTAGGACTAACTAGTCCTTAACAACCTGACTGAAAGACTTTAAACATGAGTGGGAATTGTCTCACCACACACTCATTTTTCTGTCCGAGCGTGGTAAAGGAGGAAAAAGGTGCTCAGCAAGACAGCCATGGATGTTAAGTACTCACCAAAACGCTAGCCCGTACTTATTTCAAATCAAGTCCCGTTTTTGCTAATGGACAATAAAAGGTACCAATAATGTGTTAACCACCTGTGCAATTAGTTCAAATCTAACGAGTCTGTTAAATTTCCTACTTCCTAACATATCTGTCTAATATTAGTACTTAGTGTACATAAAAATAGCCATACTGATCTTATTTTAAATTATTATGTCTAAGCGACATATACCAGTTTGGTCACTGTTAGGTTTAAAAAGTTAAGTTTGTTGTGGTGTTCCAATGGGTCAAGTTTGTTTCGAGAATAGTTTAGTCAAGGAGGGATACCAAGCCAAATATGGTTCCCTATTTAATAAAAAGCAATCTTTTGGAGCCCTAAAAAAAAGTCTGTTTTTCTGTTAGAAGGTAACACGTCTCTCTTTTGCTTTCACGTTCTTTCCCGCACTCCTAGTCTCATGATTCTTGATATCAGGAAATGCGTAGCCATGATGGGCGGTAATGTAAGCAGCGGTTTCTACCAGTTGACTGAGGGGGTATCCAGTGTAGGCTTGTCTGTAGAATTGGGGAAGAACTCTGACCCCTAATCCCCATTGAGAAGGTCTTGGTTTAAAGGTGTCTAGAGATTTGTAGGCAACGTATTGTATGGCTGTAATAAACTGCCCTGCTATGTTGACGTCATACAATGCTTGATCTAGCCCCATTTCGGTGTACTTCTCAACGAGGGTCAGCGTCCCCCTCCTCCTCAACCGCCTCAATTTCCTCTTCTGGTTCTGATACTAATTCTTCAGTTGAGGTAGATAGTTTCAAATCCGCTGCTATGGTGTCTGTCGCTGTTATTGTTGTTGTAGTTGTTCTTTCAGCTGAGATTGCCTGTAGTATCGGAGTGAGAAAAGAACGTAGTGCCTCCGATAATTACATTTGAGTTTGCCATACCGTTTGTGTAACTTAATTGGACCTTTGTTTTGCCACCACTCTTTCTGGGACGGGTTGTTTGTTAGGTATAGTTGGCTGTTGGCTAGCTGTTATTTGTGTTCTCAAGGTGGGTGGAGTGCTAACTGGCTAGGTCTGCATTTCTTGCTCCCGCTGCTGTTGCGTATATTTCTTCCCTCCACACCGAGTTCTGGACCTAATTCTTTAAATTTCGTTGTACCCGAACTTACATTATCCATATTATCACCAACAAAAGAAAACAAAACGCACAGACCTAAAAGAAACACTCATTCACTTTTTACAGAACATTACTATTTTTAAAATTTTGATAAGCGACGGAAACGAACAACTTAGAGTCACACTTTCTAACCAAGATAAAGAAATCATGTGCTGATAGACTCACTTCTGTATTTTTTCTTCTAACTGACTAACGTATCATAGGCAATGGAATGTGATTTCTTTTCGAGAGTATGGGGTAGCCCTGAAATTTTTGTTTGGGAAGTTGAAGCTATGGCGATCGCTTAGGTTATAAGATGACGGCCTCCTCTGACGACAGGCTTTCTCACAGGATAAGGTCTGCTTCTTCGGAAAGAGAAGAAGAACTCTTTGGTGTCGATAAAACTGTTAACAAAGCCTCTGCCAGGTTCATGCTGCTGCTGCTGTTGCTGCTCTCTCTCTGCTGTTTATGAAGTCTGTACTTCTCCGTCCATTCTTCTTTCTCCTTCTTGAATTCCTCCTTGAAGAGCTCTTCTTTCAGGTCTTCAGTGACTTTCAACATTATGATATTGTCTATCTCTTCAGGTCTCGGTATCAGACTTGTCATGACCCTATGCAAATTCACATAGGCTTCGTTCAACTTGGCTTATCTTGAGCACATCTTCGTAGGAAGATGAGTCGACAATGGATGGACAGACTGGAGACACAACACAACACAACATTTTTGAATTCAATGACCCTATGCAAATTCACATAGGCTTCGTTCAACTTGGCTTATCTTGAGCACATCTTCGTAGGAAGATGAGTCGACAATGGATGGACAGACTGGAGACACAACACAACACAACATTTTTGAATTCAATGACCCTATGCAAATTCACATAGGCTTCGTTCAACTTGGCTTATCTTGAGCACATCTTCGTAGGAAGATGAGTCGACAATGGATGGACAGACTGGAGACACAACACAACACAACATTTTTGAATTCAAGATAAGCTCAAGATAAGCCAAGTTGAACGAAGCCTATGTGAATTTGCATAGGGTCATGACAAGTCTGATACCGAGACCTGAAGAGATAGACAATATCATAATGTTGAAAGTCACTGAAGACCTGAAAGAAGAGTTCTTCAAGGAGGAATTCAAGAAGGAGAAAGAAGAATGGACGGAGAAGTACAGACTTCATAAACAGCAGAGAGAGAGCAGCAACAGCAGCAGCAGCATGAACCTGGCAGAGGCTTTGTTAACAGTTTTATCGACACCAAAGAGTTCTTCTTCTCTTTCCGAAGAAGCAGACCTTATCCTGTGAGAAAGCCTGTCGTCAGAGGAGGCCGTCATCTTATAACCTAAGCGATCGCCATAGCTTCAACTTCCCAAACAAAAATTTCAGGGCTACCCCATACTCTCGAAAAGAAATCACATTCCATTGCCTATGATACGTTAGTCAGTTAGAAGAAAAAATACAGAAGTGAGTCTATCAGCACATGATTTCTTTATCTTGGTTAGAAAGTGTGACTCTAAGTTGTTCGTTTCCGTCGCTTATCAAAATTTTAAAAATAGTAATGTTCTGTAAAAAGTGAATGAGTGTTTCTTTTAGGTCTGTGCGTTTTGTTTTCTTTTGTTGGTGATAATATGGATAATGTAAGTTCGGGTACAACGAAATTTAAAGAATTAGGTCCAGAACTCGGTGTGGAGGGAAGAAATATACGCAACAGCAGCGGGAGCAAGAAATGCAGACCTAGCCAGTTAGCACTCCACCCACCTTGAGAACACAAATAACAGCTAGCCAACAGCCGACTATACCTAACAAACAACCCGTCCCAGAAAGAGTGGTGGCAAAACAAAGGTCCAATTAAGTTACACAAACGGTATGGCAAACTCAAATGTAATTATCGGAGGCACTACGTTCTTTTCTCACTCCGATACTACAGGCAATCTCAGCTGAAAGAACAACT
The DNA here is from genome assembly GCA_028554795.2 of Sinohyriopsis cumingii. Lineage (NCBI taxonomy): Eukaryota > Metazoa > Mollusca > Bivalvia > Unionida > Unionidae > Sinohyriopsis > Sinohyriopsis cumingii. The sequence goes on along the minus strand of CM068842.1, from coordinate 8,229,879 downwards.
ACAACAACAATAACAGCGACAGACACCATAGCAGCGGATTTGAAACTATCTACCTCAACTGAAGAATTAGTATCAGAACCAGAAGAGGAAATTGAGGCGGTTGAGGAGGAGGGGGACGCTGACCCTCGTTGAGAAGTACACCGAAATGGGGCTAGATCAAGCATTGTATGACGTCAACATAGCAGGGCAGTTTATTACAGCCATACAATACGTTGCCTACAAATCTCTAGACACCTTTAAACCAAGACCTTCTCAATGGGGATTAGGGGTCAGAGTTCTTCCCCAATTCTACAGACAAGCCTACACTGGATACCCCCTCAGTCAACTGGTAGAAACCGCTGCTTACATTACCGCCCATCATGGCTACGCATTTCCTGATATCAAGAATCATGAGACTAGGAGTGCGGGAAAGAACGTGAAAGCAAAAGAGAGACGTGTTACCTTCTAACAGAAAAAACAGACTTTTTTTTAGGGCTCCAAAAGATTGCTTTTTATTAAATAGGGAACCATATTTGGCTTGGTATCCCTCCTTGACTAAACTATTCTCGAAACAAACTTGACCCATTGGAACACCACAACAAACTTAACTTTTTAAACCTAACAGTGACCAAACTGGTATATGTCGCTTAGACATAATAATTTAAAATAAGATCAGTATGGCTATTTTTATGTACACTAAGTACTAATATTAGACAGATATGTTAGGAAGTAGGAAATTTAACAGACTCGTTAGATTTGAACTAATTGCACAGGTGGTTAACACATTATTGGTACCTTTTATTGTCCATTAGCAAAAACGGGACTTGATTTGAAATAAGTACGGGCTAGCGTTTTGGTGAGTACTTAACATCCATGGCTGTCTTGCTGAGCACCTTTTTCCTCCTTTACCACGCTCGGACAGAAAAATGAGTGTGTGGTGAGACAATTCCCACTCATGTTTAAAGTCTTTCAGTCAGGTTGTTAAGGACTAGTTAGTCCTACACCTGAGTGGCTAAATTTAAAAATAGTCTGTGAGTACATAAAAGCCTGGGGGATGAGGCTCTCTTTCCTTCCCCAGGAGTAATTAAAAATCACGCGGTGCGTTATTAAACCAGTGATACATGCTCCATTAGAGCGAAAATCACTTTAATTCAAGTAAGCAGGCAAGCAAGTTCGGGTACCGTCTCTAGCACTCTTGATGACACCAACTGTCTGGGTTATTTTCTTTCTTGCAAGCCCCTATGTTCCACTTCTGTTTGTGATAATAACTTGTGATACTACACATTTTCTAAAGTAGAAATCTTTACAAGCCGTACAAAATACAAAACTTATATGACTTTGGCTTTTGACACTTGCACAGACTCTTCACTTTATAAGTGTCACGAGAAAATTGTATATCCAATTTTTACCATTTTCAAAAACACGCACACACTTGCAGTTTGACCAGAAATATGTATATCTTGTTTTGTGGATAAGTCACAGACAAGTCCAAGCATATATAGGTGGTTATGAACGTTAGGAATATCCCCTCCTTTCTTCAGAAATATTAAAGCTTGTATGTGCATTTTCCCTTTTCCACTCTATATTAGTGCTTAGATTTGTTCCAAAAAAAAAAAAAAGAAAAAAGAAACGAAATAATTTTGAAGAAAAAGAAACAACTGAATTTTGAATTCAGGTTTCTCTCTGTTTATAATTTTTTTCAAGTTGACGGTGCATGACAGAGTACATTCGCCTACCTTTCCAAAGTGAGAGGCATTTCTTCACATGTCATTGCCTTTGTTAAATTCGGTTTCATTGGTTAGTTATCGTTAATCTTTAATTTTTTTCATGCATTTCTTTTTGATAGAAGATTTCAGGCTTTCTATTGTTATAACGGTATTTATGTTGTTTGGTCTGTTGATGAAATTATCTATAGCAAAGTGCTTAAGATTTTTCAGTTTTTTTTTATTATTTCAAGCCCTACAAAAGGAGACCAAGTTTGTCTTCAAAGACGATTGAAACTCTAAATTACACGGGCGTGAAGGAAAACATCGTTGTGTTTAAACTAATCATGCTTGCCGTATCTCTTTGTGTTTTAGAGGTCATATTTCTTCTTAAGTAAATACACGCATCAATAGACAGACAGATTGGGTCATCATCCTTGAGTTTCACTGTACTTTCGGTTCTTTACTTCATACAAACCCCAAATTTATTAGTTTGAAAAAGAAAAGATAACATGCCCCTCAATACTGTAACACATCTGTTCTGACTCTACCGATGTGAGTGTTTATGTCGAAATGTTTAAGTGAGATATAAAAAAATGGTCAGCTTGAAAACGCGAACCAATACTGTGACGCTCAGTATTTTGATGTGGTAAGAGGAAATGGTACAACACACACAAAGAGGGCTTGTAAGTTCACATTTCAGTCTGTCTGCACTGTAATGGTAACAACGCAAGAACATAGGGATTATTATGCCACACAGCCCTAGAACAAAACAATGCATCACCCGTTGTAAGCCATTTCATTGGCTATACTTATTTTCTTACCGCGTTCGCTTCGAATTGACTTGAGTAGCTATTCAGACAGTGACGAGAATGGCCATGCTTTACTGGGTCTATCCTATAGGCGATTTATATAAAAAAATATGTTTAAAAATTAAACTAATGCACGAACAATCGTACCATGGGCGATCCCATGGAAATTGTGTCCGTCTTATTGCAAAATACATCAACATTTAATTTAACCGTGCAGATCGCTAGAACAAACCTCTGATAATATACATTTTGAAAAGTGTTGTGTGACACGGATCGCCATTGTCGCTTGGTGTCTGCTTTCTTGTTCGAAAAGAGATCGTTTCGTCTTGACTATAAAAATCTAATTTGACTAAGCTTTACGCACTACTTGAACTCACACATTTACGTTGTAGGTGTAAGCCGTCGTTCTCAGTTTTCTGGAAGTTCGTTTTTGCGTTTCTCAGATGTGATACTATTTTTTATGGACCGAACGAAATTTCTTTTGGCGTGAATCAGGACTCGTGGTTTTGTGGCATAATTGGAGAGCATTGATTAAAGCTCAGTTATGTCGTCTTCGAAAGCGCTGACACGGATTTGAACTAAAACTTCAGGTTTTGTGTGAGGCGATACGGTACATCATTGCTTTTTACTTCCTCAATGAAATCGTTTCATCTTATTGCAAAATTACATTTGACTAGGTTTCATACGCAGCAGGTCCATGTATATAAGGAGAGTGTCTTAGCGTCAGAGTATTCATTCCGCTCTCAAACGATCAAGAAGATGGAAGAGTCAGCACAGATCGACCTGCTGGTCAAATATTTGCTAAAAGTCATACGAAAGCATAATTCACATGCGAAAGTGGCAACAAAACTTACTCTTTTGGTCGTTGATTTGATGAGACTCATACGAAAGTGTGTAAGTGCTAATGAAGTTTGCTATATCTGCAAAGGTAAATGGGTATATGTCTCCAGAATACCTGCTTCGTCTAAGAAAGAGAGACAAAAGTCAAGATACCTAATATCGTTGTCAGGAGAAAGGACACTGGAATTCAGAGTGCCCTACGAGAAAAGAGAAGAAACAAAAACAAGACGAAACAGAGAAGAGGGATTCAGAAGAAGAAGAAATTGAAGATGATGAAGAACTTGTGCCAGTAAAAACATGGAAATGGAAAAATTGACAATGTGAGCCGATGCGTTGGCCCTGATGTGAAATTTCATACTACCTTCTAAAAGAGAATAGACCAGAAAGAAAACGTAAGTGTCTCTTGGTCTTGACATTGTATAATAAGGATGGCGTGTTTTGTTTTTACTCACACTTTATGAAATTGTGCTCTTTCACCTCTCTCTATCCCTCTGGATCATGTTTTAGTTAGAATTGAAATGGAAGGATGTTTTCCTTCACGCACGCTCTTTAGGCATGCAAGTCCGTAAACAATAGTCAGTCTATTCGTCCATCATTTTGTGTCTTGATGTTTCCTAAATCACACACTGATGCCATAAAATAACGGGTTAAATGGGTTTTGTAGTGTTGGGAGTGGGGGTGGGTGGGGTGTGGGTGTTTGGCAGAGTTGGTCATTGCAGGTGAGGGCTTAGGTGCTTTCAAAAAACTTTTTCTTCTTCACTCTGTGTTGATGGAATATAATGGGTTATTTTCTTCACTCTCTGTTGATAGTATATATAAAGGGTTATTTCTTCACTGCGTGTGGATAGTGTATAATGGTTTTCTTCTTCTTCCCTCTGTGGTGTGCGTGTGTGTGTGTGTGTGTGTGTGTGTGTGTGTGTGTGTGTGTGTTCGCGTACGTTGTGTAGATCGCATATTTGGTTGTTTTTCTTCTTCTTCCTCCCGAGTGTGGATAGTATATTTGCGGTTTGTATGCGTTAGCGACGTTGTGTGGATAGTATATTTGGGGTTTGTATGCGTTCGCGTACGTTTGTGTGGATAGTTTATTTGGGGTTTGTATTATCTCCCTTCTGTGTTGATAGTGTATTTGGGGTTTGTATGCGTTCGCGTACGTTTGTGTGGATAGTTTATTTGGGGTTTGTATTATCTCCCTTCTGTGTTGATAGTCTATTTGGGGTTTGTTTTTTCCTCTTCCCTCTGTGTGTGTGTGTGTGTGTGTGTGTGTTCGCGTACGTTGTGTAGATCGTATATTTGGTTGTTTTTTCTTCTTCCTCCCGAGTGTGGATAGCATATTTGGAGTTTGTATGCGTTAGCGACGTTGTGTGGATAGTATATTTTGGGTTTGTATGCGTTCGCGTACGTTTGTGTGGATAGTTTATTTGGGGTTTGTATTATCTCCCTTCTGTGTTGATAGTATATTTGGGGTTTGTATGCGTTCGCGTACGTTTGTGTGGATAGTTTATTTGGGGTTGGTATTATCTCCCTTCTGTGTTGATAGTATATTTGGGGTTTGTTTTCTCCTCTTCCCTCTGTGTGTGTGTGTGTGTGTGTGTGTGTGTGTGTGTGTATGTGTGTGTGTTCGCGTACGTTGTGTAGATCGTATATTTGGTTGTTTTTTTTTTCTTCCTCCCGAGTGTGGATAGTATATTTGGGGTTTGTTTTTTCCTCTTCCCTGTGTGTGTGTGTGTGTGAGTCTGCGCGCGTATGTTGTGTGTGTGTGTGTGTGTGTGTGTGTGTGTGTGTGTGTGTTTGTTCGCGTACGTTGTGTAGATCGTATATTTGGTTGTTTTTTTTGCTTCCTCCCGAGTGTGGATAGTATATTTTGGGTTTGTTTTTTCCTCTTCCCTCTGTGTGTGTGTGTGTGTGTGTGTGTGTCTGCGCGCGTATGTTGTGTGTGTGTGTGTGTGTGTGTGTGTGTGTGTGTGTGTGTATTGGTCTCTGTTTGTCCCTATAAAACTCACTTTATCCCTATCAGATACACTCTACCTACCTACCTACAGTAGCGCGTATTCAGGTCAGCCACTTGCAACACTGTTGCCATTTATCCCCTAGTGTTCAGTACAGTGACGTCACTGACGCTGGAAATTTTGAGACTATAAATATCAACTTGGGGATTTCCACATTTTGTAGCTATACATATATACTAGAATTCATAAACAGGAACGTCACTCAAGCTGAGGCTATAAAAAGATAGTGGGATTTTCCAAAGGAAAAACCCACAAGTTGGAACAATAAATAGATAGTGGGATTTCATAGGAATTTCAGCTGATTATAGATACATAGGTATTTATCCACGATCGTCACAGAAGTTGATATTGTAAGTAGTTACTAATTTTATCCATTTTAGTCTAAACCATTGTAACTTAATTTTCGGGGATATGTTTATTTTCCTTTAAATTCTGGGACAATTTCGTCATTTTAACGTTACTTTTAGTCACATCCATTTTGTCGTTGAGCATTTCCTTGATTATAGCTATTTATAGCATCATTACAATTATGCAAATTTTTGAACACCCCATCAAGATTTCAGGTCTTGGTAATGCTTTATATATAAATCTCACGCTTGTACTACTGTATGTATGTCTCTGTCTCCGATGTGTTTGGCCCTCTACCATCATTGTCCCTAGACAGGCCCACCATGTTAAATTCGTGTGTGTGTGTGTGTGTGTGTTTTATATCCCTCTCCCCTGTTCCATTTCCATAGACCCATCAGGTCGGGACCGTATTAAAATAGGGTCCCAACCCTATTCCATTTCCCATGTTAATTTCCCCTTGAGGCTATACAGTCCCACTATCTATTCCCATGTTCAATTCCCCTTGAGGCTAGAGTGTCCCAAGACTTTTCCCATGTTAAATTCCCCTTGAGGCTAGAGTGTCCCACGATTTTTCTCCATGTTAAATTTCCATTGAGGCTAGAGTGTCCCAGGGGTCTCTGTAATGCTAATTCCCATTGAGGTTAGGGTATCCCACTTAACTACTGATGCAAGTGATGTTGGGGTTTGAAGCGGTTTTGATTCAAGAAGACGAAAATGGTATTGACCATCCAGTGTGCTATTTTTTTCTTAAAAATTAAAGAAGCACTAAAGAAATTATTCAACAATCGATAAGGAATGTTTGGCTTTGATACTGGCGTTACAACATTCTTAAGTTTGCATTAGTTCAGCTCCTTCTTCGAGTATTGTGTTTAGTGACCACAACCCCCTTACTTTCATCGGCAAGATGAAAAATAAAAATCAAAGACTACTAAGGTAGCGTTTGTTGTTACAGGGATATGATATTGACATCAGGCGCATCAAGGGGGAAGATAATTGAATAGCAGATGCCCTTTCCCGTGTATAACAATGTATTGTTTCATGGACACTGCGTATAATTTAAAAGACTTCTTTTCAACCTCATGTATAATTAATCTATGGTAAAAAGAAAGGATTATCATATAAATCGTTCTTTTTCTATATGGATGTAGGGAAGTGTTATGTATATTTGATTTAATTCATATTTGATTTAATTTAATTGTCTGTTTTAAGTTTTAATTTTTTTTAAATTTCATTACATGTCAATGTAATGTAAATTTGTTTATTAGGAATTTGATATTTTCCAGAAAATTCAGTTTGACCTGAATCTTTTCATAAGCATCTAATAATAGAACTCTGTTTCTATTTTTGACTTAGTGCCCGACCTTGATTCAGAAATCATTGAGACAAGTAAACAACGTTTTATTTTTATTTTATTCTCGAGTAAAATGGTTGGTTTTTATCAAGGTCATACTAGGAGTACGTGATGTTTTATATGTAAACAGACTCTATTTCGCAATTCTGGATTTTCCGAAATATTGCGCAGTAGTCAGGTTTTATACCGATATCTATTGAGATATTTCTCAGTTGGGCTTTTTTCTTTACACTGGAAAGTGTATGTTGTGGCAATTTGGATTTATATTTTAATTTTTATTCAGATTATTTGGATTCTAAAAGATTAGTTATTTTTCCTGAAAATATTTGAGTGCTCATACAGAATTCTAGGACAAAGACATTTATTTAAATTTTATTCGGAAATTCAAACACCGGAATATTATTGACTGTGGAATAAAAAAGAACTGTAGACGATACAACACCATAAAGGCTACAGTATACGTCATCGCCCTCCATTTTGGATTTTTCGTCGGGACTCGAACTTGAATTCATTAGAACATTTCATGACTATGACTTCTAAAATTTAATTCGTGGATTATTCTAGGATTGTTTTTAGATTTGATTCTTAAAACCGTAAGTTCTTATTTTTTTATAGTGCTTTTCAAGGGAAATAAATTATTAGTTAAATTTTTCAAAGCTTGTTGTTTTCACTCTTTCTTTTGTTACTGTTTCTTTCAGCCTAAACACATAACAATGCAGTCGCGGTTCCTGCTTGTTCTGCGTATATTATACTATCTTAAAACAGTTGTCCCTCAACCGAACGGTCACTGTGCGAAATGGTATACAATCTTAAGCAAACTGATACACGATGAATAGTTGCAACGGTATCACTGACATCACCACAAACCCATAACGTGTTTGTCCAGTCCATACCAGTTATAAGATTATTATATTTTTCAAAATCCGTTTTATTATAAGGTCATATTTCGCTCTTAGAAGGAAGATTCGTAATACAGCTGAGTGATTCGACAGAGGGAAGGTTCGTAATACAGCTGAGTAATTCGACAGATGGAAGATTCCTAATACAGCTGAGTAATTCGTCAGATGGAAGATTCGTAATAGAGCTGAGTAATTCGACAGATGGAAGATTCCTAATACAGCTGAGTAATTCGACAGATGGAAGATTCGAAATACAGCTGAGCAATTCGATAGATGGAAGATTCGTAATACAGCTGAGTAATTAAATAGGATGACTTATGATCATTTACATTTGCATCAACAGAGATAATTCCAGAACAAAAAAGACCGCGTCGGTGGCCTAAATGGTTAAAGCGTCCGCCTCGGATGCGGGAGGTCGCGGGTTCGAACCCCGGCTGAGTCATACCAAAGACTTATAAAAATGGTACGACCAGCTACCTCGATTAGCGCTCAACATTAAGTGGTTGGTGTTAGGATTGGTCGGCCTGTTTTCTAGATAATGTGACTAGGTGGGACATCATGCTACATGTCTGCAGCATTATGCCCCATTGTTAGACGTCACTATAAGCTGTCACACTGTTGTAGCGATATTACTGATAAATTGTTAAAGCTACGCTAAAAATCCAAATCACACACACACACACACACACACACACACACACTCCAGAATAAAGAAATTCTGTGGTTGGAAATATAATGATGGGATCTAAGAGAGTTGCAGAACTGTCTCTTACTCTGGTTTTTGAATGCAGCACTAACGAGGTCCTCGTTTAAAATAACCCCGCTAAATGATAATATCCAATGAGTCCTATAATTGTGATGACGCAGATGGAGGAAGGTAGATTACAAGTAATATATATTTCATACGTTTTACACAGATTTCTTTTCAATAGATCAGTACATTTTATTTGGAAATCAAATTTTCTGAAATATAGACCAATGCATCTTCCCTACGACTTGTTCAATCTCACCTAATGGGTTTATCAAAACCGTCTGGCTTTGGATCATTGCCATTACCGTTATTATCTAGACGTGTTCTCTAAGTGCAATGCTTAAAAAAACACCAACGCACCGACAAAATCTAATTTATGGCGAACAGATTTTAAAGCTAAATGTACAAAATATAGAGTACTATATGTTGAGGACGTACGTGACGTTATTGTAGGAAGCATATTAATTTAACTTTGATACAGATACTGGGTCTGGATTTGATACAGATATTGGATCTGGATTTTATACAGATATTGGGTCTCGATTTTATACAGATATTGGGTCTGCATTTGATACAGATATTGGGTCTGGATTTGATACATATACTGGGTCTGGATTTGATACTGATACTGGGTCTGGATTTTTTTTACAGATACTGGGTCTGGATTTTATACATATACTAGGTCTGGATTTTATACAGATATTGGATCTTGATTTGATACAGATATTGGGTCTGGATTTTATACAGATACTGGGTCTGGATTTGATACAGATATTGGGTCTGGATTTGATACAGATATTGGGTCTGGATTTGATACATATATTGGGTCTGGATTTGATACAGATATTGGGTCTGGATTTGATACATATACTGGGTCTGGATTTGATACAGATATTGGGTCTGGATTTGATACATATATTGGGTCTGGATTTGATACAGATATTGAATCTGGATTTGATACAGACTTTTTTATGTTTTCTGATTTCATGGTGTTTGATTTTATTGTAATAATATCATTATATATGTTTTTAATGTTATAGGTGTTGTCTAATGTTGTAAAGCGCTTAGAGCTTCTAAAGATTAGGCGCTATACAAAGTCCTCATTATTATTATTATTATTACTGGGTCTGGATTGATACAGATATTGGATCTGGATTTGATAATATACTGGGTCTTGATTTGATACAGATACTGGGTATTGATTCGATAAAGATATTGGGTCTGGATTTGATACATATACTGGGTCTGGATTTGATACAGATATTGGATCTGGATTTGATACATATACTGGGTCTTGGTTTGATACAGATACGGGGTATGGATTCGATACAGATATTGGGTCTGGATTTGATACATATACTGGGTCTTGATTTGATACATATACTGGGTATGGATTTCATACAGATATTGGGTCTGGATTTGATACGTATACTGGGTCTGGATTTGATACAGACACTGGGTCTAGATTTGATACATATACTGGGTCTGGATTTGATACATATACTGGGTATGGATTTGATACAGATACTGGGTCTGGATTTGATACAGACATTGGGTCTGGATTTGATACATATATTGGGTCTGGATTTGATACATATACTGGGTCTGGATTTGATACAGACACTGGGTATGGATTTGATACATATACTGGGTATGGATTTGATACAGATATTGGGTCTGGATTTGATACATATATTGGGTCTGGATTTGATACAGACATTGGGTCTGGATTTGATATATATACTGGGTATGGATTTGATACAGATACTGGGTCTGGATTTGATACAGACATTGGGTCTGGATTTGATACATATATTGGGTCTGGATTTGATACAGACACTGGGTCTGGATATGAGAGAGATACTGGGTCTGGATTTGATACAGACATTGGGTCTGAATTTGATACATATACTGGGTCTGGATTTGATACATATACTGGGCATGGATTTGATACATATACTGGGTATGGATTTGATACAGACATTGAGTCTGGATTTGATACATATACTGGGTATGGATTTGATACAGATACTGGGTCTGGATTTGATACATATACTGGGTATGGATTTGATATAGATACTGGGTCTGGATTTGATACAGACATTGGGTCTGGGTTTGATACAGATACTGGGTCTGGATTTGATACATATACTGGGTCTGGATTTGATACATACACTGGGTCTGGATTTGATACAGACACTGGGTCTGGGTTTGATACAGATACTGGGTCTGGATTTGATACATATACTGGGTCTGGATTTGATACATACACTAGGTCTGGATTTGATACAGACATTGGGTCTGGATTTGATACAGATACTGGGTCTGGATTTGATACAGACACTGGGTCTGGGTTTGATACAGATACTGGGTCTGGATTTGATACATATACTGGGTCTGGGTTTGATAGAGATACTAGGTCTGGATTTGATACATATACTGGGTCTGGATTTGATACAGACATTGGGCCTGGGTTTTGATACATATACTGGGTCTGGGTTTGATACATATACTAGGTCTGGATTTGATACATACACTGGGTATGGATTTGATACAGACATTGAGTCTGGATTTGATACATATACTGGGTCTGGATTTGATACATATACTGGGTTCTCGATTTGATACATACACTAGGTCTGGATTTGATACATACACTGGGTATGGATTTGATACAGACATTGGGTCTGGGTTTGATACATATACTGGGTCTGGATTTGATACATACACTGGGTCTGGATTTGATACAGACACTGGGTCTGGGTTTGATACAGATACTGGGACTGGATTTGATACAGACATTGGGTCTGGGTTTGATACATACACTAGGTCTGGATTTGATACAGACACTGGGTCTGGGTTTGATACAGATACTGGGTCTGGATTTGATACATATACTGGGTCTGGATTTGATACATACACTAGGTCTGGATTTGATACATACACTAGGTCTGGATTTGATACAGACACTGGGTCTGGGTTTGATACAGATACTGGGTCTGGATTTGATACATATACTGGGTCTGGATTTGATACATATACTGGGTCTGGATTTGATACAGACACTGGGTCTGGGTTTGATACAGATACTGGGTCTGGGTTTGATACAGATACTGGGTCTGGATTTGATACATATACTGGGTCTGGATTTGATACAGATACTGGGTCTGGATTTGATATATACACTAGGTCTGGATTTGATAGAGATACAGCTTAACCTCCCCGTATAATATAAGAACTAGAAACATGCATAACATTCAAATGAACACTCGATTTGCAAACACCTTAGATTAGTTTTATCATATCTATATAATATAAGAACTAGAAACATGCATAACATTCAAATGAACACTCGATTTGCAAACACCTTAGATTAGTTTTATCATATCTATATAATATAAGAACTAGAAACATGCATAACATTCAAATGAACACTCGATTTGCAAACACCTTAGATTAGTTTTATCATATCTATATAATATAAGAACTAGAAACATGCATAACATTCAAATGAACACTCGATTTGCAAACACCTTAGATTAGTTTTATCATATCTATATAATATAAGAACTAGAAACATGCATAACATTCAAATGAACACTCGATTTGCAAACACCTTAGATTAGTTTTATCATATCTATATAATATAAGAACTAGAAACATGCATAATATTCAAATGAACACTCGATTTGCAAACACAGTACACCTTAGATTAGTTTTATCATATCTATTAGTTACACTGACATGTGGCAAAACCTCTGATGATTCAACTTTACAACAAATGACCGTTACAAGAAGACAAATAAACATTATAACGACATCGTCTTTACCCAGTGTAATAAGAAGATTGATGAAAGCACCGTCTTTACAGTTCATCCATTTCATGCCAGAAACAATGCATAACGTGCTGTACAATTCAAAGTCCGATGATTATCGTATGTGAAATATTAGAACAATCCATAGCGTGCTGTACAATTCAAAGTCCGATGATTATCGTGTGTGAAATATTAGAACAATCCATAACGTACTGTACAGTTCAACGTCCGATGATTATCGTGTGTGAAATATTAGAACAATCCATAACGTACTGTACAGTTCAAAGTCCGATGATTATCGTGTGTGAAATATTAGAACAATCCATAACGTGCTGTACAATTCAAAGTCCGATGACTTTGAAAAATTTAACTAATAAGTATGCATGTTTGTAAATATGTGTGTGCATATGTGTGTTAGTGTTCTTACTCCATTTGGTATTTATAGTATTGTATGTATGTATGTATGTATGTATGTATGTATGTATGTATGTATGTATGTATGTATGTATGTATGTATGTTGGTGTATGTATGGTTTTATGTATGTATGTATGTATGTATGTATGTGTGTGTGTATGTATGTATGTATGCATGTATGTATGCGTATGTGTGTGAATGTAAGTATGTATGTATGTCTGCATGTATGTATGTATGTATGTATTGGTGCGTGTATATATGTATGGGTGTGTGTATGTATGTATGTGTGTGTGTATGTATGTATGTATGCATGTATATGCATGTATGTATATGTATATGTATGTATGTATGTATGTGTGTATGTATGTATGTATGTATGTATGTATGTATGTTGTTGTTGTTCTAGGGTTTAACGCCATTTTCAGCACAAGATAGGCTATACATGGCGGCCAGTATAAATGGTGGAGGAAGAACCCTGGAAAACGCAGCGAAGATCCACCGACCCACGAGAAGCTACCGGCAGGCTTTCCCACGTACCCACGCTAGCCGAGCCTTATGTATGTATGTATGTATGTATGTATGTATGTATGTATGTATGTATGTATGTATGTATGCATGTATTATGTATGTATGTGTGTGCATGCGTGCGTGGGTGTATGTATGTATGTATGTATGTATGTATTATCATAAAACAGTCCCTCTACCCATTGTTTGTATGTAAAAATGTGTCCCACATTGTTGTTGTGTTTTTTTTTTCGTGTCTGTTTGTTTATGAGTAGGCGAATGTCATTAATAATACATTTATTTTTGCCATCACGTCATTCAGAAGCAGCAGGGAGGGCGAATCATACAAGTTTTTTCCGCAAAAAAACCCTTCTATCAATAATTTTTACAAAAATAACTCTTATTTTGGAAAACAAACCTTTTATTTTAGTAACTATGACAATAAAGATGTCTATTTACTAAAATAAAAGGTTTAATCGTATAATCTAATCTTGGAAAACGTTATTGCGGCGATGGTTTCGATGTGAAATCATCGTGGATTTGCGCCCTCCCTGCTGCTGTTGTTCTCGCGAGAACGGGGATATTTTTTAACTAAATAACGTATCAAGTCCAACTCGATACCGTGTCCGAGGATCATGTAAATTTATCGTCACAAACCCGTGTGGTTTTCGCTGAGCATGACTAAAGAAATTTCTAAATCTATTGAGGTTCATATCTCCGCTGCACCAAGTCTGATGAATATTTCGTAACGTGTGTACGTCAACGCCGTTGAACACTGCAAGGATGTTACAATTGTCTCTGATCACTTTCGGAATTTGGGTATACCGTTGTGTCACATAAATGACATCAGTGTTTTTATGACGACCACGGGAAAATATTCTTGCAGGGTTTGTTTGTTTATCCAACATCACATCATCGTACACTACTAAATTGTTAATTGATCCATCGATGTCATCAATGCCAGGTGCATCATTGATATCAGTTATGAATTCAACTATGTCTTCATCGCGTTCGCTGATTGTTTTTGCACTCTCGTTAAAATCTTTTAGCACTTGATAACATCGCTGATCGTCCACAGACGGGGCAATCAAATATAGCTTATCCCATTTCATCCACTTCATTATTAAATTAAGTAACAACTGCGTCTTACCCGACCCAGATGGACCTATGATAATCATTCGGATAGAATTTGGTAGCACTGAGTTATGCTTGATTGGCTCTCGTCGCTTTGTCGCGGAAAAGTCAGTGATTTCCATTAGATATATCATAAAATAATATGGATTTATATTGTGTGAAATGCCGAGCACGTACCCCAACTACGGATACGACAACAATTACAACAAAAAATAATCGACAAGCGCTCACGGGTAAGTGTGAACGATGTGGCACAAAAAATTTTAGATTTATTTTAAAAAAAGCGGAGGTGATATCGCAGCCAAGTTAACAGCGCTGCCAGGAGCTCCGTGGGCTAAATATCCAGGAGAAAAACATCTTCCAGGATATAATTACTGTGGTCCAGTAACCCGACTTGATATCAGACTTGATGACCAAGATCAACCCAAACCAGGTGAGTACCCGATAAATGCTATTGATAGCGCGTGCCATGCTCATGATGTAGCTTACCGAAGCAAGGATTTGCAATAGCGCCATCTCGCGGACGTGAAATTAATTCATGCGTTAAGTGCCATCCCTGATAAATCTTTCAAAGAAAGGTTAGCATCCTGGTTGATAAAAACTGCAATGAAAGGTAAATTAGCGTTAGGTACTGGTATATAATGGAGTCGATTTATTATTCCCCAAATGGATATTGGAGAGGTAACGCTGCAATCAGTAAACTCGCTAAAGCAGCAAAGGTTACGGCGGTTACTGCCAAAAATTGGCTATCGAAACAGGCAATATGGCAAATTTATTTACCACCGCCTAGCCAAATCAACTTTGCACATTTCAATGTTAGTGTGCCCAACGAAGTTCATCAGGCTGACATACTATTTCTGCCACATGATACAGTTCGTCGGAAAACATATAAATACGCGTTAACCATAGTTGATGTTGCAAGTAGATACAAAGATGCGGAACCGTTAACAACTAAAACAGCGTCTGAAGTAGCCGATGCGTTTAAACGAATTCATCAGCGAGGACCTGGACCACAAGGTGGTCTACGATGGCCACATCTGCTACAAGTTGATCCTGGCAAAGAATTTCAAGGTGCGGTATCATCGCTGATGAAGCAACATAACGTTATCATACGACGAGGACATACTGAAATTCATCGTGATCAGGCAATCGTTGAGAGATTTAATCGAACACTCGCCGAAAGATTATTTGGATATCAATACGCGAAAGAATTTATTCAAGATGCGAGATCGCGCGAATGGGTTGCAAGATTACCAAGTGTGATAACTGCGTTAAATAACGAGATTACCCGAGCCACCAACATGAAACCTGCCATCGCGATCACAAAAAAATATATACGACATGATTCTTCAACATTGGCAGCGTCGGCGCCAGTGCTGGGTAATGTTACAGTTAGATATTTATACGAACCAGGCGAACTTGAAGGTGGTAAACGAAGAGCGACTGATCCCATTTGGAGTGTTACCACACATAACATATCCACCGTGACAAGATCCACTGGCAGACCAGCAATCTATAGATTAGATTCAACTGCTCCTCAACGCGGATTCACCCGTGAGCAACTTCAGGTGATTCCCGATGATAAACAATTACCGCCAAAATCACTAAAGTGATCCACACTTAAATAGCTGCAGCGGCGCCTCTGCGTCTGTTACACTCAAGACAGGTCAACATGATATTTTCACGTGTGTGGCCAAGTTTGCTATTTTTTCTGTCTAACGTAAACTGTCTTGTGTCATTTTTCGGATATCGCCATAACATTACACAATTGCAATTCGCGCAATGATTATTTTGTTGTTGTCGCAGCGTAATCACGAATTCAACATCCAAACGTTGATCAAACTCCCGATTATTTTTTTTGTCGCTGTGTTTGCAATCGGTTAATTTTTTTCTTATCGTGTTCGTCATCGTTGACTCATCAACGGCTGATGTCGTTGACGTATCTAATACAATTCTTCCCAGTTGAGACATTCTTCGCACTCTGGACACAGCTAAGTAAACTAAATTTGACCACTCGATGCGATCATCAACAGTCCAGACTTTTGTGTCTTCGATGGTTAATCCCTGCGCGGAGTGAATTGTCATAGCATATCCTAACACCCATGGAGATTTATTCATAGCAAGTGCAGCATCAACAGCACTCATATCAACTAACACAATAGCATTTAACACTAACTGTTGCTTCGTTGATTTTCCTGGAATATCAATATCGATATTTTGCAATCGTGTATCATCTGGTCTATAACATAACGGTACCGGCAACGTTGGGAATTTTTCTCGATGTAGTTGAAATAATCGCCGCTGAAGTCTGTCTCTTACTACTTTTCTACTTGCCACTATGAGATCACTTGGATTCCAACTTTGACAGAAGTCTCTCATGGATGTCCTTGGAATTACCTTGCGCATAACTACGCATTGAATTTTATTATTTTGCAGCCTAATCAGCTTTCTAAACGTCTTTAGTTTTTCATCAAGTGCTCTAACATCGTCAGACACTTCTTCGTAATAATCAACAAAATTCATTAACCAATCATGCGGAGATTCACCTGTAAACGGCGGTGGTTGACCATGATCACCGCACATAATAACTGCAGTATTCTTCTTCATCAACCATTCAAGAAACTGCTTTAGCGTATCCAACGGTACAGTGTCTATTTCATCCCACACAATTTTCTCAGGAATAAACTTTGTGCCCATTCGTTCAGGAGTCCATGTACCTCCGCTGTATTTGAAAAAACTGTGATATGTACAAGAATTAACTCCGCGTTGTTTCATCTCCCTGGCAAGTCTATGTGTGGGTGTTAACACTATCATGTCAGAATTTCAAATAACTCAATTACTCGAGTTGTCTTACCACAACCACCTGGTCCGTTTAGATAAACAGTTCTGTGTCTGGCAACAGGATCATACACAGATGGTAGCGCTGACTTTGTTAGCGTCGAAGATATCATCGCTGATTCACGATAAACGTCTTCGACGTCAACATCAGCTGATTCACAATATCCGTGTAATCTTTCATTTTTCACTCTCCAGCACCCCCATGATGAAGATTCCGTTACGACGCTATTTACCAGCGGTAAGTATTTGCTATCGATGTAAAATGAATCTGTTGCAACTCTCATTGCGGTATCAGGAAATCTATTTACCATCGATAGCAAATTTATAGAAACATAAGACAACATTGAAGATCTCAAATGTGTGTACTGACATGATTCTCCATCAAGGTAACTAACAATCGTGCCTAATTTTTTTCCGTTCGACAACAACGCATCTTCGCGGTGACAAAATACATCTCTTGCGGCGGCGTCAGCTATTATAAAATTCAATTCGGCATCATCGAAAATTAATCTATTGTGATGTATTTTGTGATCATACGCTCCTCCTTGAGTAAATTTACCTATTAATCTTCGTCCGAGATCCTTCGCTACACTTTCACTGTTGCTAAGGTAAATCTTAAGCATTTCGGGAGTCCATTTTTCCATAACTTCTTTTTCAACAACGACAATTGGTTTTGGTAACCAAACTTCAGTTTGTCGATGATAACATATAATTGCTTCACCGACAGTCAACGACGTTAGCACGCCACTGTCAAGCATGTATCGCAGCAACACAATAGGAACCCAACCTTTCTCTGCGAAATGTCTGCCGAACCATACATAATTGATCGGGTGCAACTTCGTAGCAAATCGAAATGATGTCACCCGGGCGAACCCAGTTAAGTCAAAATCAGGTAGCGGTCCATCAACGGATACTCTTGTCATCAAGTTAGTCGGATGTCCAAATCTAGTAAAATATTCACTTATGAGCCGTACCCGAGAAAGCTTCCGGGGTAACACGCAATCATATCCACGGATATCATATCGCGATGATCATACCAGGTATTCCACAACCCGCCATGACCATATTCAACACAGCTCAGCTCGATATCCTTGAGGAAATTATCGCGAGTTGGTTTCCATGAATTTCGTTCCCTGGCTATGTGAGCGGCAACACTTGGAACAGTAAAACAGCGCGTCAGCAACTGATCTAACAAAGACTCATCAACGGAAACTGAGTATTTTTCCGCGAGTGTTTTCATTTCGTGTTGTAACGACTCAGTTCGGTATACTTCTCCGTTGGGTCTTACAAACTGATCATACTCGGAATCTTCATTACTTTTAAACAACCATACCGACACAGGATCTGTTTTGCTCGCTTTTTAAATACAATCAAATATGTTTCCGTGATAATATCTCACAACACGGTCTCGCGGAAATATCCTAACTGATTCAGTCCAAGCATGACTGTTATGATCAATAATTGTTATTGGTGATCCATAACAGTTGTATTTTGATTTGTATAGTTCTTCTCCGGTCAGCAATTTCACAGTTATAGGAAATCTCAATAGCCGTTCCAACGCAGCAACATCCGCTATTGATGCTCCGCTATCTCTGACTCGATTAGCCCATGTTGTTATCTTGGATTTTCTCGACGGTGTTAAACCGTTGCCTCGCATTGCGTTGCTGAAATGTTCCATTACTCGCTCGGCTACACAATTCAACGTCGACGACGTAGTCGTACACGCAGTCATTCGTATCGGAGCGAGTTTATCAATTTTTGGTTTTTTTACAACATATAACCCGTAAATGACTGCAGTTACAGGATACGCTCTGACATAATATGGAATATCAATTCCAACGAGCATTCCTGGTCTGCTACGACGACCTAACAAAACTGTTTTTCCGTTGGCAAGGACAGGATCACGTTTATCACGGATAATCCATTGTTGATCACCGAGTTCGTCATCGACACCGACGATAAATTTTATCAGAATATAATATTTGCTATCATCAAGATATTTAACAATGTTGCCCGCGCGCGTATCTGTCATCGTGCCGTCGATGACATCATCCCGGAAAGAATCTTCCCCGAAAAGATCTTCAAGAATATCTTCGGAGACATCTTCGGAACTCTCACGGATAATTTTATACGTCGAGAATACGTGACTTGCACCATCATCACGAAATTCCTGTTTCGCGCGCCCGATGATGCTATTCAGCGTTGTTAAATCCTTTCGTTGCGCATCACCGGTTAACCTATCAAGGTCAAATCTCCTCCCGGCTGGTCTTATCGATGACAATCTGTCAAATTCTTCTTCCATATATAACGGTAGAACAAATATATCTAATTAGAAAAATAGCAAATATATATGCCTGAAAACTATTGTCAATGGAAAATTGCAGGGACTAAACAGCGATGCCAGCGAAGATGTGTCGGCGAATATTGTGCATCTCATAATCAAAATTTCAAGCGATGATCCAACGGCGGAGTTACTTGTGCCGTATGCGATATTGCAATCCGTGGAAAAACAAAATTATGTTCAGGTTGCGGCGGTAAGAGATT
The DNA here is from genome assembly GCA_028554795.2 of Sinohyriopsis cumingii. Lineage (NCBI taxonomy): Eukaryota > Metazoa > Mollusca > Bivalvia > Unionida > Unionidae > Sinohyriopsis > Sinohyriopsis cumingii. The sequence goes on along the minus strand of CM068842.1, from coordinate 8,209,940 downwards.
TCGCGAGCTCGCCAGGTATTACCAGCGTAAGCATAATCGTATCTTCACAGAACAGGAATACATCGACAACCACCCGAACTATTATTTAAACAAACAAAAGGCATCTAGTATAGCCAAATGGAATTCAGAAGACATCCAATCTACGATAACTACGAATCTTCAGCAGATGGAACCGTTAGAAGCAGTAGATTAAAAACCCCACTCGGAAATGTTTGTAATAGTGGTTATAAAAAATTAAGGTTTATCGCGGCGGCGAAGGAAAAAATTATTATCTTCACAGATTTATTTTTGAGTGTTTTCATGGACCGATCAAGCAGGGATTAGTTATTGATCACATCAACAGAGATAAATTAGATAACCGCATAGAAAACTTAAGAGCTGTTACTCAGAGTGAAAACATTCGTAACACAACAAGAATTTATCATCAGATTAATCCGATACCTGTTATTGCTGTTATCATCGATGCCGATGACGACGACGAGATAGAATTTCCATCAATGTATTCTGCCGCCAAATATTTTGGTATAAATAAGTCATCGATTTGCAGGAATATCAACGCGCTGACAAAAAAAGTATACTCGGAAAAATACGATAAATTTATATCTTTTTATGAACCTGCCTAACGTTGACAGTAAATTAAAGACAAAAAAAACGCTAATGTATATGAACGAAGAAACCATTGCAACACTTACCGATGAAATCAATGCCGTGAGAAAATTCGCCACAAACAGTGAAATTTTTAATTCTACGTGGTTGACAGATCAATACGATAGCATCGTAGAAGCTCGCGCACAAGGTTATAAAACTCATAAGCGCGAATACAGAATAGCGAAGCTACTCAATGATGAACTTCGATCTAAAATTATTTATCAGCACCGAGACCAAATTAAGGTTTTCGTGCCGGCAGCCCGCACCATAAAAAGGGTCCTCGACGACATCGGAAAAATATTCGAACAAGAAAAACTCTCAAAAGTTCTTTCTGATCAGCTCGATAAATTACTTATTGACGAATAATAATTCCTGATAATAATTTCCCGGAAAAATTTCCCGATAATAAATTATGGAAACAATTATTTTAGCGAACAATTGCAGTGTTTTTGACAAAAAAAATTTTTCGCATATTTTTTTACGTCGTCGTAATAATTTTCCTGATAATAATTATCAGGAATTTATTATGGGTAATAATTATTACGACGATAATTTTTTTCGCATTATCATATGAAGGTAATTCTCGATGTCGAACAAGTCAAACAAATTCAACTTCAGCGTGGCGTTGTTCCGATTGCTGATATCGCCAAACGGTTTCGTGTCGGTTATAACAGAATTTACGAAATATGGCACCAATGCGATCCTGACTCGATCAGACCAAAAATTTCAACGAAACCTAATCACGCCGATATAACATCGTTGACACGTCAGCGAGATTCTGCAACAGAGCGCTGCCAACAACTCGAAGAAAAAATAGCGCAGTTAACGGCAGCTAATGACCAACTCGTCATTGACGTGTTAAGTGCCCGCGAAGAATCAACTAGATTAACGAGCACAATAACTTCCATGGATGCAAAATGTCTTGAATTAGGTGTGACCATGCATCTTGAAAAGACAATTCAAAAGCTAAAAAACAACAGAGCTGCAATCGAACAAGAGTTTACCCGACAACAACAACACAATCAACAACTCAGCGAGAAGCTTAACAAACTGAAGCAAGATAACAGCAAATTAGCGAAGAAACTTACCCCCGCGGATAAAACCGCGGCGGATTTATCCGCCACGAAGAAACCCACCGCGGGGAAACCCAACGCGGAAAAACTCGTCAGTAAAAAAAGAAACGAGTAAAGATTGCCCCGGAAACACCATGTGTTTCAGACTGGGAGCAACAACTTCGTCAACTTGAAGCGAAGTTCCAATGAGAACTCAGTTGAAGCTGGAAGCTTCTCTCTCAACAACTCAACACGATTATCATGATTCGTTCAAGAAATTTAAGCGCATCAACGGCGTGTATCGGTTGATCAACTTTATATTCGTCGTGGTATTCATGGTAGTCTTCAAGGATTCGATGGCGTTTACCGTAGCCGTACATGATTCTGAAGAAATGTGATTTTTCATGATCGTCATACTCTTCTAAGAAACCATATCGGGAAAACTTCAGCGGCAACGTTAGCGGGGGGTGATTATATGACTTGCTGCTGACGTGGCGTGGAAAGTACTTGACGTTGTCAAACACTGACACGTATTTGATTCCAACATACGATACCGCGTTGACGTCGCAACGTCGCTGACAACGAACATCTGAGAAACATGAAAATCTCATCGCGCTATATTTGCTTGAATATATATGTTTAAATGCAATATCAAGGAATATTTCCGCCCGCGAGAACGTTATCTAACTGTTCCCTGGTCAAACACGAATGTGCATAGTTCAAAATTTCATCATCGCTGAAGAACACGTAAATGTAATCACGATCACGCAATCGTTCGACATCGTCGTGACTCAGCAACATCTTATCGGTGCCGTCGCGGAAACACCGTATCCGGGTTTCTCCCAGACGATGATGAAATGGTGCATTAAATGCGGCTCTGATCGCATCGGCAAGTTCTTTTCGGTCAAATATGTGAACGCGAACGTGCTGGTAAAAATCTTCGATTTTTTCAGTCATATACATATGTGTTTATTTAATATAATTTATCACGACGGTGCTGTCGCTGATTACGATGCCGTTGGCGTTTCCTTCCACGGGGGAGAAGCTTCCAGCTTCAACATCGGAATCACAACAATCACTGGAATCACTGGAATCACTTTGTGATTCAGATTCAGATTCAGATTCAGAATCAATTTGTGTTTCAATACTTTGTGTTTCCCAATCGGAATCGCTCTGCGATTCACTGTCGTAATTCGAAGATTTCAGGGACATGCTATGTTGTTATGATATCGCTAATTGAAAGATTTCACCAGCAGGCCTATGCTGATGGTCTCCCCACGCAGGTCCAAAAGTCTACCCTGCTGGTCAGTGACTTTAAAATTTATCCTTGTCAGCGTAGGGTTATGACACCGCAGAAATACAGGATTGATTGGCTCTTGCACAATCAAAAATCCAGGTGGTTCTCTAGGAGTAAATGAATACAGTATAAACCCCTGCTGGGCTTGATTTGATATTGTTGTGTATATGTTGTAGCTGCCATCGATTACATCACATACAAGATTGACCGCGACGACATCAGTGATATTTACGATTCCCGGAGAAATATGCCGGCCATCGCTCGCTGTGGAATTATTGTGTGCTAAGATAGTTGGCGATGGCAATATTCGCTTATGTTGTGCAAGTATGTCATCGAAGTGCTCATCGACGATATCAGTGACGTGTTTTTGTAGCGTGGCCACGGGGACGTATCCTGGTATTTTAAAATTCGGTAATGCAGCTTCGCTCAACGAGTACTTATCCAAAAATTGTTGTTTAATGATGGAGCTACTGTTAGTTACTACCTGAATCATTCGTTGGTTAATATATTCCATATCTGCGGCAATCTGATTTAATATTTCGATTTGCTTAATAATTTCTCCACGTGAACCTGTTACATCAGAAAGATGTTCTTGGAAGCGTTGCCGTAGATGCGCTAGTTGCGCGCGGTGCTCCAGATTAATAGTTTTAAAAAATTCAGTAATTTCGCTCAGATAAACACGAAATCCTAATCCTCCCACTCCCGTTGAATATGTTGTACGAGTAAAAGTCCACACAATATCGCCGCCATCGCTGAGAGGCGGGATCCACCTATCCACCGTTGCGCTTTTTATATCATCCAGACGCGGCCTATAAACCGGTGTAATTCCGTGATATGACTTCGCGTCAGTGATATAATCGGATTTTTCGGGTGCAGGGGGTGGTATCGGTGGTACCGGTGGTGGATTTTTAGGCCATCCTAATACTGTTCTGATTGAACTGTTATAGATATCAACGGCGTAACCCGGTGTTGAGATTTCGATGATCGTGGACAGCGTTGGCTCGTGTGCTGTTATGCTGATCTTTGCTTCTTTTCCGGCGATTCGTTTTATTTGATGCTGTATTTCTTTGTTGATTTCTTCTATCTGATAACTCCCAGTGGGTAACGCAATGACGTTCCAATCTGGTGTGCCGTCAGGTTTATTCTGATACGAAAAAACGAATGAGTTATTCGACGATTGTCCGTGAAATGATGTCGACCTGATATTGGGCCAACTGTGATATACTCGTAATTGTGTCAGTGCTATTTCGGTGACTGGAATTGCAGTTGGAAAATTAATATCGAATTCAGGTTGCGTCGAGGACACTGATATCATTGTGGTCCTTACCGGAGTTGTATTTGCGGCTATCTCTTGAAGTATCTCCGTCATTATTTATCTTCATCGTTTTCAAATTAAAATTCTTTGCACGCTTGTAATCGTTGTATATGCCAGACATCAACGTGAATTCGGAGTCTGATATTGTTGTATCGTCAAGGCTGGATGACATCAACGAGGACAATTTCGAGTGGGCGCTGTTGGCCGCGTTGGCTAGTTGTTGATACTCGTGTAGTTTTGTTATCGCGCACGAGGATATTTTTTTTGCAATTATATTAGCAACTCCTGCGATCGTCGTTGATGCCGAAATTGTGATTGTGATCGCGATTGCAGCAGTTACTGGTGTCAGCGCTGATAATAGCACACCCGTGGATGCAACTACCGCGGATACCGAATATACTGTAATGTCCAGCGCGGTCACACGCCGTTTATATTTTTTTATTTTTGTTGCGCATCTGTCAATGGTGGTTTTCAACGTGGATTACCATTCGCGTACCTGATCATACCGGTATTGCTGAGCGTCTAATGACAGAGTCATTAGTGTTGTAGTTGATGATGATTTCATTATTTGAAATCGTTGGCGATTTTCAATTACTGGTAATTTTCAATTACGTAACCAATTGAGGTGTTTCTGCGACGAATTCCAAACACCACCAGTAAGATGTTGCGGTTAATTTCTCGTGTGCGGCTTCAAGTATAAATATTTCTTCGGTTCCGCTGTTTAGTATTACAGTTACAACCCCGGAATACTTATCGGTGGAATGTCTCCAGGGAAACGTTGTGAAGATTTCAAACTTAGCAGCGGAAAACACAGACAACCTGTACACGCCAGTGGCTGTTGCTGTATATTTGAGTGAATTATTTTGTCGGGACCATGTTGCGAATCCCGATGATACCGTGAATACGTTGTTGGTGATATGCCCCGGGGTAACTCCAGTGGGGACTTTAATCAAACTGGTTTTGTTAACGATATCCTGTTGTGTTTGTTTGATCGTGTCAATGTCGGTCTTGATTTCAGAAAGTTTTACGTCGACGACTGAAGGAACCCCAAAGAATTTATCCACGGTCTCACCAGTTTTTTGAAGGTTTCTTCGAAATCTTGTAAACGCGCCCACGTGAACATCATACTCTGCCCGCAACGTGGCTAGTTTATCGTTAACGACGCTAGTGCTTGTGTCTACATATTTTTTGTTGGTGGCATCTTCGAGACCTTCCGGATCCGCTAACACAGTTATTTTATTTTTATTCATGCTGAGTTCACCTGTCATTGTATCACCGCTCTTCGCTACACGCCCCCGGGCGGCTTTCTGTGCATCATCTCGAAGCGCCGCGATTGATATCGACGAATCTCTGATTCTGCCGCTGTCAGTGAATACAACGATGTTGTCCGTGACAGCTCCAATAACCCTGCGAATTATGTCATTCCACTTAATGTTACTGGTTCTTAGCTTGCCGTGCCTATCTTGAAAAATAACAACCTCATCTGGGTCTATCCCGGTCAGATTTAAAAGATCATCAATTTCATCTTTGGTCGCATACGCTGATAAATCGATATCTTTTTTTTTCTTCCCTTGTTCTGCTTGATCTTCCGTAAATATCAACCATTATCAATTATGGGGTTGTTTAAATTTGGAAATCACATCTGTGGTGTATTCATGCACGACTTTGTGCGGAGGAGTTTTTGGGTGTTTTGTTATCGCGGAAAGAACGTTTAAAACCTCCTGACCACAAATGGGAGGATCAATCAGTGTTTGTGTTGGTAACGTTGACTGCCAAACTGGAATGTTGGAAAATCTTTGGACGTACCTGAAAAACTCAACTGGCGGTGCTAGACCGTACGAATCGAAATAGATAATTCCACGCGGATCGATCGCGTAAGCAACCCAATGAGTTCCAGGACCTTCTTTGTTATCGAGATTAATAATACCGGTTTCTGTGCTCGCCGGTCGTGCTGGTAATTCATCTCGCATAAATACACCTCTGAAATGTTTTATACGTAATTGTTTAACAGCATCAAGCAAATCAAAATTACTCGCTGGAAGCTTCAACATCGGTGTAAAATCCTTTGGATTTTTTAAAACCTCTTTGGGTACCATGACGCCGGAGTTCCCGGTAGTCTGAGACCGGATCCCTTTTTTTGTATCCTTTCCCGGTGGCTTTCTTTAGTGCCATTCCAGCTGCGGTTCCAACAGCTCCTAACGCGGCTGCTTTTGCGACTGCGGGAGCATCAGCAGCTATCAGTGCTGGTATCGCGGCGAGAAGAGGAAGTATACCGCCGGTTTTAACCATATCTTTGACAGCGGCCGGAGAGAGATCAAGTCGAACTCCAGTCGTTGCTTGTTTCGCTTTATTGAAATGTTTTTGTTGGGTTTTAGTCAATGACAGTTTGTTTGGACCGCCCGCTAGCTGATCGTGTTTTAGTGTTATTGATGTCCCACATGTGCTCGCGTTCTTCGATTGTAATTTCTTCACCTGACCAGGAGTCAGTGTGACATTAACATGACTGTATGACATTTTATTTAATACGATGTTGATCTAATTGCATTGTTAAAACAATGCTACAAGTTTTCCACTGGTGCATCAATGACTCTCATTCGGCCGCCAGCACCTTCAAGTAACATTGCTTTATCGGAAAGTATGACCGCGATTGCTCTAGCACCTCCAGGAAGTGGTGGTGCCGCAGCTGGTACTCGAGCCAGGCGAGCCCGAATAACTATATCAACGACAGATTTTCTGAATAAATCCAAATGTTCCAACGAAAAGTAATAGATCGGATACAACGTTGTAAAATCACGCTGGGATATCTGCAGCCCAGTGTCAACGTTTTGATCACGCCCATCATAGGGCATCAATCGATAATATGCCCGTGCAACATCATTTTGTTCAAAATTTAGATTGATATCCTCAGCGGGTTCTTGATGTCCGTTTATTCTTAATGAAACTTCAGAAACTCCAAGTGTGTCAAATATCATTGGATTTGCTTCCTGGTTATTTATTCTAGAATTTGCCTGAAACGCGATAAATATATGTCGCGCTGCTGATACTCCCTGTTGTGATCCCAATTGCCACGTGAACAGTCCAGGAGCGTTGATAGAAGTACTATCTGTTGTCATTGCTAACCATGATAACAACGATTTTCCACCTTGATCCATAAAAGAAAGTAATTTTTGTTCTTCAGCGATTGATGGAGTCATTGTTGGCATCCACAGAGATAGTTTACTTAACTCTACTTGACCAGGATCAACTCCAGCAGCTCGCCATATTGCATCATTATTAGAGTTTTTTCTGACAAGCGTTACTGTGTGTTTGGCACCAAATATAACCTTTCGGACATCTCTACAAAATCCAAAAATATGAGATAGTGGAATAGCACAGGAAAACTCTTCGTCGCCGCTCAGCATTGCTCGACGCGCGGCAAAACCCAAGTTGAAATTTTCGTTCATGGCTGCAACTGCATCCCCGGCCGCGTTCATCGTTACATTTCTATTTTCGGGATGATCAGATGTGTCCTTTACAAACATCATTGTTGGACCAGCTGATCTTGTGTAATCATCAGAATATCTTGCAAGACCAAGTATTGTTGTGGCAACATCAACATTATCCAAACACGACTCAATATCTTTTCCATCAATCGAGTATGTGGCTTTGCTAAATAACGCCATCACACCATTATTAACAAAACCAACACGATCGCCTATTTCCGTATCCAGTACCGTCCGCTTTTAAGATTCTACCTGTGACTTCAATAAAAGCCTCACAAGGCAGAAAATATCTACTTGTATCATGAATTTGAAACTCAATTCTCCCCGGCGCGTTAGGTGTTTTTGCATCATAAGAATAAAATTGATAATCGCGCAAGGATTCATCCTTTCTGACTGGTTTAACCATATCAAATGCTACGTTGGATATGCGCTGAAACATCTTATTGTAATACATTGTTATCTAAAACGAAGACCACTCCCCGCTACTAAACTTGAAGCTATATTTTTTTCTATTTCTTTGGAAGGTATCAGCGACGCTAGTTTTTGATTTGCAGTTTCATTTATTATTTTGCTAACATTTGCAGGCATATCCGCAGTGCTTGGTAATTTTACCGGCGGAGGCTTTCTGCGTATTAATCGTGCTAGTCTGTCCTTGATCGCCGTGAACACTTTGCCGGCAGCATCACCGATTACACCAGAAGCTTTATCTCTAATAACATCAATAGCTTTTGACGATAATTGTTTTGCAATTGGTCCCGCCTTTGGAGCTATTCTTGTAAACAATCCTTGAACAACATCTCCAAGTCCATCTCCATAATATGCACTGTAAACAGGACATCGCGAATTTACCACTCTCTCTCGTCGGGTCATATGATGAGAGTCATGTATGATCATTTTATTTAATTAGTTATTTCTCTAATCGACTTCAATCGCTGTCCACGAGTTCATCAATAAGTTCTCGATAGATGTGAGTATCCATGATGCCGCCGCGAAATAGTCGCTGACAGATATCAGCCGCTTCATTAATTATTTCCGGAGAGTTATTTCCAGCTCGTTTTCCTCCGATGAGAACTTCTAACCGTGATACATCATTGAGAACATTATCAGGACAAACAGCTAGACCAGATCCGGTTTTTGATTGTTGTTCTACAATTCTTGGGGCTAAAACATCTTGCGGTAAACTTTCAGGAGATGTTGTTAAACCAATTATCGGCGACCTAGTTGGCTCGGATTTTTGACGACGTGGACTTTGTTCAGATGCAACCTCATATTCACTTAACGGGACTAGGTCAGTATCTATTATCCTCTGCCGTTGTTGTTGTAAAGGTGCAGAAGGTTTCTGCTGGGAGGATTCTAGTTGTTTTACCTCTTCGTTATAAACTCTTTTCACTTCTTCAAGGAGACCTCTGTATTCTAAATCATCGTCTCTGGCTTGTTTTTTGTTTTTATATATACGATATATCCATTTAATAAAATTATCATCATTCACGTTTTCAAAACCGGGTTTTAAGATACTAGATTTATTAAACATACCAATTAATATTTTTCTGGGCAATTCTTCTCTTGTAGTATTTCTAATATCTTCAGCAAAACCCTCCCTAAATTTTGCAATCAGTCCAGTATTTTCCTTTATTGGTTTGGACGCGAGTTCAGTACGAATTTGCCCAATACCTTCAAGTATTTATTTGACGACGGATGGAGGTTGAGCTGTTGGATCTCGTAAAATCTTTTTTGTTTGTTTGGTTCTTCTAGCAATCTTTTCAGTCCGCTCAGCAGTTTGTTTTAGCACTGGAAGAATACCCTTTTCATCCCCCAATAAAGCTTCTTTGGTGACCGCCGCAGCTTTTTCAGTAGCTGTTGTAACGGGTTTAAATAATTCTTCTACACCTGTTGCAAATTCAACTTGTGCTTGCTGCCGTGCTTGTAATTTTTCTCTGACACTATCACGAACAGGAAGAAATTTTTTTATTGCTTCTAGTCGCTCTCGAGCTAGTCTAGCGGAATGTGATTCTCCGATATTTGCCATTATTGTTTAATCCAAATTTTTAATTCCACCGATAAACCTTTTAGTTAAAAAATATCCCCGTTCTCGCGAGATCAACAGCAGCAGGGAGGGCGCAAATCCACGATGATTTCACATCGAAACCATCGCCGCAATAACGTTTTCCAAGATTAGATTATACGATTAAACCTTTTATTTTAGTAAATAGACATCTTTATTGTCATAGTTACTAAAATAAAAGGTTTGTTTTCCAAAATAAGAGTTATTTTTGTAAAAATTATTGATAGAAGGGTTTTTTTGCGGAAAAAACTTGTATGATTCGCCCTCCCAGCTGCTTCAGACCTATCAAAGTCACTTTTCCTTCCTTTTCCGAGTTAATTTTTCTAAACTGAATAATGTTTCGTCCGTCATGTTGCCCTGTTTGTACAATCGCCGTAGGTAATTTTGCTGATATTTTTGGTACCTATCGTGAAATTCACAGTTCCTTACTAACATGAACATTTCTATTTTGTTACCCACCGAAATAAGGAAGAAAACACAATGACACAGTAGCATCTTGTTACAGGTGCAATACCTGTAAAAACATATAGGCATTTTGTTGTCATATTTACAAAATAGTTATCGTCGTTACCAGGCCTGGCCCTAAGGATGTGCGGGGATCAAGACAGCATGCGGAGCCCATTGCAGCAAGGGATGGGCTGAGCCCCAAGCAAAAAAATAAAGACAGCCATTATACTAAGGGTGGTCAGGTGATAATTTTGGCTGTGCAGCGTGCCGCACTTAGTTAAAAACAATGTCTATATCAAGCAGAAAAGAAAAAACAAAAAAAAACAATAACATTTACCTGACTGACTTAACCGTGAAATAAATGAGCACCGAGTCTTTTCTTAGGTGCTCGACTTTTCTGCAGAGCCCATAACTTCAGTTTGGTACAACACAGAAAAGTCAATAATGGCTTGATGAACAAGCAAAATATCTCAGGAGTAAAACAAGCCATATAGTATGGTCGTGTGCCCTTAAAGACGGAAATAGCAGAAAGAAATCGAGGGTTATGGGTGGAACGAAGTATTTGGAAGTTACGTACGTTCTCTCTTATATTTTATGATAGAGAGGGTCCTATGTCAGATCGGGTCATGGGGGTAATCTAAGGTATTTTTGTCACTCTGTATAATTTCTTTCCTTCAGATTATTGTAGGGTTTTTTTGTGTTTTTTTTTCAACATCAAGCTCGCGTCGAGCACCTGTGGGTTTTCGCTGCTGTGGCACTGAAGAAACCTCAAGTTAATGCCACAGGTATGTTACTATATATAGAACAATGATGTACATAGCTGGGTGAAACCAACATTTGTTGGGAACAAAATAATCCGATTACTCACTTCTAGCACCATGTGCTTTAAGACTGTATTTCAGATGCAATATAGTTCAGTGAGTGCGGCACATTTGATTAGAGATACATAACTTCTCGTAACTGAGAGTGACGAGGATATCTAATTTTAAAAATATTTCATGCTGTTTATATTAAATGGCCAACTCACAATGTTTTTTTCTTCAAACAATGTTTTTGTCACGAAATGTTTAGTTTTCATAGGAAATGAAAATCAAGGAATTGAATTTACTTTTTTTTTTATTTCAGATGATACACTTGTGAAAAACTTCTGCTTACAATAAAACCCTGTGTAAGTTTGAAACATACATGTATATAATTCTACATACTGCATGTTACGTCAAATGCCTTACCGAATACTTTTTAATGATTTTTTTTAATACTATGTTCTGTTTTATAAATAGCTCAAGAAGTTGCCCGGATCAAGGACCATATATCACAAAGAAAAACATAATTTGTAAAATATTTGTACAAAGAAAACATTAATAAAATTTTTCTTATCTCCAGTGAATATATTGCTCAGGAAAAATTTCAACGAATATTTTAAAAGTGAATCTTCCACTTTATGAACGAACTTCTTAATTGTATGGTTTCGTGTACTATTAAAGACACTGGAAGTGAATCGAAGATAATGAAAGCAGTATCCTGTTGATTTGGGGTTTAATGCCATTTCTTAGCGCAAGATAGGCTATAAATGGTCGAGGAATAATCAGGGAAAGACCCGGGAAGAACCCCTAACCCACAGTAAGCTTTTAGCTTTCTCACATACCCACATTGGCCTAGCCCGAGACTCGAACCCAAGCGAACAGAGGTGAGATGGCAGTGATCGATAAAGGCAAAGGCTTTAGACCACTCTGCCAGCCGTGGCCCAAATAGGAATATCAATTACTATAGCAAAATATATGATACAAATGATTGGCAGAGCCGATGTTGATTTTTATCGATATCGCCATACATTCGTGTCATTAATTATCATATACGAGTAACAGATAACAATTCCACGAAGATGATGTACTAGTTCAGACAATGTTCGCCAGTAGAAGAAAAAAAAAATGCGTGACAGATAAAGTCTCGGTAAATCCCAGTAACATATGTCACTACCTTCTTCACATTGTAAAATCTACATTCGTTGTCCGGGTATAGATGCTACTCGACAAGGTCACTAGCAGACGATATTCTGACCATTTTACCTGGACGACGAGCAACCTGGCAGTTTCTCCTACAGACCGTTTCACTGTTATTATCTCCCCTTGAAGACACCAGAGGGCGTCTCGGTGCAACTCACTTCCGGATAGTTCAGTCAAAATGTGATAGGTTATCCCGCTCACATTCCGCAAGCAAGATCGATATCTCAATATCTTAAAAAGAAATTCTATCAATATTTGATCAATTGATTTTACATCTTTTAGTTTTTTCACCTACTTGCGCTGTTTCCAGCTTTCAAATAAATGTTCTCAGTCCATTTCATTATCTTTCCATTACTACCTCACGCTCTAGTTTGTATTATTTGATTGTACGAAAGTGTATCGCTGCGTAAAAAGATTGTTATTGCAATTGATCTCGCTTGAAGAATAATGAAAATATGTTTATCTTTTACAGCTTTAATCATTGCAGTTACTGGAGGTTGAACGACAACGAGGAAAAATTCTAACTTCTTTAGGTTCTTTTATTATTGATTTAGACTGTTGCATTTCTTTTAATGTTTATTATATTTTTCACGAAATAACATGAGTTATATCCAGGCAGGATATATTTTTTTCTTCTTCAAAATGCACAAATGTCATCCACGCTTGAACCGACAGGCGCACGTATGAGTGTCCTTGATGATTATTTTAATTTTATTTCCTTGAACGGTTGGAATTTGTACAGTATACAGTTTGGAGAAATATCGATGTTAGACACACTATGCACATATAGGACATATGTGGCCCTCACCTATCTGCCTCTCTGTCTGTATGTCTGCCTGTCTCACCAAAATTTACCATTTTTAACCTTCTCGTGGGTCGGTGGTTCTTTCCGTGTTTTTCCCGGGTTCGTTCTCAACCATTAATACTGGTCGCCATGTATAGCCTCTCTTATGCTGAAGAATGGCGTTAAACCCTATAACAACAATAACAACAACTACAACCATTTTTAACAAGGCACACTGAAGCAAAGTCAACTTATAAATCACAAATATGGATACTAACAGAAAACTTGATTAGCCTTATGTTTATGTATGTCATTTTCGTAAAAGTATCAAGAGATTCAATGAATTTATTTCAACTTCCAAACACCATATAAAGTCAACGGTCAATCTGTCAGCTAACCACAAATATGGCGGCTCATGACATCATTACGTAACTATTTATTAAGTCAAAACTTCGATGACATGCAATCATCTCTCCTTTAGTATATTTACAAATAAAATCAACCGTATACTCCTTTACCTATCTGCCTGATACTCTTATCTTCAAAATACTTGAATTTCATCCTTGAAGTTCCGCGCTCGTATCTGATAACGTTATCTAGTTCGTGACCCTCTAATCAATCGCTTGGCACCGCTCCAATGACAAATGTATACCGATACTTTCCAAGGATGGTCCCAGTTCAACATAAACATATGTCCATTATTTGACATATTGTGGACGATGTTAAGTATGTACGGTATGGCAACTCCAGATTATGTCCCATTCCAAATTGTCTAGTAATGAAAGAAGAATCGTACCGCTGAAAAACATTACAGATTTTCGAATCCCTGATTCGGCAAAACAATTTTGTTTGATTTTAAATATACGCTATTCTGTGCCTAATAATATTCCTCACTTCAATAAATTTCAACTCCATAATCTCTTCTTTGTGTGTCATTTTGTTCGGCATCAAATCTCCAGTGTTGAGTTGGCCTGTTCACTTGAGCTGTTCAACTTATAGTTCGGAAGAGAATACAAACTTCCAAGCGGGAAATAAAGATATTGTATTTTTTTAAAAAATAAAAAATATAAGACTATTCGCTGGAGGATACAGAGGCGGAAATACAGAGAAACAAATATTTTAAGAAAGCCGATGAATGACTCTGCTACAGTATCGAAAGATAAAGGAAGACATCGACCAAGTACCCTTGAAGTACATCAAGTCACTACCAGATGTCAGTTAGAATATTAAGGGACCGACAAAAATTCTCCATAGGTATAAAACACTTCGGAAGATGTTCCCTATAACAGTTGTCTATGTGTCTAAAATTGGACACTGATATACGATTAAATCATGGATCAGAATAAACAGTGTTCTCAACAATCTCTATTAACTAATTATAAAAGTATGTAAACAAATATTAATTACGAGACGTAATTGAGACTTTCAGGGATTTCACATTTTTAAATGTTTCACGGTGCACATATTGAAGTCATACCTAAAAGTATTATTTGATATCAAACAATATTTATAAGTAAACGTTTCTTGTTTTTACAAAACTGGAAATAATTAGAGTGAATTTTCTTTTATATTTTTCACCTGATAAATTTATCAGAATTGGCAGGCGCAACAGAAGCATATGCAATTTTAAAACACCTGTATGTATGGCCACATACTGCATGTTGTCACATCACTACTTTTCCGTCTTGTTTTTCAAACGTTCTTTGCGATATATACAAGAATAATACTGGAACTTTTGAAAAGTACCAATAGAGGACGTGGAGGAAATTGAATGAAGCAGACTTGTTACTGTGTTTCCCATCCAAGAAGTCAATTCAAAATTTGACGAAGCGAATGAACAAGATTTTTTAATTATATGTCTCGCCTACTTCGCCGGTACATATTCCATATATTATGGCAAGAAAAAAGGGTCATTGCAACCATAGTTTACTTTCTCTATGTGAAATGTAAGACACAAAGATGAATGCACACATCAAGTTACGTGATCATGCAACAGTGTATAGGAAAAAGAGCTGCATGTAAATTACCGCAATACAAGTTCATTTAGCATGACCAGTATTAATCCGAGTTTTCTCTGATCTTACCCACCCCGTTTTAGATATGTGATTGTTATGTTGCGCTCGAAGGTCAGAGCATAATCCTTATGGAATTCGCTCAAACCGCGTGCCAGAGGCATATGGTAGTCTCTTTAAACAGAAGAGCAAAATGAAGCGACATTTTATTGAACCCTACCCTCCTGACATTGATATTTAGAACATGTACCTTCTCATTCACAAAAAAAGTAAATAGTATTTCGTCTCTTGAAAAAACCAAACACGAACCCAGTCCGATTAATCAAGATTCAATTTTCAATAAAAACGGGTTTGGAAAGGTCAGAGGAAACTTTGACTATATGAATGCTCCATTATTTCAATCTCCATGTACTCCTCTGTAAACATATCCGTCAAATTTCATGAGTGTAAAAGGTAGATGATCGCTATGTCTTGCTTTGTGAGTTTCTGACGTAATTTGCCAAAAAAATTATGATCGCTGGATAATTAACTGCAAATATATTTTAAAACTGTTTTACGCGCTTATCGCCTCACGAGCCAGACATAAAAAGTTCCACACGTGGGCATGCAATAAAAATCCATGTCTTACTTGAGTAGGCCAAAGGAAATATAAGACTAATTATTTGAAGCAAGTTATTTTTCTTTTCCATTTGGCTCAGGTATTTTGTTTTTCACGGTTCCAAAGATCACCAAGCGTGGCAAATAATGCCACAGTAACCAAGTTCTGCTATGGTTGACTTACTCTGTTTGAGATGCATATACATGCAACCTTACATCAGTATAGGTGAAATAGGGTCGAATACATTGAAGGCGTAACGAACAGATAGTTGAAAATATTAAGTCGCTCAATCGTAAAGTTTAGGAAACGGTGACCTAGTTTTGGTATGATTGAGTTATTCTCCTATATGATGCATCCACAAATTAATTTGTATGGTGTAGGTGAAACGAGGTCAATATATTATGGGAGAAACGAATGGATAGCTGAATATATAAGTCACTTAAGTTTAAAAATTTAGTTACAGTGACATAGTTTTGGCTTGGTTGACTTGCTCTCCTCTAGATGCATTTACATGCCATTTTCCGTGATACAGGTGAAACTGGGTTCGAGATATTTTTGGTGTAAGGAACGAATAGAGAAATTACAAATCACTCTTGTTTAGAAATTAGATTCAAGTAACCTAGTTTGAGTATAACCGATGTACATTCCTTGAGATGCGTTTAATTTTTTAATTTTCATGAGTGTGGATTATATAGGTCAAATGTATCGAAGGCATAACGAACAGACGAATACAAACACAAACAAACGAATTTAAACAGCGCTATTTCTTTCCCCAACTTTGTTTGCAATGGGACGGAGGGATGATAAAGCAAAACATACTGACCCTGAAGAACAATCTTTGTTTGTGTGGGGTTTTTTTATCCCAGAAAGATTATATTTGAGAAAAAGAAACGGAGACAGAGGTTTACATTTTTATTTCTTTTTTCTAACACTAGGTTGGTATCCTCGCTGCGAGGAAAATTATTAAATAAGCGTTTCATTAGACGCCATATAAGGAAGTTGACACTTTATTTGGACGAATATGTGCAAATAGTGAAACGCGTGCGTTAGGAACAGCGTAAGTTCTATTTTCTATGAATTGTGAATGATGATACATTTGTATCAGTTTTCTTGCGGCAGTGGCGTCAGCATCGTCAAAATGTTGAGTTATTATTTCGAAAGTTACATATCTTTCACATCGGTGGGGCTATTTAACTTTAACTTAGAAATAATGTCCCTATATGTTCAAAGTTTGTAACCTGTCCTCGGATGCTCAAAACGTTTTGAGAAAAAATTAAAAGTTTGTTTCCAAGTCCCAAAACATTGACAGTCTGCAATATTATTTAGAATACAGCTAAAATCACATTGCGCTGTGATTCGATTTTGATAAAAACGGAGTCCTCTCTAAATGACTGCCACATTTCAATGACGAATGTATGCTCTAAATATAATCTCTGATTTTGGGGTTTTGGAACTTAAAGTATTTTCTCGAAAAACTGAGATAATTTGAGGACTGATATGACCAAAGTTCCTGTTTTTTTCCTAATTCCTACACAAGCATACAGTTTGTCGCATCGTTTTCTATAATGTTAAAGCTTGTGATAACCTTTCTGAAAATGACCTATTCTATGCGAGGATTTCCCGACTCCCCCGCCTAAGCAGAAACGCGAGACATTGGGGAACCATTGCAGTCACACTCGTTACGTTTTGACTAAGATCCTATTAAATTTACATCCATCTTCTATACAAATAATTGGATTCTTCTTCATTAGATGTAATATTTCTCACAGATGGATATATTATTCAATTTCCTTCAAGCCATCGTAGGTCTTTTTGGACACATAAGCATAATGAATATGGACTACGTGCGTCATAGTATTACGCTGACAGCCTTATTGCCTCCCTTTGTAATCCCTGTACAGTGAGCAATCAGACACCGATACTTGATGATAGGTGGCATTTATCGAACTGACAAGGACAACCCGATTAAATGTAATTTCTTTACACTAAAAGCGTTCTTGACCGTGTTGTTAAGAGGACCGATGGCTACTTGGGTCACTGATTGCTGAATGTATAGTAAATGAGACTTTCAACTGACCGTCTCTAACCCGGTAATGGATTAGTTTCACCAGTTTCTGGTTCTTTCCCATTATGCAAGAAACGGTAGACTTTTTCCTTAGGTTCACAGATAGTCTGGTATTTTACTGATCAAAGTGGTTTTTCTTAATGTTATTGAAGATAACACGCAATAGCTCTTATTTAAGGTGACAATTGCTAAATTTGAAGGAAAAATTTAATTATCATAACCTTTTCTACCTCAGAATTATAGTTCTGCCTCTGTAAAGAAACATAAACAACACAAGAAAGAAAAGAAGGGCGCGATGCCAACTTTAAGCCTATTTAAGACAGGCAGCAATGATTATTTGTAAATATATGCCGACTCATCATTTGATAGTACACTCATATTGAATTGCAGCACTGATTCGTGATAAATTGTCTAAAGTTTTGCATCAAAGATGTATGTAAATAGTTACATCATAGGTGGACACCGATTTTTATGGCTACATTTTATTCTAAAATGTTATGTTCACTTTAAAATATGTTCCGATGTTTATCTGAAAAACAGGCATATTTCGAAGTGCATATCATGTTGTTGATGGAGTATTATTATAATGAGATAATGTATTAACGCGTTCATACCGACGAGACGAGGTCTCTATTATGACGAAATTAAGCAATGTCAGTAATCATTCCAAAATTCTGTGAAATTTTTATCTGGGAGGGGGCAAGAAAAAATATCGTTCTAAATTTTACTTTTGGTTTTTGATACACATTCGACAAAGATTCATTTTGGCACTTGCAGCATTACAGCCAAACTGAAGGTCCGCCTAAAATAAGCGTTGCCAGTCTGAATACTAATTTCTAGGATTCAGTCTTTGACACGTATACACAAACTGGATACTAGGTACATTGATAACCGCTTCTACGGTAAAAAGGAAAAGAACTCCAAATGTTTTATTCAATAGATTAATATCAAAACTCTTTTGTTACATAAGAACTATTTTTCTCAAAGAACTATAATGGAGTATTTTGTGTGCCACTTCATCTTCCTTTTTTTGGTTCTGTCTCAATAACATTGTAATTTGTATTGTATATATAAACTGTTTTGTCCTGCATCATGAATATCAAGATAAAAATGGCTTAGACATTTCGTGAAAGAACTTCCTTTTTAATTTGTTTAAATTGATATTGTATCTCAAATGCATACAGAAAATGGTTAAATTTCTATTTTATCTCAAATGCATTAAGAACATAATTAAATATGTCTGAGATACTAATTTCGATTCTTTTATTTCAGTGTTTGTCCCGGTCAGTCTCATTATAGTACTATGCGGAATGATATCCTCTTTTATTCATTAATGGTAATTTATTCTGAACTATGATCGGCGTATCCCCAACAATATCCATAAAAATATATTCGGCGTATCCCCAATAATATCCATGAAACTATTTTTACTACTCATCTTTATTCTGAACAGATATGGTTCGTGAAGATCGATTAACAACACTAATCACATGAAATGAAATGGAAAATATTCTACTTTTGATGTTTTTCCCTTTCTTTTTTAATAAATAATTTGTTATTCGTAGTAAAAACTATTCAAGCAGCACAGATATACTTTTCATTCCGCCTACTAAATGTACTTCACGTGATATTTGTATTTTCCGCGAAACCACTTTAATCCTTATCCGACGTGTGAGTGTTAGTATAGTTTAGTCGTCGCTGACTTTAAATTATCATCGAGCCAGATACATTCAGAAGTTAGAATAGGGAATCATTCTGATACCTCGTTTTGGAATATTTCATACTGGATGCTATAACTGTTATTTAAAATGATCATCATTTTAATGTTTATTGTAATTATTTATCTTAATGCATCGTTATCAACTATTTTCTCTAAATTTATCTCTTTGTCCAGCAGAGTTTCCTCTTGTCTCTAAATTTGTATCTTTGTCCAGCAGACTTTCCTCTTGTCTCTAAATTTGTCTCTTTGTCCAGCAGGCTTTCCTCGTGTCTCTTAATTTGTCTCTTTGTCCAGCAGGCTTTCCTCTTGTCTCTAAATTTGTCTCTTTGTCCAGCAGACTTTCCTCTTGTCTCTAAATTTGTTTCTTTGTCCAGCAGACCTTCCTCTTGTCTCTAAATTTGTCTCTTTGTCCAGCAGGCTTTCCTCTTGTCTCTAAATTTGTCTCTTTGTGCAGCAGATTTTCCTCTTGTCTCTAATTTTTTTGTCCAACAGACATTCGTCTTGTCTCTAAATATGTTTTTCGTTGTCCAACAGACTTTCCTCTTGTCTCTAAATTTGTCTCTTTCTCCAACAGACTTTCCTCTTGTCTCTAAATTTGTCTCTTTGTCCAGCAGTCTTTCCTCTCTCTTATCTCTAAATTTGTTTTTGTCCAACAGACTTTCCTCTTGTTTCTAAATTTGTTTATTTTGTTCAGCAGACTTTTCTCTTGTCTCTAAATTTGTTTTTGTCCAACAGACTTTTCTCTTGTCTATAAATTTGTTTTTTGTCCATCAGAATTTCCTCTTGTTTCTAAATTTGTATCTTTGTCCAGCAGACTTTCCTCTTGTCTCTAAATTTGTTATTTGCTTGTCCAACAGATTTCCTCTTGTCTCTAAATTTATTTGTTTTGTCCAGCAGACTTTTTTCTTGTTTCTAAATTTGTCTCTTTGTCCATCAGATTTTCCTCTTGTCTCTAATTGTCGTTCTATTTACATGCAACTAGTTCATCCTCCTTGCCAAAGAAAGTTCAAGGAAAGGTCTACAATACGCCAACCTTTTCCCGCCAAGGTTAGCGTTTTGGTAGATAATGACATATAGCAATGAAATATGAAGGAAGAAGTAATTTAGCAAGCCATACCAGACAAACTATATCCGATATTTTGCAAGATCATTTCTTCCTCATTTGTATTTAGCTATTGATATTCCTTCATAATAGTGGTTGAAGGTGCAAAAGTCTATCAAAAAAAATTCCTGATAGCAATAGGCATTGTGCCTTGTGAATAATGATGTAAATCTGACCCTGTAATTTCCGACGCACTGGTGAAATGATAAGCATCTCGAGTACAAGCTTACTGTGGTTACGGTTATTTTAATGAGTGATCTGAGCGTTATCGATCTAATGTGTTCTTGAATTTCATTACGTGCTTATTCCATCTAATGTGTTCTTTAATTGCATTATGTGCTTATTTCATCTTTCAAAATTTGTTTTGATTTATTATGTACTAGTTTTTTTAATAATAAGATTTAATATGTATTAAGCAATTAAGTCAATTACTAAGCAATCAGTAGAATTTGAAAAATAAGGTACTGCTTTATGTGCTTATTTCATCTTTCAAAATTTGTTTTGATTTATTATGTATTAGTCTTTTTTAATAATAAGATTTAATATGTATTAAGCAATTAAGTCAATTACTAAGCAATCAATAGAATTTGAAAAATAAGGTACTACATTTAGCCGATCCGAAAGAAGAGTCTGTTGCTGCTAAGAACGGTTTTGTACAACAACATCTTGACGCCCAAATACTCACGACTTTGGAGGAAATTAATAATTTGTGAAAGCAGTAAAAAAAAGTTTGTAATAAATTAACATTAATCTGATTAACATTGTGGATCAGATTATAACATTAGAATCTAATGCTAATAAGGAAACTAGGTGATAACAAGGAAACTAGATGATAGCAAGGAAACTAGATGATAACAAAGAAACTAGATGATAGCAAGAAAACTAGATGATAACAAGGAAACTAGATGATAACAAGGAAACTAGGTGATAACAAGGAAACTAGATGATAACAAGGAAACTAGATGATAACAAGAAAAGAATTTCTTCTGATCAGCATTTATGTACCGACAAGTTATGTCAACCACTGTACAAGATGTACGAACTGCTGGAGCGGGATCAAACAAAAGTATGCAGGAAATATACAAAACAGAATTATGAAAATATTTAAACTTTATTTGGCGACTTTAAACTGGTGTGAAAACCATTTTTGGTAGGCTGACAGTTGTCAGTTAGTCTTTCAGAATTATAGAGGAAGACTGATTTGGAAGAAATCAATAGAAAAATATTGGACTTCGATATGAAGACTGTGCGAGACAAAATACAATTAAATCTATGAAAACGACATGTAATTTATCAATTGTTGATTTATTTGACTAAAAAGTTTAAAAGATCAGGTTTTGGTAATTCTACAAATTTGCTGAAATACAAAAGTTCTAACAGACAGCAAAGTATACAGAGATATTAAAAAAATTAAAACAATAATGGTGTGGTACCAGAAAGTATTGAAAAATTTGATAAAAGGTGCAACAATTAGGAATAGATTTCAATTATATCGGACAACACATAACAACAGATACATATGAAATTAATGATGATGTAGATCACTAGACTTAAACATTAATTGAAAGAACAGGTGCATTTCAATCAGAAATAGGATAATCATTTACTAACTTAAAAAAAGGCATGGAACTAAAGACTGTTTCAGTTAATGATATGAAAACAATGTTAAATTTTCGTAATACAACGTTGAATCATCATATTACAAGATTAGATAAATCTGATGCTGAGCTACCGGTAAATCTAATACTTTTGATTTTCGTTACAAACAAAAAGTATGATTTTGGTAACTACAAATTAACATTTTTGGATATATTCTCTGGTTTAACAACATCGTACACAGTGACCACTTCTTATGGTTTTGACTCCGCTCAATTGCCTTTTATTAAGTACAAGTTATGCCGAACTTTATAGAGGATACTTGCTTGAAACGAGTGGATAACGGATATATTTCATCGAGTGGATGAAAAACTCAATATTTTCACGAGTGACGAAGCCTCGAGTGAAAATACTAGAGTTTTTCACCCACGAGATGAAATGTATCCGTTATTCACTCGTTTCAAGCAAACATTATGCTCACATGCATTGGCTACCTAAAGTTTCTAACACAGTAAATTAGCAGATTTCTTACGGTAATGTCAGCTGTTTACCGTACATGTTCTGCTGTGCTATGTGTACCTACGCACAAAATTAGTTCCACATCTGACAGTAATAGTTCTACTGCAATTTCATCAGTACTCGGTTTTTCCATTTTAATTTTGGTTGCAGACGCCACAAAGATGACAATGACATGTACATAAGGAATAAGTAGCTCACCGACAGAAAATCAAAGGGAGGTAAGTATGTTCTGACCCAAAAAAGCAGTTCCTGTAGTGAAAAAATATTGTTATTTTTTCACTACAGTGAAATATCAATATTATTTTACTTAGAAAATCAAGTAATTCACTACTTAGCATAAAATAAATCATTATATCTGTAAAATTGTACGTGATATTATTGTTTATTAATAAAAGTCATTCACGTATAGTAAACATGGATATCTAATAACAAAAGCTGGAGACAATGCAAGTTGACAAATGAAATTATTCCACAATAAAGAATTTATGAAACATATGATTTACAAGAAAATAATATTAAAATATTTAAACTACACTAGTTGGAGATAACAAGTAATAATTCTATTTCAATGTTGGTGACATAATAAAAATTCAACATTATTAAATGTCGATACTAAAGATAAAATACAAAGGTATGTCAGATGTATATAAAAATCAGATAGATTAATTTTTACATTTTTATTTTTTAAACAGAATATTGACAGAAATATAATTAACCCCACGACTATTAGCGTTTTTATGGGTCGCTTGTGGTGGTGAGGGATGATGTGCAGGTTAAGCTTGGTTCTGACAAGTCTGAGGTCAGCCAAGCACTATGCTGCGCGCATGGCTCTGATGTCCCTCTGGTTAGATATATGAGGTGCCCATTAGACCTTGTGTGCATCCATGTTGACTTGTACTTGTTCGCTTGTCTAAGTATGGTGTTCGAGAAAACAAGTCTGTGTTCAACACATTTGCTCAGGAGATTTGCTGTTCATTTTGCCAACCCCATGCTTCCCGATCACACCAATACCAACTATGTGCCAACTATGGCTTTGAAATCACCCAGCAAGATCATCTCGTTATTGGATGGAACATACGTGAGGATCTAGTCCAAGTCTGTATAGAACTGTTCTTTGGTTTCCTCTGGGCATGTCATGCTTGTTATTGGCTGAAACATGCGTGAGGATCTAATCCCGGTCGTATAGAACTGTTTCTTGGTTTCATCTTGGCATGTCATGCTTGTCATTGTCTGGAACAGACGTGAGGTTAGAGTCCCAGTCGGTATATAACTGTTCCTTGGTTTCATTGGTGCATGTCATGCTTGGGGCATAGGCACTTATGATTGTCAGGAAGAGTTTGCCACTCAAAGGGAGGTGGAGTTTCGAGAGTCACAGGCTGATGGGTATGGGAGGTGACTCAATAAGGCTTGTCCTAATAAGGCTTGTCCTAATGGCAAGTCCTTCTCCATGGATCCTGTCCTCTTCTTCTGATTTTCCCTTCCAGAAAAAGGTGTACCCATCTCTATCAGCGATTCCCTGCCCAATAAGTCGGGTCTCCGTGATTGCTACCAAGTCGATATTGTATCATGCAAGTTCTCTGGTGATAAGGGCTGTTCGACCTTAGGGTTGTGTCCGCGTGTTTCTATCCATGAGAGCACTGACATTCCATGCTCCTATGATAAGTTTCTTTTTCCATGGTTTCTTATTTCTGCTAGATTCTTCGTTTCGACTGCATTGGAGGATGATCTGTCGCGGTAAACTGGCAACACAATGTAAGGCTGACAATGTTTAGAACACCTTTTCTAGACCACTTCCTGTACATATTGAGAAGTGTTATCCTAAAAAGGGCTGCTCAGTCACACCGGATGATGCCGAACTCATCTGCTACCCTGGATACGGAGGAGAAAGACTACTTTTCCAAGGTCCGCCTGTGTGCAGGTTTGTGACTACGCCTGCCAGTGGTCACCTCCACTTGTTGCTTCGTCACTCCGCTATTGTCGCAGAACTTTAAAAAAATATATTAATGCAGTTACGAATGAGTTTCACAACAAAACATGTACGGGAGAACTTTTAAAGTTGTAAAGTCGTTGCACAGGGGTGATCCCACTCTCTCGGCCACTGAAAACTGATCCCAGTGGCACGAATAATCGTTACAGCTGGAGACTCCGTTGGCTGCAGTGGATGGCCATGACTTCTCATGTGCCTCAGCAATGCCCCTGGCGCCTGCGGTCGAATGATGTCCAGTTACCGTGTGATGCCACGAGGAGGCACTACACGAGTCTTGGTGGTGGAGAGGCGATGTATTGGCAGGGGGAGGATTATGCACTCAGATAAGCTCTTCGCCACTGGATGTTCGGGACTAGCCAGCGGCAGCATCTGGAAGCAGAAAATGCAAACACTAACTACAAATACACTACTGCACCAGACGCATCACACACACACCCTGTGTCACGGTCACAAACACACACGCGCACGCGTGTGTTTGTGTTGTGAAAGTTAATTACCTATGACGTTTTCACAAGTGCCCAGGAAGTACATCTGCAGCATGTTATGTTTCATGATGATTGTGGGAATATGCGCAGTATACATTGCTTGTTTGCGTGGGTTTCCGCGCCAAGGAATATTACAAAGCCTTCGACGCCGATCACGCTATAGGGGAGGTAAATTCAAAATGTGGCATTAACGACTAGCTGAAGAAAGTTTGTCCCCTTAGTAGTTAATGGGGACGATACAGCCTCTATGGAAAATACATTACAGACCCCCACCCCGCTCGGACTATATAGCCGAAGGACTTTTCAGATTAGCGTCAAAGGAACGCAGGGTTATTGTATAGGGACAATAGGAATGGAACAGGTGAGGTGACGTCACGGTACTGAACATTGTTAATAATGTAGGAAGGGGCTGACCTGAAAAGGCGCTGCTGTAGGAAGGTAGGTAGGTGAAACGATTTCGATAGGGATAAATGGATTTTTATAGAGACAAACAAAGGCCAATACACACACACACACACACACACACTCACAAACACACAGACACACGTACGCGCGCACACATACACAAAAACAAACAAACACACACACCACATAGGGAAGAAGAAAAATCAAACTCAAAATATACCATCCACACAGAAGGGAGGGAAAACAAACCCAAAATATACTATCCACACAGAAGGGAGGGAAAACAAACCCAAAATATACTATCCATACACGGGAAGTAGAAAAAACAAACCCAAATATACTATCCACCCAAACGTACGCGCACGTATACAAACACACACTCTACTATCCACACAGAACGGAACGGTAAAAAAAACTCAATATATACTATAAGAAATACCCAAATATTTACTATTTAAAAAAAAAAAAAACAATATCTACTATTCACACAAACGTACGCGAAGGCATCCAAACACACTTTCCACTATCCACACAGAAGCGAAGGGATAAAAAAACCACAATCTACTATCCACGCAAATGTAAGCACACGCATTCAAACACACAAATACACACCCACACATATCACAGAGGGAATAAGAAAAAGCGAACCCAAAATATAATATCCACACAGAAGGGAGGGAAACATACCCAACATATACTATCCACACAGAAAGGGGGAAAACATACCCCAAATATACTATCCACACACGGGAAGAAGTAAAAAAAATATATATATACTATCCACACAAACGTACGCGCACACATGCAAACACACACTCTACTATACACACAGCAATATGTACTATCAAAAATACCCCAATATTTACTATAAAAAACAATATCTACTATCCACCCAAACGTACGCACACGCATGCAAACACAATACTATCCACACAAACGTACGCGAATGATACAAACACACTCTCTACTATCCACACAGAAGGGAAAGGAGAAAAAACACTTTACTATCCATACAAACGTACGCAAACGCATGCAAACACATAAATACACACAAATACACAAAACAAACCAAAATATACTATCCACACAAAAGTACGCGCACGCATACAAACACAAATTCTACTATCCACACAGAAGGGAAGGGGAAAAAACACAATATCTACTATCCACACACGGAAAGGAGGAAAAAAAACACAACACAACATCTACTATCCACACACGGGATGAAATTACATCGAAATGTACTATCCACACACGGGAAAAGAAAAACAGTAACCCAAATATACTATCCACACAAACGTACGCGAACGCATACAAACACACTAATACACAAAAACAAACCCAAATATACTATCCACACAAACGTACGCGCACGCATACAAACACAAACTCTACTATCCACACAGAAGGGAAGGGGAAAAAACACAATATCTACTATCCACACACAAGGGAAGTAGAAAAGAAAAACATACATCTACTATCCAAACACGGGAAGAAAATAAAACCAATTATACCATCCACACAATGGAAAAGAAAAACAGTAACCCAAATATACTATCCACACAAACGTACGCGAACACATACAAATACACACACACACACACACACACACACACACACACACACACCACAGAGAGAAGAAGAAGAAACAATAGCCTAAATATCTGGGAGGACCTACCCCGAAGAATTAGCCAGAGCCTTAGTTTTATACTTGGGCGAAGGGGATAAAGTCAAGTGCTTCACCTACGGTCTGTCACTATACGAGTTGGGGCAGAAAGATTCGGCTTGCCTGAACATGCTTGATGGTCTCCGAATTGTCACTACCTCCATTTAGTGGGACGACCTCTGTAATCTCTGATAGATACTTTGCAAGAGAACATTTATGTGGAGTTGAGAGAAAGCGTTTACCGAGAATTAGTCAAAATACAAGTGAAACGCAAACTCAGATTTATTTCTCCATTTTTAAACTTTGCTCTTTTCCGAAGGAAAAATACAAAACTGATTATCGGAGAGCACTAAGACACGTTAAGAACATTACACACTGTCCCTAAGACATATTTGTTACCGAAAACATGTTGTACAGTGACTTGTTTATATTCCATTTTGATCGTTTTGATGTGTATTTTATCGCTATACTTAACCATGTGGCTAATATGTATTTTTGTTTTTCGTGTTGTTCCATTTTTAACATATTTTGAAATAAACGTGTCCTGAAAAAAGTATAAAGACTCGTGTCTTATTTGTCTTCGTATCAAACGTGACATTCCCTGCACTATGGCTATATCTGCTGTCTCTGCTCCCTCTTCCTCTGCTTTCAAAGTCATCGACGAACACTGAGATCGTGCTAGTTGGGAGGCCTTAAATCTTCGCCATCCCTTTAATATGTTAATTGCCGGACCTAGCGGTTCAGGCAAAACTGATTTGTCAAACGTTTGATCGAAAATAGACTTCATTTGATCGGTCGTCCACCTCAACGGATATTGTGGTGTTACAAAGAGTGGCAATCGGCGTACAGTCTCTTGCGAGAAAGTCAATGCGATTCCATCATGTTTGTGAAAGGCATTCCTGGCGAAGACGATGTGATAGTGTCTTATCCCAGTCAAACCCATCTAGTCATCTTTGACGACTTGTTAGAAGAAGACGAAGAAGAAATTAAACTGTGGTTTACGCGTAAAATAAAACATCATCGTAATGCCATTGTCATTTACCTCACACAAAATTTGTTTCAACAAAGTAAAGCCCATCGCACCATCAGTCTCAATTCTCATTACGTGGTCGTGCTTAAAAGCCCTTGAGATAAATCGCAAGTGCAAGTCTTAGCCAAACAGTTAGGAACGCCCTGGCTGACTCATGCGTACGACGATGCCACTCAAGCCCAACACGCCTATTTACTATTTAAAACATACTACCCCCAAATATTTGCGACTTCGTACCCATTTGTTTCACCACTTGTGCCAAGACGGAGGGTCTGTCGTGTACACGTCCAATTCGTCGACTAAACAACAACAACAACAACAACAATAAAAAGTCTACAAAAACTTCGGACACTTTGGGTCTGTCTCACACAGCGTCAACATGACGTCCTTTCAGTCTCATCTCCCCTCAAATTGATTCGTGCCTTATACGGCATCTGTCGCAAAAAGAAATCAACAAATACGTGCTCAAAGAAGTCTTACGATGATTTACGGTGACAGCACGTCAATTATTGCGAGGCATCATTCACATTCCACATCAAAAAAAACGCTTTTTTGAGAGAAACAAAGTAACCTTGATGCAACTGGCCGATCCCCGCATCGATGCTAAAACCAGAAAGCAAATCATTTTGAAACCTGGAGGTAACGGTTCTCAAAAGGTGTCATTATTCGTTCCCTCTTAAAATGGAATCCCAATGCCCCCAAAGTCCTCCCCAAGAAAAAAGCCACTCCCAAATCCAAACAGACACAGAAGAAGAAAACGATCAGTAGTGTCAAGAACAGGTAACAGCAACAGAAAAAGAAAAGCATACAGAGAAAGAAAAGAAACCAGAAACGACCCCGGTAAACAGCTTCTTCCCCAAAGAGGCCATGACCTATAGCGACGGTGACTGCGTCTCCAGTAGCCTCGGGTTCTTCCACTTCTCCGTAGCTAGTGATGCCAGCAAAGCCCAATTTGACAACCGTTCTTCCTCATTTGATGAAACAATAGAAACCCGCGTCTCCAAGAACTTCTCCTCCAGCGATGACACCCTCCTCCACTTTAGCTGCATTGGCAGCTGCTCACAAAGGACCTGCCCCCAAAATTAAAGTCCAAGAGAGATCGAGCATGTTACAGGGGATATTGGATTTGTCCAAGCAAGAACTGTTACGATTTAGTCCGTTGCGAACCCTTAACAACAGTCGATGCCTGTAATCAAGCTGATACGACTTAAAGGCAATAAGTGGCGATGCAATCCAGTATAAAATAATACATGCGGTAAAGGATTGGAATCAGTGTTTTGTGATCCTGAACGCCCAAAGATGTCCCCTGAAAGAAGTACACACCACTACCTGCCAAAAAAGGAATGGAAAGGAATTCCTCCTCGTTTAGCCAAACATTGGGACATATTTTCTGTCCTGTCCAAAGCTCCTCGCCCATGCAAAAACAACTCATTCAAACAGCCTTCGTCGATACATTGTGTGAATGTTGCCTGAATGTATTGAAAGACATGATACCTTTGTCTCCACATCAGAACGAATGCTTAGCCAAGCATCGACACGTTCTTCACCAAGTGGTCCAACAGAAAATACCCATCCGTTAAAAGAAGATGTTGATACAACCCGGAGGAATTTTGCCCATGTTGTTAGTACCCGTGCTGAAAGGAGTATTGGGAACAATGCTGGGAGGACTCATCGGAGAAAGATAAAAATGGACCAAGAAGATAACAGGGACCTTTGCAGTCAAAAGATCTCAGACGTAATAACACAAATTGCAATCGTTGATGGATTGTAACGATTTGTCCGAAGCAGAAAAAATCGCAAAGGTACGGTCAACTGTTGCAACGACTGCAACTCTTTCACGAGGGAGCTTTAGACAAAACAGCTCTGCCAACTCTGAAAGATTTTAAGGCCCTGATTAAAAGTCCATCACCACTACCACCCCCAGCGGTCAAGACAGACGCAGTACCACGAATGCCTGAGGAAGAAGAGGTAGGAAAAGTCTTTCATACACCGTCATCAGCTCCCATTCCTAATAAGATTGCAGCGTTCTTGTTGACCCCTTCAGCCATTCCCCAACGAGAAGAATTTAAATCTTGGGTTAAACAGATGACGTTCACTCCTCCTTCGACAGAAGTCAAAAAGAAAAAGAGAAACCAGAAATAGAAAAAGAAAAAAGACCAAAGCCATCCCATTACCACCACCACCACTGCCACCACTACCCTCGATTTCTACTCCCGTGGCTCATCGGATACGTAAAGCCATTTCCAAGCCACCATTTCGCCCCATCCAAAGTATCATCAGAGAAGAGTCGGTGACTTATAAAAACTGGAGAAGGTGTTAGCAAGCATTTATTACGAACCATCCCATTCTGAAAGGAACGGTGTTCAGAAATTGTATCGTGCTGCCAAAATCCGTCTGAAAAGTCTCCGTTTACCTCAAGTTCAAATATGGTTACAAGAACAAGCCACGAACACTTTACACAAACCCATTCGACGAAACTTTCCAGAAGTCACACCCGAGTGGAGGGCATCGATCATCAATGGCAACCCCATTTAGCAGATGTCTCTCGTTTGGCCACCTGCAATCGTGGCTACAAATATTTTTGTGTGTCATCGACGTTTTTCCAAAATTCGCCTGGTTCGTGCAATTGACTTCCAAATCGAGCAATGAGCTAGTGCGAGCCCTCAAACTGGTGTTTGAACACAGTGGTCGTCACCCTTTTTGATGGCAAACCGACAAAAACACCGAATTTCTGAACAAAGCTTTCCAAAAGAAGTAAAGAAACAAGACATTCATTTCTTCATCGCCGAGAATCCCGAAGCCAAAGCCAGCATCGTGGAACGTTTTCAACGCACCTTTGAAAGAACGCATGTGGGAATATTTTACGATACAACACACTCTCAAGTACATCGACGTTTTACCGCACCTGGTCCAAGCTTACAACCAGTCTTACCATCGGAGCATCCGATGTGCCCCCAAGAAGTGACTCACAATAACGGAGTGACTGTTTTGAGTGCCTGTTTGGTACGTCCCCGACTGCTGCTCTCCCCAAGAAAGGTGGAATGTTGGCAGCAGGAGATTGGGTGCGCATTTGCTAAACCAAACGCACTTTCGACAAAGATTACTTACCCAACCGGACCACCGAATTGTTTCGTGTCACTGGACAAGTGCGTGGCCGTCATCCTGCCGTCTATAAATTATAAGACATGAACGGGGAAGTGTTAAAAGGAACGTTTTACTTGCCCGAGTTACAATACATGACCAAAAATAAAGACGAAGTGTACGACATCGAAATCATTCTCGAACGAAGAACCAGAAAAGTTGGAAAACGTCGAGTCAAAAGAAGTCAAGGTACGTTGGAAAGGATATCCTCCCAGTTTTGATTCTTGGATCGACGCTTCGCAAGTCATTGACTATAAAAAGAAGTGACCATCATGCCCTTCCACACAGCCTCAGCGACCGCTACTAACGTGACCACTACTTCACCCAGTTCTTCGCTGCAAGATCTACAAAAGCAACCCTTGTGAGTGTGGTGTGTAGAACCTGTGCCTAAAACGCACATCGTCTTTTTCTGCCAAATCTTTGTGGTGTATTGTGTTATCGGTGTGGCCATTGCCAATTTTGAGTTTGCAACAAGGAAAGGAGACAAACAATTGTGGACCATTTTGCAGAACAGTTGTATCGGTTACCTTTCACCCCAATCCTTCCCTGAAATACTCATCAAACGGGAACAGCGAGGCCTTGTGTCCTTCGTCAGTCACCACTCCTACAATAACCACAACAGCTATCCTCTTTTATACACTGTTCTGACATCGATTGACCCCTCGGACGGCAGCAGAACTCTAGAATTATGAACAACAATACCAACCAATTTTACTCAATTCTACCCAATGTCATTTCAATGGATTTGTTTCCCAACACTCCTTTGTGTTGTTAACCGGCCAAATTACCTCAGGCCATCCAATTAGGTCGCGAAGCCCATTGGGCAGTGGCTTTGGTGGAAATGATTTACCCTACTCAAATCGAAAGCATCTCTGAATCTCAAAACACTTTTCAGGTCGAAATCCTGAACGTCCAATTGCAAGAAGAAATGAATAAACTCGAGTTTTCGTGTGACACAAAGTTAACAAGCAACCCATCATTCAGCATATACACGCTGAAAATCCCACAGGCTATTATTTTAGCGGTGAACATTTAGTGGACACATTTGCTGACAGGTTCGAGGCAGCGTTTGGCAAAGCCCTAAACAGAGTCAAAAAAGTTTTAAGATTGAGTACCATAAAGTGGTTCGTCACCTACTGATGAAATTTCAGCATACCGAAACGTTGTCCATCACGTTTACTGGTGGTTTGTTTAAATTTTGGGTCAATATATACACAGATTGTAGCACAGAATCTGAGTCCGAAGATCAACAGTAATATGGATTTTTCCAAGGCTTTTGAATCCCCTGTAGAACTGAACCATAGAATCAATTTCATCTTGTGTATTCCTATGTGGTGGAGTACAACGTAGTGGGATACACCTCCGTACCGTTACTGCGTGTCATTCCTTTCAAAGAGGATTCTATCACGACCAATGACCATGAAGGTGGAAACACCTATCAACATTCCCCGCAAATCTGTACATCCTCACTACTTACCCGCACGTAAGTCGTATTTTGACACTGTCGACATTGATATAAAAGGAGGTCTGGGACAAAATATTCCAGTCTCCAAAGGAAAAGTCACGGTGAAACTCCATTTTCGAAAACGATTCTCTAACGAGTTGTAAGTCATGTGTCCAGTGTACCGAGGCGTCGCTCGATATCGAGGGCATGGTTTAGGAGGTATGCTGAAATCGGCCTTTTGTTGAGTGGCCGCGGTTTTAAAACCGATGGTGACACTAGGATTGCACGCTTTGAAAGATGTCGCATTGACGCACGGCAAAGAATTTCTCCAAAATGTCATCATGGACAATCAAAATACCAAAGAAGTTTTCTTGAGAACAGGCACAATTGTCTTGCTTCAAACGAGCAAGGACATTTTTGGGCTGACGAGAAACTCCTATAAATGCCGTGGATGCTACCGAGTCAGGCATTCCTGCTTTTCTGACACCACAGCAAAGACAATGCAGAAAGATACGACGAAGACACCCTTCCAGAGAACTTCAAACCCATTGAGCAGACCAAGAAAAGAAGAACCGTCCGAGACCTAGACGCCTAATAATTTAGCTAAACTAAACTAAACCTACGTGCATTTGCATTGTGTCAGGCAAAGCCTGATACCCAGACCTGAAGAGATAGAGAATGTCAGGATGCGGAAAGTAGCCGAAAGACATAATAGAAGAAGTCTTCAGAGAGGAAATCAAGAAGGAGAAAGCAGAATGGATGGAGAAGTCCAGGATTCAGAAGCAGACCTTATCCTGTGTGAAAGCCTGCCGCCAGAAGGTGCCATAATCTCCGTCCACAAAAAACAGCTCTTTTCAGGGCTATCCAGATCTGTAGAAAAGAGACTATTCAAATTCCCAATTGGTATGGGCAGTATGACTATAAATACTCAATACTTTACTGTTATGTGTGTGTGTGTGTGTGTGTGTGTGCGTGTGTATTTGTGTGTTTGCATGCCTTCGCGTACGTTTGTGTGGATAGTATATCTGGGTTTGTTTTTTCCTTCCCTCTGTGGTGTGTGTGTGTATTTGTGTGTTTGTATGCGTTCGCGTACGTCTGTATGGATAGTAGAACGTGTTCCTTTCTCCATTCCCTTTTGTGTGGATAGTAGACAGTGTGCTTGTATGCGTTCGAGTACATTTGTGCAGATAGTAGATATTGTGTTTGTATGCGTGCGCGTACGTTTGTGTCGATAGTAGATATTGGTTTTTTATAGTAAATATATGGGGTATTTTTGATAGTAGATATTGGTTTTTTTACCGTTTCCTTCTTTGTGGATAGTAGAATGTGTGTTTGTATGCGTGTGCGTACGTTTGTGTGGATAGCCTACTTGGGTTTGTTCTTTTGGTGTTTTTTTTTTTCTTCTTCCCCTGTGTGGATAGTATATTTGGGGTTTGTTTTCCCTTCCTTCACTGTGAATAGTATATTTTGTTTTTTTGTTTTTGTTTTTCTTCCCTCTATGGTGTGTGTGTATTTGTGTGTGTGTGTGTGTGTATTTGTGTGTTCGTATGCGTTTGTGTGGATAATATTGTTTTTTATATTAAATATTTAGGTATTTTTGATAGTAGATATTGGTTTTCTAACCCTTTTCTTCTGTGCGGATAGTAGAGTGTGTGTTTTTATGCGTGGGCGTACGTTTGTGTGGAGAGTATATTTGGGTTTGTTTTCTTTCTTTTTCCCGTGTGTGGATAGTACATTTGTGGCTTGTTTTCCGTCACTATTGTGTGGATAGATATTAAAAAAATTGTTGTCCCTCCCTTCTGTGTGGATAGTATATTTTGGGTTCTTTCTTCTTCTCTCTGTGGTGTGTGTGTGTGTGTTTTTATTTATTTGTATATGTAAGCGTACGTGTGTTTGTGTGTGTATGTATTGGTCTTTGTTTGTCTCTATAAAAAAATCTTTATCCCTATCGAATTCATTTGGCCTACCTACCTTCCTATAGTAGCGCGTATTCAGGTCATCCACTTATAACACTGTTGTCATTATTCCCTTAGTGTTCGGTACAGTGACGTAATTGAAGCTGCAGATTTTGAGACTATAAATATAGACTTGGGTTTTTCCACAGGCGTTTTACTTATATGTTCTCATTTGCCCTACGGTATCAATCTATGCCTATGTGTTGTAGATGTCATATATGTCTATGTCTATATCACTCCTGTATTTGTCTCTCCCTAGAGTAGCGCGTATTCAGGTCAGCCCCTTCCTACATTGTTCCCAATGTTCAGTACCGTAACGTCACATCATCTGTTTCATTCCTATTGTCCCTATACAACAACCCTACGTTCCTTTGACGCTATACAGTCCCAATATTCCCCATGTTTAAGTCCCCTTGAGGCTATATTGTCCCAGGCTGATCTGAAGTCTTTCGGCTATATCATCCTGGGGCGTAGGGGGTTCTGTTGTGTATTTTCCCATTGAGGCTATATCGTCCCCATTAACTACTCCCCTTACAACTATTAGGACAGAACGTTCAAGTAAAAGTATTTAGATTGAAATTTTCTCTAAATTGTATTAAAAGTAATTTTTCATTAAATTATATTGAAAGTAATTTTTCATTAAATTATATTGAAAGTAATTTTCCACTGAAATATATTGAGACTAATTTTTTATATTTGTGTAATATAACTGTATGCTATTTTATAAAGATCGCGCTTTACGAGCAGGTGCAGAAATCCATAAAATGCATTTCGCTCGTATCTAAATGTCAACAATTTTCAGCATAAAATAAATTTCGCTCGTATCTAAATGTCAGCAATTTAGATTTGGGGGGAAGCTGCTGGACAGACAAATTATTATATCAATAATGGATGGGTTACGGAGATGGTTCACACGATTTTCCTGCGAAAGGTCAAGGGTCTTGTTCTGACTGGACTGAACGAAGCCAAAAACTGTATAAATAGAGAAGTGGGTTTACGAAGGGTTAGTTCGTTCCTCGAGTCAGAACAGCTCGGTCTTTTTCTTACAGGTAAGAATCGTCTGTGTTCGCAATCTTCTTTAAAGAATAGCCACTTTTTAATATTTGAGACTTTAACGATAAAATTCATATTTTTCCAACATTTCTGTGAGTTCTTTATATTTTATATTATAATATAATGGAATGTTTAATTGTATTTGTGGTATATATTATTGGAAAAGATGAATTCGCTACCAACTTCATGTTTAGATTTAATTTGGAAGTAATGTTTAGTAACCTATTTTAAATTAGTATTCTATTTTAAATTTAGCAAAATACATTTCATCAAAATGATTTTTTCATTAATAGCAACTATTGAATTTTATACTCATTGGATATCATGAAGTAAAAGAGATTTAAAGTATCTGTGTTACATTCTAAAAGGCAGAAATTATACAATGTAGTTGGTAAGCTCGATGGGAAAGTGTAATTTTATATGTATTTCTTGTATTTTAAATGTAAAGGCTTTATAAATGTATCTTAAGAATTTCGCATTATATATATATATATATATATATATATATATATATATATATATATATATATATATATATATATATATATCAATAAAATAGTTCGTTCCTCGAGTAAGAACAGCTCTGTCTTTTCCTTATAGCGATTCCGCACCTCATTCCCCAAGATGCAGCCGTATCTACACGACTATTGGTGACACCCTTGTTAGAGAGCTAGAGAGCCTGAACTCCTTATCTCTCTCTCTCTCTCTCTCTCTCTCTCTCACCATGGGCAAAGACATTTCTTAACTTATGAGTAATCCCTTCTGATAGCGAGAGATGAGAAGAAGGTAATGACGCAAACCGTATTATAACACAACAATAACGCTGTTTACGGATACAGTTTGTTACAATCGAGCTAACCCATGATATTTTAAAGAGTGGATTTGAAGAGATCATTATTTTATACTCTTCGTAGGAATTAGAAAAACGGGCCAATTAAAAAGGTTTAGTTTTTCAGGGCAGCTCGCGTGAGTACTGATCGAAAATTCTATATGAAGGCTTTTGAACAAGTTAGAGCAGTGCTGTCCAACCTTTTTGACACCATGCGCCTCTAAAAATGTTTTTCTTGAAGCCAAGGGCCGCAGAACTGAGTTAGAGAATCAAAATAATTTCATTGGCACCGAAAATTGTCCAGTTCCTGGTGACATTGAATAGAATTTGATTTGGTGTGAACTGCATAATGGAATTTCTATGCTGCGATTAGAGGGGTGGCTTTTACCTTAGAATCCTCTATTTCCGGTCGTGGTGGCATATTTTAAGGGAGATGTATTCTTAAAACATTCCCATGGAAAAACTGCGCGTCGGGTATAAATATTTTTGAGTTTTTGTCCTTTGTAGTTTGTGTCAAATTATGGATCCGTTTTAGAGGAAAATGTATTTTTGTCCTTTGTGATAGTAGCAACTATTTTTAAGTTTAAAATTCAAGAAGAAGGAGAAACTTGTTGCATGTCAGCTTTCTTTCAAGCTGCAAATCCAAGAAGTAAAATCAAGGACATATATTTAGGGCCATGAAACCAAGCTAGCTATCCACGTGTTACCTAGACAATTTCAAAATGAGTTTTTCTAGTTATCAGAGCGCATTATAGACTGGAGAAAGTTCAGGTCAACGGGGATGTGTTTAATCTATTAATTGTTGGTAATTCATTTGCATTGTATTTCAAACGCTAAAATAGACCAGCTTCAGAATGATCACAGAGACTTCTTCAAATCAGCCAAATGAACGATAGAAAACCTGGAAGCGCAATGGAAACGTTATTAATCATTTTTGCACAAATTTTGGTTTCAGACCTTTTCCTGCTTCCAGTAATATAATTTCTTTCTATGTGCAGTTTTAGAGTAGATATTTTCAAAGTCTAAATTATGTAACAGACTATGTGCGTGGATTCGATTCGCTTCATTTGCTAATTGGTTTGAATTTTGATAATGCTAATATTTGCGAAATCAATTTATGCATGAAACGTATACGTAGAGCAGAATCTCCATAACATAACATGCCTGCCTCCCCCCCACCCCACCCCATAACTACTCAGATTCTACTTGCGATGTATGAATATGAATGAATCTCTAGAATGGAGTAAATGTGATGTCAATAAATTGAAACTCTTGGTGCAATTTGTTTCTTGTCGACTGTCAAATGAATAAAATCAGGTGACTTCCGCCCACTTCGCATTATGTTTTCCCCACAGAAATCCATTATTGAAATTATTATCGCTGTTGAATTTAAAGACAGTTTCCTTTTCATTCCTTCCTTATTTCCAGTTTTGAATAAAGAAAAAAAGTAATCTTTATTTATTTTGGTATATTAACATATTATTTTTTAACAAAGATAAACATTTATATTTTGGTATATTAAAATTTACGTAATTTTAGAAATAAAACAGTATTACACTTTACTAGCCCAGTCAAAATGCGTTACATGCAGTTTGCCTGATTTTCAGAATGGTAGAAAACTGCATCATGGTAATGACCAAAAAACCTTTACAAAACCATACAAAGATACTAAAGAGAAGAAAATATTGATTTTTGTTAAGATTATTGTCATATTCGCATGGCTGCCATTTCCTGTAATCGTACATTTCCGCTCCGAAACAGATGATGTTATAACAAGGAAAGCAAAACATGGTACGCATAAATAAACTGTAACGAAACAAATGTCTGCAGTCATGAATGGTTGTAAGTTTTGAATTTTAGTACAGATAAAATCATGACTGATTCAAAGTGTAAATGAACTTGTAATGAAACTGACAATGTTTACAAATCATTCCGCGATTTCTTTTCAAGAGCTCCGAAACCGATACCGCGAGGATATGCATGTGATTAGCCATGCGCATTACCTGTTTTCGTTAACATTTTCGATGTCATCAGTTAGCAGATTTTATGAATGTAAGTAAAATATAAGATACAATCTTAAATATGAAAACCAACGAGTATAAAATGACACAGCATAAGGGAGGTAATTTAGAAATGCCACAGGAATCATAATATATGATTTCAATACATTAATTCATTATTTTAACAAATCCCCAAGATGTCGCGCGTTGACAAGCAGTACATGTACCCATAATGTCACACAGTCAGTCTGCTCCGACTGGTAGACTTGATCTCTGCTGTTAGGTTTCCGTCTATCTAATGAGCTGAATATGTGTGTGTGTGTGTGTGTGTGTGTGTGTGCGTGTGTGTGTGTGTGTGTGTGTGTGTGTGTGTGAGAGAGAGAGAGAGAGAGAGAGAGAAACAGAGACAGAGAGAGAGATTCACATGACAGTGTAACATGTGTACGGTAAGTGACTTCGTGTAGCAAGTGCACGTTCTTATCGTGCGCTAGAATCCAGGTTCCTTGGAGAGAAAAAACAATATTCATTTATGTTTCACAAATAATTATATTTTTATTCCACATCGTTTGACTGGCTTAAAATATGTTATATAGCAACTATAGCTTTGTAAGCGCGTAAAGGTCTCTTAGTTAGCGACAATCGGCTGTTGCCAAAGCGCGTCTCGTCCGATTTCACGAAAATCTAACGGTTGACGAAAATGTTCCCAAGTATACAATATAAAAATGCACATTGATATACGTATTACGGTAAAAGCTCTACATTTCTCTATAAGAATAGTGCTTCTAGATCCTATTGTTTGTCTGTGTATTATGGACATGAAATAATCAAGTGATTTGTTTATAAAGCTGCAGACAATATAATGATGAGTTTGCTGTCCGCTGAAATGAGATTTTATCCCGTAATTGCTTTCAGAGAATTAGTTGTACGTGCAAGCGTCAGCATCATCGGATGCTCTATTTCATCAATTAGACTGCTTTCAGTGGAATGTCATGGTTATAGCAAGATTTAGACTTCATTAGGTTAATATTACTTGACCTTTAATGAAGTTTCAAGTACGAAATTACAATACCTAATTTGCTTCCTTGACATTTAAAAAGATAAACTGACACGTGATCGATGTCTTCAAAAGTAAGATGTGTGTGTGTGTGATTTTAATTTTTAACTTAGATTAAACCATTTTTCAGTCATATCACATTTTGTTTATGTAATTGCAATATTATAGTATCACTTTTTAAAATAGATCGTGTGTCACACTTATCACTCTATAAATTATATCATCTTAAAATAAATAAATACTTTCAGAAGATATTGTAAAGGGGAAATGCCTACGCTTGTACAGAAAAAAGTCTTGTAAAGGGGAAATGCCGATGCTTGTACAGAACCTCGTGTAAAGGGGAAATGCCAACATATGCACAGAAAGTCTTGCAATGGGGAAATGCCAACGCTTGTACATAAAGCCTTTTAAAGGGGAAACGTAAACGCTTGTACAGAAAGTCTTGTAAAGGGGGAAATGCCAACCCTTGTACAGAAAGTTTTGTAAAGGGGAAATGCCAACGTTTATACAGAAAAAAATCTTGTAAAGGGAAAACGACGACGCTTGTACAGAAAGTCTTGTAAAGGGGAAATGCCAACTCTTGTACAGAAAGTCTTGTAAAGGGGAAATGCAAATGTTTGTACAGAAAGTCTTGTAAGGTGGAAATGCCAACGCACGTACAGAAAGTCTTATAAAGGGGAAATGCAACGCTTGTACAGAAAGTCTTGTAAAGGGGAAATGCAAACGCTTGTACAGAAAGTCTTGTAAAGGGGAAATGCCAATGCATGTACAGAAAGTCTTGTAAAGGGGAAATGCCAACGCTTGTACAGAAAGTACTGTAAAGAGGAAATGCCAATGCATGTAGAGAAAGTTCTGTAAAGGGCAAATGCCAA
The DNA here is from genome assembly GCA_028554795.2 of Sinohyriopsis cumingii. NCBI lineage: Eukaryota > Metazoa > Mollusca > Bivalvia > Unionida > Unionidae > Sinohyriopsis > Sinohyriopsis cumingii. Next base: position 8,169,317 of record CM068842.1, on the reverse strand, counting down.
CTCTTGTACAGAAAGTCTTGTGAAGGGGAAATGCAAATGCTTGTACAGAAAGTCTTGTAAGGTGGAAATGCCAACGCATGTACAGAAAGTTTTGTAAAGGGGAAATGCAAACGCTTGTACAGAAAGTCTTGTAAAGGGGAAATGCCAACGCTTGTACAGAAAGTCTTGTAAAGGGGAAATGCAAACGCTTGTACAGAAAGTCTTGTAAAGGGGAAATGCCAATGCTTGTACAGAAAGTCTTGTAAAAGGAAAATGGGAAAGCTTGAACAAAAGCTGTCAATGAGATGAATGAATGATAAAAAGTCTTATGACGGTAAGAAATTCTGACCACCTCTACCCATGGGATGGGGGTGGTATTTCTTGGGTGGTTGCTAAGTCATTGACTTTTGACATTACCCTTTTTAAAGGCAGTCATAAATGAACCTGCGAAAGGTCTGGTTCGTTTTCAGATGAAAAATGATGACTTTACAAAGTGCGAGATCCATTCATCCATCTCCCTTGGTTATGTTTATTATCGACATGTATTTTAGTTTTATAAGATCATTGCATCAATTTATTTTTCAATACCTCTGGTGTCGTAATAGTGATTTCCGCACCTGAAGTCGTCATCACAAGGTGGACGTGATACAACTCAGACCACCCCTCCCGCAATTGTCTAACTGTGTAATTACCACAGACTGAGCAGTCAGTCATCAATGTACTCAGATGTGAGGCAATTAAAAATCAAACGCTGAGAAAGTAATTGAATATACATTTAACTTTTCTGTTGTCTAATTAGACTAAGAATGGTCTGATGGGATCTAAGTAAATAAAAAAGTTTTCTGCAATCATAGTCTTTGTGCATATTCAAGATCTGGTCCATAGACCCTCATCCACAGGCGTATCAATAATTCGAAATACATGTACATAAAATTTAAAAATGAAACCTTCCATAGATATACAATTATTTGACATGGTACACAATTGCTATTTTACGCAGTTCCTGAACCTGTTAAACATTTTCTGTAACTCCGCTTTAAACTGCCTGTCGAAAAGACCGTATATTATTGGATTGGCCATGTGGTTGATAAAGAAGGACCAACGGAACATATGGTACATCACTCTTCCCCCATATGGCATATCTCTAAGGAATGATTTCTTCAAAAATTCGATAATTCGAAGAATCAAATGTGGCAAAAAACTGACGCAAAACACGGCAGTTATCAAGAACAGTACAAAGGTGACAGTATCGGTTGCTTTTGTGCCTTTCTTCTTGTTCGACTTTTTAGCTTCATTAGTGGCACGAAGGCCATCAGTTTCATGAGAAGAATGCACACTGTCTTCATTCATTCCTCTATTCTTATTTCCGTGCGCATCTTCTCCAGATACTTTTCGTTCTGAGTTGTCGGTCTTTCGTTCTGAGTTGTCGGTCTTTCGTTCTGAGTTGTCGGTCAGCGATGTTTCGGTTGTATCATTCGTATGTGACCCACCTTTATTTGCTGCTGGCGAAGACGATGCAACAACTTCACGAAAACGCCTTCGACGTAATAGCTCTCTCCATATCAACGAATAAATTGCACTTAGAGCTATTGCACTAACTATGAACACAAACATCAGGACAAACTTAAAAAATGCTGGATATGGTGTGTGCCAGTATTCATCAGAGACCTCACAAGCAAATCCTGTTATGTTGGCCCTGTCAGTCGTTACCGATTTGCTGCCATACAGAACCAGTGTTGGCCATGAAAGTCCAACAGATACAACAGATCCAATAAAGCAGGATATCTTAGCCTTTCCTTCAAGAATCTGAGTTCCATGGGGAACGCACACTTTTCTGTACCGCTCAGTGGCAATGATCAGCAATATAACCCCCGATCCGATGGTTATAAAATATGTGGTCAATTTCATTACTCTGCAACCCCAGCTGTCTTCAAACATGAAGGGATACCGCTGCATATACAGAACAAACGGCATGGTAACACAGCAGGCCACCATATCTATGAACGCCAAGCAGAGAACAAACACTCTGTACGTTGACGAGCTGTATCTGAAGAAATAGATATAAAGAGAAAGACTATTGCCAATGAATCCAATTATCATTAATGCTCCGACGAAGATGGCGCCACCAATATTTTCTATGGCCTTGAGGTCATTAAGAACAGTAAGATTTTCCTCCATTTCAGAATTCCTCATGCCTAGTCGGATTCCTCTTCCTGTTTTGGTCAATGTTCAACTATCAGGTAGACTTGAAATGAGAAATAGAAGATTTTGCGATTGTATGAAGTTAGTTTAAACATTGTATGTCTCACTAATGTATATTTGTATGCTTCACCAATGTATATTTTCTGTGTTGTTATCCACTTCTATACTGAATGGTCTTCTTGTTTTTCCCCGACAACTAAACAAATCTTTTCATTCCAAAAAGGTCTCTTTCTTGTCGGAGTACGGATGATATAAATGCCGTCCATAACAATGACGAACTTTGCTGTTAGAGATCTTACTATTTCTTTAACATTGAACGCACGCTTCTTGTCACTTTGTATAAAATCCTCCCAATTGCTAAGTAAATAATTACCACGGCAATGGACTTTGACCAAATGACATAAAATGATTCAGCTGGAGTGGTTTCCTTGCTGACGTCTATTATTTGACCCGACCAATCCCCCCCCCCCTTATAAATGGGTCTCAGCATAACACGAGGAAACCGTTTGTGGGCACGATATTAACAGTTAATTTTCAGGAGCATCATATATATGTATTGAGAGTTAGTGCATCTTAAAATAACTACCATTACGCTGTCAAGAAGGTTGATGAATGAAGTTCTAAATTTAAATGCGACTTCCAAAGAATCCTATATTCTCTTCTCTTAGAACTCAAAGGGTATCTTGCCATAACACTACATACTTAAGTGTGGAGATGAATTGAGTGGCTTCTTGAGATGTAGAGTAACTTCTATTTACTTTCTCGTCAGTCTCGCCATACAAATGTCAAGGACATGCAGCTCGCACGTGCTGTGTATCATACTTAACGTATTTTTATTGAGTTAAAATAGCACGCATCCAAAACTAGGGTAGACTCTGATCTTCCATGTATACTGCCCCGGCAGATCAAGGTCTACGCTGGTTACTTTGCCGATATAATTCATACACAGTTAATGTGACATGATTAAAGTGGCATACGGGTGTTTTCATATCTCAAATCAAGATTATAACTATTTGGGGGTTTCCACTGACGTTTGTCCGTTGTATATGTTTTGATGCAACAAATCGAACTTTCATACATTCAATTTAATTTTATTTTAATCCATTCGCACACTGCAGAAAAAACTAACTGGAAACGTAAAACGGGGGATATGTAGTTAAAACAAAATCACATTTTTGTTTTATTCTTAGTCAGGGGAAAGAACTCGCTTGCTGTGGCGTAGGACTATCTAGGCCTGACGGCCACGGCGTCACCCTACGCAATATTTATTTCGATCTTTCTACCACCTCGTATAGTATACACAAATAAATAAGTGTTTGTTCTGAATCAGCATTAAGAACGAGTCTGATTTGGAGTACGTATACGTCATGGTCATCGAGTGGAGATGAATTCATCCCCATTTAAAACTAGTTCTTTTCCCCGACTCAAAGAATCAGACGTGTTTAGGTCTGTGCGTGTGTCGGCGAAAATAATGAATTTAATATGGTGTAGGAATACTTCTGTGTCGAATTTTTGTTTCTTCGTTTATTACATAAGTAGTTAATGGGGATCTTATAGGGTCTATGGGATTTATCATTACAGACCCCCTTGGGAACATATAGGGTCTATGTAAATTTAACATGGAGAAAAATCGTGGGAACATATAGGGTCTATGGGAATTAACATGGCCAAAAACCCTGGGACAATATAGGGTCTATGTAAATTTAACATGGAGAAAAATCGTGGGAACATATAGGGTCTATGGGAATTAACATGGCCAAAAACCCTGGGACAATATAGGGTCTATGTAAATTTAACATGGACATAAACCCTTGGGACTGTATAGGGTCTATGTAAAATTGAAACAGGGAGGGACTCTATTTTTTTTTAAAAAAATAAAAAAATAAAATAAAAAAATAAAATAAAAAATAAAATAAAAAAAAGGGGTAGGCAATTCAAAGACTATCTCTTTTCGAGATATATGGCTGGCCCTGAAAAGGACCTTTGGGTTTTTCTTCTTCTTCTTTTATCTTCTTAACTTTTTCCAACATCTTCTTAATTTGTCCATCATTCCTTTCTTCTTCTTCTTTTCTGTTTCCGGCAGCCAGTCCGGGTGGCCCATGGCCCGGAACTTCTCTTGGATTTTCATCCAGTTTGTGTTCAGTTTTTCGAATTCATCCTTTTTTCTTCTATTTTCTTCGTCTTTTCTTTCATTGGACCACTTTTCTTTGATCTTCTTGACCTCTTTGGTCAGCACATTCCTCATTAGTTCTTCAGCTTTCTTAAGTTTTTCTAACCCCCACTTTGCGAAACACCAATCTGTCCATTCTACAACGTCTTCTAAAAAGCACCTTGCACTTGTCACATGATCTATTGCTTCTTTTAACTTACCCACTTTGACATACAATGGGTTAATTAAACCTCTGATTCTCTTCTCCTCATCCTCTATCATTTCTTTCACGATGTTTACGGCTAAGTGCAGGCTCTTTACTTGTCTTGTGACGAAGTCTTTTGTCACTTCATACCTCCATTCCTGTTCAACCCTTTCTGCTACACTCAATCCATCTACCATCCAATACCAACTTCCCATAAGATCGTTGTATAAAGCTGAAGCTGCTGGCATCTTCTTGTTTGCTTATTCCGTAGAATGAGCTCCAATGGCCAACACTGTTAGTTTTATACTGAAAGTGCGGACGTGATGGAAAACATCCCCCTAAAAAACATAAAATTGATCTTACCTAGATCATGACCCAACAACGCGCGGACGTGAAGGAAAACATCTCCTACTTTTTCATTTCATTTCATATAATATAACCCAAACTATACTCTCCCCATTTGCTAAGAAACAATAAAGAAACCCATAATCTACTATTCACACTAACTTACTTTATTAGTTACAAACACAAACACAAACACACAAACACATACACTTCCACTATTAATAAAGAGTTAGTGTTTATTTTCACACTACTCTACCTACACACATTGGCAAATCGATCGTTATTTCTTTTCTAGAGTATTGGGTAGCCCTGAAAAGGGCTGTTTTGTTTGGAACTTCATGGACACCTGGTTAATGGTGGCACCTTCCAGGCCTGGCGCCACATACACATCTTATCCCCCAGTTACTTTTTACCTTTTTGGGGGAGAGAGCAGAGGCAGGATATGTCGCTTCAGAATCCCAATTTTCGCTCTCTGGGATTTTGAAATTTCTTCTTCTCTCCTTTTCCTCCTCCTCTTCTTTGTTTCTTCTTTCCTCTTTATATCTTCTTTCTTCTTCTTCTTTATATCTTCTCTCCTCCTCTTCTTTGTTTCTTCTTTCCTCCTCTCTTATCCTTCCCTCCTCGACAATGGCTTCCGCGGCCAGTTCATTTAATATGCGCCTGGCATATTCCAGATGCACATGAAGCTCCAACAGTTTCTCAAGTCTCGTGTTCATTTTTTGGTGTTGATCAATCAACAAGGGTAGCTGGACTGCCGAACGAGTTTCAATTTATACTGAAAGCGCGGACGTGAAGGAAAACATCCCCCTAATAACATAAAATTCATCTTACCTAGATCATGACCAAAAAAAAACAACAACGCGGACCTAAAAGAAACACTCACTCACTTTTTATGCTACCCATCACTATTTTAAAATTTTTTTATAAATCACTTCAATAGACTATCCACATACTCAAAGCAATCCAATCTAACTCCAAATATACACCTCTAACAGCCAAACAAACATCATTTTAATCTACTATCCACACCAACTTACTTTAGCTCTTACAAACACAAACACACCAACACATACCCTCACATTTTTAAAAAGAGTTAGTGTTTATTTTCACACTACTCTACCTACACACACATTGGCAAATCGATCGTTATTTCTTTTCTAGAGTATTGGGTAGCCCTGAAAAGGGCTGTTTTTTTGTTTTGCTATGGCATTCTTTTTTAGTTTCTAAGAATGCGATGTCCTCTGAGGATAGACTTTCTGGCGATAGGTCTGCTTCTTCGGAAAGAGAAGAAGAACTCTTTGGTGTCGATACGACAATCGACAAAGCCTCTGTCAGGTTCAGGTTGCTGCTGCTGTTGTTGCTGTTGTTGCTGCTGTTGCTGCTGTCTCTGAAGTCTGTACTTCTCCGTCCATTCTTCTTTTTCCCTGTTCACTTCTTCTCTGAAGAGCTCTTCTATCAGGTCTTCAGTGATTTTTAACATTCTCACATTCTCTATTTCTTCTGGCTTCGGTATCAGACTGTGTCTGACCCTATGCAAATTCACGTAGGCTTCGTTGAGCTTGGCTAGTTTGGAGCACATCTTCTTAGGAGGATGAGTCGACAATGGATGGTTAGACTGGAAACAACCCCGGTTCTTATAGTGAAAGCGCGGACGTGAAGGAAAACATCCCCCACACGGTTTTCGATTCGCAACGTTCAGTGATTGTCATGAGAGGGATAGTAAGAAATGAAAGAGCATCAATTCAACATTCTTATAGCTAAACAAAAGACAAAAGCATTTTTTCAAAACACAACATTTTTTATTCAAAAATCACTTAACACTAAACAACAACTCTAACATTTTTAACAATAATCCAACACTATAACATCAAACCATATTTTTTCAAATCACTAACATTTTTTTCTCAATCTACTTTAAACAGGGCTGACAACGTTGTGAATGAAATTGTGATTTCCACTGTTGGAAATCATTAGGCCATTGATGGACACTACGTTTCCTAGCTTGAGACAAAAGATAAGCATAATGGTCACAAAACCATCGATCTACTTTCACATCGTTTCTAGCAGAAGAACGAGGATCGAAATGAGTCACTAAATGTTCTAAGGAATAGCCCAGGCTGCGATGATGCAGAAAATACACGCAGTACTGTCCACACACCAAGGAATCTGTGCCTTGTAATTTCACATTATTGAATCGGGTGGTTTGAGCATTTCTTCTCATAAAGTCGATGATATCGTCTTCCAAAGGGGGCAATCCGTACGAATCGAAATATTCCACACATCCTTCTTGAGGAAAGTAGACGGCTACCCAGTGGGTTCCTGGGAGATGACTGTCGTCCGTGTTGATCACGTAAGCTTGATGGTCTTTAGGTTTGCGATGAGGGAGTTCATCTTTAGCACAGACGACAGGATTCCAAGAAGCCGTATACGAACTGTGGTTCAAAAGGTAATAAAGTTCCCAGGTATCCATTGATTTGTGTTTTTTTTCTTCTTCACAGGTAATAATAAGTCATCAATTCGATCCTGACTTTTTGCTTGAAAATGTCTGACGAATAAACGGTGATTCGTTCTGTTTCCTCACTCTGATTTAGGAGAGCTTCGATACGATGGATCTCTTGAGTGGTTAATGGTGGACAAGAATGTTCACGCAAGTCTTTATACCACTGGTGCAACACGTCTTTGTTTGAGATGAGACTCCAAGCTTCGTCCAGATACTCGTCCAATTTTTCTTCTTGACTCAACATCAGGCATTTATCGTGTTGAATTTGACTGGGATGATCGTTTTGACATCCATAGCAATTTTTCTTGATCAATTCCGTCATTTTGTCGACCAAGTGTTTGGCAAAACAGGAGACTAAATGGGCTTCTTGTTCTGGCCATCTCGACTTCATCATGATCACTTCTTCTTTTTCCACACATTCCATCTCCAAAGTTTCTCCACTAGGTAAAGAGGGAGAACAGTCTTCCATGGCTTTCTAGTAATCTAGAATGACTTCTCTCAAACTATTGATTTCTATGGTATTATCAAATTCGGCATACAGGATGACGTTCACCGTTACATCAGGGTCTCGGTTTGCAAACTGAAGTTCCACACGAATTTGACCAGATTTTATAGGGTGGAAATGTCCCTCGTCGCTGCCTTGGTCTGGAGTGAAATCGAAAGCCCACAAAGCATAACCTCCTGCGTAATCCTCGTACGTAATGCCGTGACTGGTGTTGGTTCCTAACTGGCCGGTGGCTTCGTACAGGGACAAGTACGATCTCAAGTAATTCTTCTTCTCAAAGTCAGGTTCGAAAGGTCGGGTACACAAGGTCTTGCCATCGCGACTGACTTCGATCTTGGACACGCCAAAGTGTTGAAAGTAGAAAGGATTTTTTTCGACAGCTCCGTTGAAGGCTGTATTCTCGACGATACCAACGATCAAACGTTTGGGTAGCTGTCCTTGAAACAGATGATCTTCGATCATGGATCGCTGTCCCTTGGGAATGGTGAACGTTTTCACTTCCACGCGTCGTATGGGATACTTGGCGGTCGTTCTGCTCAACGTCTGACTGATGTCGTTACCCACTTTAGGTAACACTTCCACACGGCGTACGTAGAGTCTGGCTTCCTCGATGACAGTTTTGCAAACAGTAGTACCTATCAAATGGAAAGCGGCACTGCTACGATTCAGTCTCAGGCGAACATTCACCCCGTTTAGCAAATATTTCTCTTGCAACCACATGTCCAGATGTAAACGATCCATCAGTTCTAAACTTTGTCCGTTTTTGATTTTGTCTCTTCGTTCTACAAATCCGTCATTGTTTGGTGTTTTGCTTGCATCAGTTTCGAATCTTTCAAACTGGCCTGCTTCGTCAGCTTCCCATATCACACAGACATTGAGATGAGTGTTCTTGGCATCTATTCCGTACGTCAAGAGATTTTCCAGGTACGCTCGATAAGGGTAAGTATCCATGCTGCTGCTGACCAGTTTGTTGTTCAAGTACAAGTCCACTCCGCTAAACAAGGAATGCATGAAATTGTTGACGGGAGCTATTACCTCATCGCCATCTAGGGTCGAATTGTCCTCATCGACAACTTTGACTTTCAAGTACAAGTAACTGCTATTCAGATCGATGTAATCTTCGGGCTGTCCTTTGATTTCAAACTCGATGGGAGCTGAGGCTGTCAATGAGGAGACGGTGTGAAATTCCACCCACTGGGATTCTTGCATGGTCATCATGGTGGGGGGCATGGCAAACAGATCCAGTTCCGTCTTGGAACAGGCGCAAGACTCTCGGTGCATCATTTTTTCTATGTTTCAATAATCGAAAACGTCTAAGTCTCGAACGGTTCTTCTTTTCTTGGCCTTTCTCGCTTGAAGTCTGGTGAAAGGGTGTTTTCTGCGTCGTCTCTTTCTGCCTTGTCCTTGCTGAATGCCTGACTCGGTAGCGTGCAGGGCATTTATAGGTGTGTCTCGTCGGCCCAAAATGTCTTTACCCGTTTGCAGCAAGACATTTTTGCCTGCCCTCATGAAGGCTTCTTTAGGGTTTTGTTTGTCGATGATGACATTTTGGAGAAATTCTTTGCCTTGCGTCAGTGCCGCATCTTTCAAAGCGTGCAATCCGCGTGTCACCATCGGTTTCAACACTGGGGCCACCGAACGAAAGGCCGATTTTAACATGTCTCCTAAACCGTGTCCTCGCTGTCGAGCAACCCCTCGGTACACTGGATACATGACTTACTTACGAGTCGTGAGAAAACCGTTTTCGAAAATGGAGTTTCACCGTGACTTTTCCTTTGGTGAATGGAATATTTTGTCCCAAATCTCCTTTTATAGTAATGTTGACTGTGTCCAAATACGACTTGCTGACAGGCAAATAGTGAGGATGGACAAATTCGCGGTGGACGTGGTAAGTGTTTCCACCTTCCTCGTCAGCGTTTGCGGCAGAATCCACTTTGAAAGGAATGACACGCAGTAACGGTACGGAGGTGTGTCCCACCACGTTGTACTCCACCACATCGGAGTACACGAAGATCAAATTCAGTCCTTGGTTCAGTTCTACCGGGGTACGAAAATACTTGGCAAAAGAATCGTTGTCAGAAATGACTGGTAATTCACCTTTTTCTTTTTCTACTTTCTTCCTTAGCTCCATGTCACCGCCCAACATGTCAAACAATTCATGACAAAATAAGAAAGACATGATTTTGGGCCCCTCAGGAAATTTCATCAGGAAGCGACGAGCTGTTTTGTGGTACTCCAGGGTGACACTTTTTTTGACACTTTCCAAAGCTTTCAGAAACACACTATTAAACCTGGTGGCTATGGTGTTGACCAAATGTTGACCACTAAAATAATAGCCTGGGGGAATGAACAAGTGATAGGTGGTCCACTTTGAATTTGGTGTACGGGTTTTCTTGTCATATTTGCTATGGGTATCCATCCACTGTTGCATTTGCTCGTCATGAACTTCCACATCAAATTTATTTTCATTGGGAAGGACATTGAGGACTTGGGTCGGGTGAATCATTTCTACTAAAGCCACTTCCCAATGGGCTTCGTGATCTAAGGGGATGGCCTGAGGTAATTTGGCCGTGTAACAGCACAACGTGTTGTTGGGAAACACCTCCATGGAACTGTCACTGGGTAAGGTCAAGTAAAATTGGTTTTGGTGACTCATAATTCCAGAGTTCTGTGGCTGTCCGAGGGAATATTAGTGGACGTCAGAGGCGTGTCTCCGCCCAAAATGGGGTTCTGGTTGTGGTTGCTGGAGTGGTGACTGGCACTGACACTGGACACAACGTTCCCGTTCGAGGAGAATTTCAGGGAGGGATTGGGAAGCAGGTAACCGATGCAACTGCTCAATAAAATGGTCCACAATTGTTTGTCTCCTTGTTGCAAACTCAAATTGGCGATGGCTGCCCCGATGACACAATACACCACGAAGATTTGGCAGAAAAAGACGATTTGCGTTTTAGGCACACGTTCTCCACACCACACCCACAAGGGTTGTTTTTGTAAATCTTGCACAGAAGAACTAGGGGAAGGAGGAGTGGTCGACGTAGCTGCGTCTGATGTGTGAAAGGGCATGATGGTCACTTCTTTTTATAGTCGATGACTTGCGAAGCGTCGATCCAAGAATCGAAACTGGGTGGATATCCTTTCCAACGTACTTTGACTTCTTTGACACGTCGTTTGCCCACTTTACGGGTTCTGCGTTCGAGAATGCTTTCGATGTCGTACACGTCGTCTTCTTTTTTGGTGACACGTTGTAACTCGGGCAAATAAAACGTTCCTTTGAGTACTTCTCCGTTCATGTCTTCCAATTTATAGACGGCAGGATGACGGCCATGTACTCGTCCAGTGACGCGAAACAATTCGGTTGTCCAGTTAGGTAAGTAACCTTTGTCGAAAGTGCGTTTGGTTTTGCCAATGCGCACCCAATCTCCTACGGTCAACTCTCCACTTTTCTTGGGGACAGCCCTCGTCGGGGACGTACCGAACAGACGCTCAAACACCAACACTTCATTGTCGGGAGTCACGTCTTGCGGGGCACGTCCGATGCTTCGATGGTAAGATTGGTTGTACGCTTGCACCAGGTGCGGTAAGATGTCGATGTACTTCAGAGTGTGGTGATGCGTAAAATATTTCCACATGCGTTCTTTCAAAGTGCGTTGAAAACGCTCCACGATGCTGGCTTTGGTTTCGGGATTCTCGGTGGTAAAAAAATGAATGTCACGTTTCTTTAATTCTTTTTGGAAAGCTTGGTTCAGAAATTCGGTGCCTTTGTCCGTTTGCCATCGAAGAGGGTGACGGCCACTTTGTTTCAACACTCGTTGCAGGGCTCGCACTAACTCGCTGCTGGATTTGGAAGTCAAGGGCACGACCCAGGCAAATTTGGAAAAGACGTCGATGACACAAAACAGATATTTGTAGCCACGATTGTAGCTGGCCAAATGAGAGACATCGGCTAAATCGGCTTGCCATTGATGATCGATGCCTTCCACTCGGGTGCGACTTCTGGCAAACTTGCGTCGAATGGGTTTGTGCAAAGTGTAGGTAGCTTGTTCTTGTAACCATCGTTGCACTTGAGGTAAACGGAGACTTTTCATTCGCGTTTTGGCAGCACGATACAATTTTTGAACTCCTGCGTAACCTGCAGGATGCGAGGGATCGTAGTAAATGCTAGCTAAGACTTTTTCCATTTTTTTTGTGTTGATTGGTGTCTTAATAAGGCACCCACTCTTGGAAGAGGCTACTCTTTTTCTCTTGGGGTATTTTCTTGGATTGCAAGGCTTTGCGTGTGCGACCGGCAATAGGTGTCGAAGAGGAGGATGTCTGAGCAGGGGATATCGGTTCTTGTTTCACTTCTGTCTTCACTTTCTTTTTCTCTTGTGAGGAAGAAGGGGTGGCCATCATCTTTTTAATCCATCCAATTCTGGAGGTAGGTGGTGTTGTTAACTTGCGTACTTTTTCTGGTGGAGTTTGAAACCCTTCTTCTTCTTCTTCTTTTCCTTTTTCTGTCTTGACCACTGGTACCGGTACTGGTACTGGTACTGGTGATGGTGCTGGACTTTTCATCAAGGTCTTAAAATCTTTCAAAGTGGGTAGAGCTGTTTCGTCTAAAGCTTTCTGGTGAAAGAGTTGCAGTCGTTGCAAGAGTTGACCGTACTTTTGCGATTTTTCTGTTTCGGACAAATCTTGGCGATCCATCAAGGATTGCAATTCGTGTTGTAACTGGGACATCTCGCTCAAATGGGGATTGGGAGGTAAATGCGGGGTGTGTTGTTCTTGCCACCGATGGTATTCCATCCATCGTTTGTAAGGCACTAAAGCTAGTTTTCGTCCTTCCATGGGGTTGTCAGGGGTCGATTCTGAGATCTTGGAACTTCCGAGGCCTTTTTATCTTGCTCCCACCAGTCCTCCCAACATGGTTCCCAAGACTCCTTTCAGTATGGGGCCTAACAAGAGAGGTAAAATGCCTCCACGTTGGACCAACATCTTCTTTTTTTGACGAATGGGAATTTTCTTTTGAACCATTTGGCGAAGAACGTGACGATGTTTGCCTAAGCATTGTTTCTGGTGTTTGGACAAAGGGATCGTGCCTTTCAAAACGTTCAAACAACATTCGCACACGGTATCGATGACCTCTTTGGAGGCCGTTTGAATGAGTTTTTTTCGTAGGGGTGATGAAGCTTTGGACAGGACAGATAACAGGTCCCCATGTTTAGCTCAACGTGGTGGCAGTCCTTTCCTTTTCTTTCCTTGGGGTTTTCTGGAGGGTGACATTTTTTGCTTGTGGTTCCGGGACATTCACCGAACAGACACTAACGTCGATGACTTAACGTACACCCTTTTATCTTTTTTTTGGGACTATCGCTTTGTCATAAAGGTGACAATGTTTTTCCCAAAATCGCCAAGGAATCCTCCCCTTTGTTGACGCCTCTTTTTCTTGGAACGACTGTGTCTTTTCTTAGGGTAATGTCGATGCTTGGCTAAGCGCTTTGTCGGATGACGCGTCTGCCTTTGTCTCTTTCTTTTGTGGCTTCTTGGAGGTGACATCTTTTTTACAAGTTCACTGATACCCCGACTTGGTCACAGGCTCTTTTTATACTGGAACGCGTCGCCACTGATTGTCTTTACGTTTTATCAGTTTGAGGACAGGCATGACACGTCGTGCAGGGGTACGCAACGGACTAAATCGAGCCAGTTCTTGCTTGGACAAATCCAGTAAACTTTGTAACATGCCCGATCTTTCTTGGACTTTGATTTTGGGAGAAGGTACTTTGTGAGCAGCAGCCACTGCCACTAAATTGGAGGGTCCTGCCACTGGGGAAGTTCTTTTGGGGGTCATCAACGGAGATGTTCTTGGTGTGATCAACGTCTCCAAGTACTCTTCAGTTCTGGGTGTCATCAACGGAGAAGTGGATGAACGTGAGGATGCCGGAGACGCAGTCACTGCCGTGGCAGGTCGTGGTTTGCGAGTGTAAGGTTGCGTCCTGGCCGAAGTGCCTCTCTTGCGACTAGTTTTCTTCTGTGGACTTTTCTTTTTCTGGGGACTTTTTCTCTGTTTCTTTTTCTGGGGGCTTCTTTTCTTTTTCCGGGGTGGTGGTGTCTGGTAAGAGGAGGGTCCTGCCACTGGAGAAGTTATTCTTCTTGGGGACCTGGTCTTTTTCTTTTTCTTCTTGGGGCTTCGTTGGACTTTTGTCTTGGGGATAACTTTGGGGGCATTAGGATCCCATCTTAAGAGTGAGCGAATGATGACCCCTCCTAGAGTACCGCTCCCTCCAGGTTTCAAAATGATTTGTTTTTTGGTTTGAGTGTCGATGCGGGGATCGGCCAGTTGGACCAAAGCGACTTTGTTTCGATCGAAAAAGCGTTGGGTTTGATGAGGAATCTGAATGATTCCTTGGAGTAATTGACGTGCCGTCACCGTGAACCATCGTAAGACTTCTTTGAGACTAGCTTCTAAGACACGGGCTCGTGTTTGTGGATTTTTTTCTCGACTGATGCCATACAAGGCACGAATCAATTTGACGGGAAGATGCGACTGAAGGGACGTCATGTTCACACTGTGTGAGACAGACGAAAAAGGGTCTGAGGTTTTTATAGATTTTTTGATGGGGAGTGAAATGAAGTCGAGGACGGAGACGTGTACAGGACAGGCCCTCCGTCTTGGCACCAGTGGTGAAACAAGTGGGTACGAAATCGCAAATCCTCGGGGGTCGTAGGTTTCAAATCGACGAGTAAATAGGCGTGTGGCGTTTGAGTGGCATCGTCGTACGCCTGAGTCAGCCAAGGCGTTCCTAACTGTTTGGCTAAGACTTGCACTTGCGATTTATCTCGAGGGCTTTTAAACAAGACCACGTAATGCGCATTGAGACTGATGGTGCGATGGGCTTTACTTTGTTGAAACAAATTTTGGGTGATGTAAATGACACTGGCATTACGGTGATGCCCTTTGCGCGTGAACCACAATTTAATTTCTTCTTCGTCTTCTCCTAACATGTCGTCGAAAATGACCAAATGGGTTTGACGGGAGTCAGAGACGATGCCGTCGTCTTCTTTAGGAATGCCTTCCACAAACACGATGGAATCGCCTTGACTTTCTCGCAAGAGGCTGTACGCCGATTGCCACTCTTTGTAACACCACACGATCCGTTGAGGTGGCCGATCGATCAAATGATGTTTATGTTCGATCAAACGTTTGACGAATTCGGTTTTGCCTGAACCGCTAGGTCCAGCAATGAGCATGTTAAAGGGATGGCGAAGATACAAAGCCTCCCAACTGGCACGATCTAAGTGTTCGTCGATGACTTTGACAGTAGAGGAAGAGGGAGCAGAGACAGCAGAGGTAGCCATGGTGTGAGAAATGTCACTTGTGACACGAAAACGAACAAGACAAGAGTTTATATACTTTTTCAGAACACGTTTATTGAATGTTTTTTATCAAACATGAATACGAAAGACAAAAATACATAAAAGCCAAAGGCTTAAGTACAAGGATAAAAGGCACATGATAACGATGAACGTGGAATAAACACAAGTGTCTGTACAACAATCACATCTTTTGGGTAATGTTCTAACCAGTTCAACAGGGGGTAAGGCCACACAAGTGTCCTCCCGAAAGGGTCTTTCAGGTCTGTCCACGACAGTCCTGTCCTGGGTGACGGGTTCTTCTGGCACCGTCACTAACACGGGTTGAAAAGTAACTTTTTTCCTTGAACAACTCTCGTGCATACTGGGCCACTTCTTGGGTCCAAGCCTCAAAATCCCATTCTTTCCAGGCACGGACATCTGTCCAATGGGGATGTAAGTCACAAGCTACACACACATCGTCATACACGTCTTGGGTAGCTAAAAGTTGACGAATCTTTTTTTCCCGTAGAGGTCGAGAAGTATCCAGATGAAAACGCAATGCTTTGAGCAAAAGGAGTTTTTCGTGACCATTTAAGGCCATGGAGGTGGTAAGTACTGATCGTAAAGAGTCCACAAAGAATCGGCTGGTAAACGAAATCCCAAAAAACAAGTCACTAAGACACACACCACTTGTCGTCCCAAATTGAATGGATACAGTTCTTGTAATAATCGATGGTAATGATCCACGGTTTGAATATGGTCATTGAGTTCCTTCCACGGAATCTGTTGGATGACATGTGACATAAGTCGTGGCATGGCAGCCTGTTTTTATAGTCTCTTTGTTTCGGAAACAATACACGTACTTTCTAGCCAGAGATCTTCGTTCTCCAGTAGGGAATCTAAATCTTGCATACTGTAACCGAAACTTCAGAGTTCGTTTAGAAGTTTCCTCTTCCTCTAAGTAGATTCCACGTAAAATATGTTGATAATCCTTTAACTTGTCTTCCTCAATGTATTGCTGTAGGTGAATCTCGAAGTAACCAAAATAATGAACATTTCGATCATTCACTAACTCAAAGTGTTGAACAAGGTCTGACCACTGAAACAATTTCTGACGAATCAGTTCTCTTATACCATTCAGGTACCAGTGGTTAAAGATCTGGTGACGTAACGGATGCAATTGTTCTTTACGTTTGACTTGTATTTTCACCAGCTCTCGGTAAATGCGTTCTCTCAACTCCACAGGCAAAGCACGAATGTTCTCTTGTAAAGTATCCATGAACAGATTATTATGGTAAGAAGTTACTTCAATGTCTCGGTCCCACTAAGGGTAAGTAATGACAATTCGGTGACCATCGAGCATGTTCTACGTAGGCCGAATCTTGCGGTTCCCAGTGGTGAAGTGTCACATCGCAACTGAAGCACCTGACTTTATCTCCTTCGCCCAAGTAGAAAAATCCGGCTCTGGCTAATTCTTCGGGGGTCGGTCCTCCCAGATACTTAGGCCATTTTCCTTTGAACGATTGAAGACGATTTTCAAAGTCGCAGTATTCCGACAAACGCACAGGAAACGAATATTCGTTTTTCACAGGTTCGTTTCGATGAGGGTTGAGTGACATGGGTAGGAGTTTGCTCAAGGCTGGATGACATCCGTAGGGGGGTAGACGTGAAGGTGAACATTCCCCTTTAAAACGAAACCCAGTAAAATGTCCAAGAGGACGAGCGGCATCACTTTCGCATCCGACAGGTTTGACACGCACAGCATCACTTTCCATGATAGGGGTAGGGGCACTAAAGTTCCCATGATGCTTTACGGCATCGCTCAGGTCACAACGTACAGCATCGTATCCATCGCAAGGCTCACAATCGCACTCGTCTGCAAACTCCGTGACGCAATTACAATGGTAACCACATGGACAATCGCAGTTTCCTTCCGGACATTTTCCGTCGCAATGCCTGGGTCTTATCCATTCAATATTAGTCACACTAGAGGAAGATACAACTTTTTTACAATCCCCAAACTGGAACGATGTCTCTTTCAAAGTATTCATCTTGTTTGCTCGGTCTTGGTAGTCACAATGAACTATCGATCTTGCCTAGGGTTCCTTTTTATATACAGACCAATACCGACGTGACCGTACGGTAAGGTGAAATGATTGGGAAGTCGAACTCGCTTCTGGTACACGATTTGATAAAGTTTTTCCAAAGGTCGACTGACGATGTGGTGAGTGGGTAAACGTACAATCTTGTTCGGTTGGTAAGTGGTCACTTTAAAGTTTCCATCCTCTTCCGATTGCAAGGCTTCTTTCAATACCCCAAAGTTGACCACACGACTGGTACGATGATTCAGAGTCAGTCCTTTCACTTTGCACGTCGTGTGCACTTCTCCTTGTTTGTCCCGGTATTCGTAGCCGTAATTTTTGGGACCGCCACTGACGAAACTTAGAATCTTGTCGTCGGGATGCTCGTCTGTCCAGGCTCCTAAACGGTCTCCTTCGATGTCAGGGTGATGTTGAATCGGGTGATGGATGTAAATGCAACTGTCCATGTCAAAGTACAGGACGCGTTCTTCTAACAGTTCTAAAGCTTCGTACAATTTTAAGCGAGCATGGGCTGTCACGTAAGCCGCAATGATGACATTTCCAAAGGGGTCGTCTTGTACAAAGTCCAGATCTTCTTCGTAATTGACTAAGATCAAATCCTCGCGAACGACGTCCAC
This sequence comes from Sinohyriopsis cumingii, assembly GCA_028554795.2. Taxonomy (NCBI): domain Eukaryota; kingdom Metazoa; phylum Mollusca; class Bivalvia; order Unionida; family Unionidae; genus Sinohyriopsis; species Sinohyriopsis cumingii. The sequence continues at coordinate 8,151,378 of CM068842.1, read as the reverse complement.
GTGTTTCATGAATTTGGTTTTGTCGTGAATCATCTGAAAGTAGCGGGAAGGTTCTGTCAAATATTCCGTCTTGGGTAAACACGGGCGTTGTGCCATTTTACCCCACAAGCAATTTAACATCACTTTGGCAAACGATCGCCTGCCTTCGTTTTTCTCGATGTGGTCTAAAGTGATGCCTTCTTGTTCCCGGTATTTCTCTTTGAATTGTATTTGGTCTTCGGGAGTGTGACACCAGGAAGGATAGCCGCTGGCTTCTTGCTTCAGTTTCAAAAAGGCATCCACGTAGTCTGCGAAAATGCTTTTCTGAGTAGGGTCACCCTTGTGGTATTGTTGTGTCTTGGGAAAGTGGCAAATTTCGTACACTTCTAACAGTTGGTATCCCATGTCCAGAGCTTTGAACAATTCTACGCTGACCCAGGTTCCCGTCAAGACCCGTTCTTCCTGGGTGTGCTGACAAGGCTGATCTTGGTTGCACGTTTCGGCACAAGTACGGCACAAGGGAAACATCAGTTTGCCTTGACAATGGTGAGGTAAGACGGGATGGTATAGGTTCGTGGGAGGCAAAACTTTACACTTGATTAAGCCTTCGTATTGTCGAATGTTGACCAGGTCGATGTGTTCCGTGAACAATTGCGGGTGCCCTACAGGAAAGCGACAATATTTGCACACGTAGGGATACAGCGAACACACGTCCAAGTATTTGATTTCTTCTCCGTTCTCTTCGTCGGCTTGGTACAGCAAACAGGTGGCATTGGTCCTTCAGCGGGTCCATGAACTGGTAACTTTCCACGAGGCGTTTAAACTCGGGATCGGTTTTCATACGGTGATCGTACTCGTGTTCCCACATTTCCACCACTTGGTATCCTTGCTGTTCTAACTTTAGGCGTCGCTGACAAGTGTCCTGGTACAAGTCTTCCATGGTTCGTTGCAAAAACTGATTTTTAGTGCCACGGTCAGGATAACAAACGGGACATCCGTGAAATAAGCAACCGTTAAACTCGTACACGATCTTGGGGTTTTCTAAGTCCCAGCCATCGACCGAATACGTTCCGATGGTCTTTTCGCCCCCTCCGTTGCGGGCATGCTGAATCCACTTGTCTTCCTTGTCGCACAAGTAATGTAACCAGCGTAGGGCTTTGACCGAGTATTGACGCTTGACATAGTGGGTCGTTTGAGGACTGATGACAGCCACGGTGTTTTCAGGCATGAATCGTTGTCGATACACTAAGGAACACGCTTTGGCAATGGTGCAAGCTTCTTTCAAAGGATCGACCCCTCCGTGTTCCATGAACAGTTCTCGAAATTTTCCACAGCAACGCCGTAAAATGTCCACGTCGGAACGACAATACTTTAGCATTTCTTCCTGAAAGTCGAAGGGGTCAGAGGTATGAGCCTGGTACCAAGCGTAGAAAGCTTCTCGTTGTTCGGTACGCATGTTGTCGGGGTCGTAATAGTGAGCCTCAGGGAAATGGGGTAGAACGGCGTGTTGATTGGCTTCCGTATTGAAAAAGTGCGGAAAGTACCCTTTAGCCATTTCTGTCATTCCAAACGTTTTAGGCATTCGACTCAAAGGCATGGCCAAATAGCTCATCGAATCTTTAAACTGTACTTGTCCCACTTGCATGAAAATGATTTTGGCTCCGTTCAAAGTCACTTTAGGACGTTCGGTGCCATGTTCCGTATAGTATCTGAGAAGAAACTGTCCATCGTATCCGGAGAAATTGTGAGCCATCACCGTGGCATGACGATGACAATCTCCGTAAAGTCCGATGTCCTCTTGGCTCCACGTCTTGTCGATGGGGTCTAAGACCCATTGGGCAAAATCGGCTAACGTGTTTGGCCCCCGAAAGATTTTTTCACGCCCTCCAGGAATCTTGCTGCAGTGAGGGCAATGACTGAAGATAGGTTCTTGAATGCACTTCTCGCACGCTCGATGAGCCACGCAGAAATTAGGAATGTGAATGCCAGTCTCTTGCATGCATTCGAAATCGAAAAAGATGAAATTGCCTTTCTTCTTGTGACCGTCCTCTTTCTCTGGTAGGGGTTGGTATTTTTGCACGTAACATTGGTGTTCCAAGTCCACGATGTGGTGACAAATGTGACATTTCTTTTTTCCTGAACATACGTGTGCCTTGGTACTATTGGTACGTATGCCTTGTCCACACGTAGGGCACAATCTCAGGAGTTGACAAGCACATTTCTGCTGTGAACCTTGCATTTTCAGATGTTGTTGGTAACAGGTAGGGCTGACAAACGTGCGCAGACAAGTGGAACAAGGCACTGGTTCTTCGCTCAGACAGGGTGAAGAGGCCAAACATCCTGAGCATTTCGATCCACAATGCTTGTGTTGCTCTCGATTATTATAACCATGGTCACATTTCTCACAGTAATAACCGTATCCCAGGAATCCGGTGATACTGGTAATGGTATCGAAATGGTCATCGTGATGATAAACATGAATGTATTTTCCGTCCTTAAAATCTTGCCCTCGAAACAACAGAGACCCGCGCACTTCTTGAGGGTGCACTTTCAAAGTGTATCGTGGAGCTAGGGCATCTTGCAATTTTTGCATCTCAGGAATGCCACAGGGTGTGTCTTTGGACATGCCAGCTTTTCGTAACAGGAGTTCTGCTTCACTTCGTTGTTTGGCTCGGTCCGATTGTCGAATGTTCTCCCAGTCTCTTTTCCATTCTACCGTGTCGTTCTTGTTGGCATAGGTTCGTCCCACCACGATGGCACGGGCTAAACACATCTGGTCATGAGGATTGTGAATTTGGACAAGGCTACGCTTAATGCTGCGAAGGTCGTTCACCAATAACATCTTTTTGCGTCCGGTCCCTTGAGGAGGAGAGACGTGGGTCATGTCCAATGTGGCTTTTCCATCGGTGATGTCAAACTGGTCATTAGATTGTTGCACGTGTTGAATCTTGTCCATGACTTTGGAAGCGGTCAATTCTGCAGGGGTGCTAAACTCGATCCAAACAGGGGATTTCAAACCGTCGTGTTGTATGGAAAGTCTCAAGCGATCGTCTTCTTTGGGTTGACATTGTCGCTTGAGTGCAGTGAGCAGAGAATCCCACACTCCGGTGATGAACCCTTCTGCTTTCTCTAACGGTACTTCGGACTTGAAATCTTTAAACTTCACCGTGTATTTGTAAGCCGTGGTTCTAAATTTTCTAGAGGAGCGCTTTTCCGTCTCTCGAATGGAATAGTACTTTTCAGGGTTGACAAAGGGTGGTGGACTTGGTTTAGAGGGTTCGGATTCTGGTTCACTCATGTCCTCTTCAAAATCACTGGCATGAATTTGTGTCAATATTTCAGCCCTGGTACGAGGCGATAGATCACGTTTCTGCCTCTTACTTTCTTCTTCTTTCTTCTCGAATGAATGGGATCGTTTCATCTTGAAAGCAAAAAGTCAAATGACTCAAGTTCAAACACCATGAACTACTTTATAGTCATAGCAGACCAGCGTATATAAAAGGGTGTGTGTCTTGTCCTTTCACTATTCATTTCACTCTCAAGCCGAGCACAACGATGGAAGAGACTAACCAGATGGAACGTTTCGTCAGAGCTTTGCGAGGGGTCATTAGAAAATTCTCTTCAGACCATCCTACGGACTACTCTCCTTCCTTTCGAGATAAAAGTCAAGATACTTGCTATATCTGTCAGAAGAAAGGGCATTGGTCTTCAGAGTGTCCAGACCGTCAAAAAACAGGAGCTAAAAAAGACAAAAGTAAAGATACCTGTTATTATTGTAAAGAAAAAGGACATTGGTCTCCAGATTGCCCAAAAAAGAAACAAGAGGAGTCAGAAGAAAAGAAGGATTCTTCAGAAGAAGAGAGGGATTCTTCAGAGGAAGAAAGCAGACAGGTGAAGAAAAAGAAACAGGAGACGAAAAAAAGAAGGGAAGAAAGCGAGGAGGAAGAAGAGGAAAAGAGTGTGACGGTGAAGAAATTCAAAAAACAGAGAGACTAAACAAGGAGAAAAGAAGAAATCAATGAACTTTTTATTAAAGTGTTGTGTTGTGAATTGTGAATTGGATTGTAAAAAATGGAGAAAAGAATAAATGAATGATATAAGGTAAGAGTCTTTGAGTTTTGATTTTAAAATAAGAAGCTACACTCACGCACTCATACACAGGCACGTACTGTAAGGGTAAAAATGGGTGGGGTTTATTTTTTGTTTTGAGTTATTGGCAAATTGAAATTGTATTTCTTTTCGAGATATGTGGGTGGCCCTGAAAAGGGCCTTTTTTCTTTACGATGTAGGGGTGAGTTTAAGCAATCAACTTTAACTGCCTTATGCCTTTGCCACGGCCAAGGCCTACTTCTGGACTGCGTAATGTTGATGATGATGATAATGATTGGGTTGAAATCACTAAGGGTGGTACGGTAGGCTTAGTCACAGGGTTGACGTGTTTAGCTCGGGAAGGTCGTATTCTCTTCGGTCGTGATAAAGAAGTCTGATACATTTGTTTCAGACTTCTTAACTCCGCTAAAATATCCAACAGTACCGTGACCGTTTGATTCTCACCCTCTTGTTTCTTTGCTGCTACTTCTTCTTGCTGTTGTTTTTTTCTTACCTCTTCTTCTTGTTGCTGTTGCTGTAGGAGAAAAGCCTGTTCCGCTTCTTTTTGTCGTTGCATAAATTTCTCCAATTCTTCTTTCTGTCTCTGTCTAAAATTCTCCACTTGCGGTAATGAAGAAGGTAACGAAGGTTCCGGAACAAATTCTTGCGAGGAGAGAAAATCCACAAAATCCCAATTCACCTCTTCTGAAAGTAAGTCCGGGTTCCCTTGGGCGGTCTCCGCTGCTGGTGCACCCCATTGGATCGTTTTCTGAGTTTCCGTCATGTTGAATGACTGTCGCATAGATTGACTTCACACAAGCGCTAGCAGATCTATATTGACTACGTGACGTCACAGACTGCTCTCTTCGGATTGGATGCAGCTGGCTGAATTTTGTAACGCGTGTTCGGATTGGTGAATGAACTCAATCCGTTTCAATCCTACCTGTCCCTATAAATAAGCGCAGTTCAGTGCATTGATTCACCTATTCTCGGAGCCTCAACATGTGGACCGACGTTGAATCTTCAACCCTTGTGTCAACAATGATGTTCAGGACGGACATGCTCATGTATGTCCGATCCAAGTGGACCGTTGTCCACAGGACCAACAGCAGCCTGTGGATAAGAAGAGTCTATATAGAGAGACAAGGTTGCCTCAAGAGGACTCTGATGTATGGCCCTGCTGTAAGACGAAGTTTGAGGACAAGAAGATGTCGCAAATGCCCTTTATGTTAAGGGCATATTAACATAAACCAAAGGCCCTTTTCAGGGCCAGCCATATTTCTAGAAAAGAGATAGTCTTTGAATTGCCTACCCCTTTTTTTATTTTATTTTTTATTTTATTTTTTTATTTTATTTTTTTATTTTTTTAAAAAAAAATAGAGTCCCTCCCTGTTTCAATTTTACATAGACCCTATACAGTCCCAAGGGTTTATGTCCATGTTAAATTTACATAGACCCTATATTGTCCCAGGGTTTTTGGCCATGTTAATTCCCATAGACCCTATATGTTCCCACGATTTTTCTCCATGTTAAATTTACATAGACCCTATATTGTCCCAGGGTTTTTGGCCATGTTAATTCCCATAGACCCTATATGTTCCCACGATTTTTCTCCATGTTAAATTTACATAGACCCTATATGTTCCCAAGGGGGTCTGTAATGATAAATCCCATAGACCCTATAAGATCCCCATTAACTACTTACATACCCACTGTTTTACGCTTAGCAACTAGTTCTAGAATACCGTGTGTTTGAAACTCAAAACAAATTCGAATTTATAAAAGTTTGAATCGGTGTCTCTACAAACCTCGACGCACAGACATCAGTTAAATTATCTAGTTCCAGTTTGGGTGTTATAGGCTGAACATTTTATATCTAATGCCAGATCAACCGTGTAAATTTAATACGCAAGTAATAAGAAAAACATTCTTTCCATCCAACCTTACGTATGTATATTTTATATATGTTCATGATTTCAAACAAATATAGCAGACATTGAACTGTCTGCTGATAATACTGCAGTTGGTATTGGTCAAAAACAGATATCTTAAACAAGCGGCTCGCCAAGCCGTATCATGTGGCCCGTAAAATTATTGGCGTCACAATGTGTCATGAGAGATAAAGGTGGTGCCCTCATGCGGCCCGCAGGAGGGTTTGGATTTTAGACCCATGTTCTAAACTGACCACTTTTAGACCCAGGTTCTAAACTGACCACTTTTAGACCCAGGTTCTAAACTGACCACGGTTGAGTAAGCATAATATATAGATAGACAAGACTACACACGTGTTTTCTTCAGTGTTGGTGAAAATAACTAAATTTTAATACGGTGATGGGATACATCGAAGCCATCCATCAAACCGAGACGTATTCATAAGCCAAATTGAACAAATTTCTTTCCATCGAAACGTAAAAAAAACCGCGAAGGTGGTTTTGTTTTTATTTCACACGCCCTCTTTTATGCTTTCGAGATTTTTGAAGCTTTCCTGTATGAATTAAATTTAAAACAAATTGGGATTTCTATATGTCCGATTGACCGCGTCTAAAAATATCGACACGCGGACTCAAAGAAGATACGAAAATTACTGATTAACTTTGACCAAAATGCGGAATGGTGAAGTGAAATGACTTTGAAATGCATTTGGATGCCTCATTTGTTACGCCTTTCCTTTGCGTAACGTTAAGATCCCATTTGTAGCTTCATGAGGTCTTAATAGGTGTGTGACGTACTTATAATTCATGATATGAATATATTAACATAAACAACACAGTAGTCGTCTGATAAAAATATATCCCGTTTACGATTTTAATGACACCTTCAATAGAGTGTCTCAAGGTCATCGATATATTCATCCATAATTTTCGAGGGGTCGCTTTCATTATCTTTAATTGCATTGGTTTCTGTTGTACAGATTTTAGGCCGAATATTCACATGTCAATTATTTCGATTATGCACAAATGTAAAAATGTATCCCCGAATTTGCGGGCTATAATGTGCAACTGATTTTTCAAGCTACATTAAAAATCTTCAGTACATGTAGAAAAAGTCTAGTTGTTAAATGTGGTTTTGTTTGCTTACCACGGATTTTAAATTGTAATGGACATTGCAGTATATATCTTACACAGCCACTGAAGTTGTTTATATCCCGTGATAAATATATATTTCTTACTGCACAATGTAAACCTTTTACGACGTACTGGAGACAGCTCATTATCCCGATTCAATACGAAGCTTCCGTCCACGGCCAGACTTCCTAATATTATTTGCTAAAAATAGAAGCAAGGAGTAGCTGAGCTACTCCGTAAACGATATTGCGTTATGTTAATGCGAACATTTTATTTCAGTTACGAAGTTATATCTGAAAAGCAATACCATCCCACCAGAAAAGCCTGACTTCTTCCAATGAAATCTAAAGAAAAGAAAGAAATAATCTACGTATTAAATATGAATACTAGAATAGCAAGGAACCAAGAATGTCATTTTCAGAGAGAGAGAGGAGAGAGAGAGAGAGAGAGGGTGTTTGATCAGGATGTCTGCAGTGACCCTAACCCTAACCCACAGACACGTAGCATGATGTCCCACCCAGTCACATTATCCTGACAACAGGCCGACCAGTCCTAACACTAACCTCTTAATGCTGAGCGCCAAGCGAGGCTGCTGTTAGTACCATTTTGTGTAAGTCTTTGGTATGACTCGGCCGGGGTTCAAACCCACGACCTCTCGCTTAGGAGGCGTACGCTCTAACCACTAGGCCACCGGAGCGGTCGATGTGGGGGGGGGGGGTCAGAGAGAAAATATTTTCGAAACAAAATTTAAGCACTAAAATAGCTTAACAACCTGTCACGAAGATTTATGTTCTTATTAGCTGAATTTTGTTATATTTGCATACAGGAAAAAAGATTATCCTGGATAGAAAGAAAATCCCTGGCCCACCCCACTTCTTACCCCGATAATATGGTCGGTCTCCAAAAGCCTTTGTTTCCAGTGGAAGAACAAGATTTGTTTTACCTGAACTTTATTCAGTCTTTTAATACGTTTTTAAAATGATTCATTTGGAATACAAAATTCCAGAAAACCAATCGAGAAACGAAAACGGCGCAGTTTCCTGATAATATTAGCAACTGAATTTCAAGGATCTGGAGAGATAAATACCACATAGACGACGATCTCATAAAATGAAATATTAACTTCTAATTGGTTTGTCGCAGGGACGATGTCGATGACATAGTAAAGTCTGACCATGTATTCACCACACTCCTGAAGTTTAGTGTACACTCAGACATGTACATTATAGATCGATCGATCGATAGATAGATGGAATAAGAGATGAATAAAACTTGTTTGTTACGAAGTGTACATATTAGCGAATATTATTATTTTTTAGTTTGACCGTGAACTTAGTGATGTTTTTGTTTCTAGTACGGAGGAAGAGCAAACGTAAACACGGTCCCTTTTCTTTCATCCGACGATATCTGTTGCGTGCAAAGTCTTATCAATTTTATTTTCGGATAAACGAACCTAATCAAACAATCTTGCAATATAGGTTTAGTTCTTATATCTGTACATTCCTTAGAGATATGTGCAAGTGCATTAATGAGATCGCTTTTATCATTATTGACTTGTGTTTGGATACCGAAATAGTTTTGAACAATTGTTTAGAGCACGCATCCAGCTGACGTGATCACAAAACACAACATAAATCCAGCAGGTACAAAACTGCAAATGATGACAATGTCGGATTAATTAAAAATAACACATGCCCTCCCTTCTTTCCCTTGCGGAGGTTGCTTAGGCGGTTGCTTCGCCACTGACTATATAGCAGATAAAAAGAAGTTGTGAACATGTGTGTGTGTTTGTGATTTGGATTTTTAAAGTAGCTTTAACAATTTTTCAGTCTTATCGATACGACGTATGCATTGTGGCAGTTTACAGTGATGTCTAGCACTGGCGCATCATGCCGCAGACATGTAGCATGATGTCCCACCCAGTCACATTAACCTGACACCAGGCCAACCAGTCCTAACACTAACCTCTTATTGCGGAGCAATAAAGCGAGGCAGCTGTTAGTACCATTTTTGTAAGTCATTGGTATGACTTGGCCGGGACTCGAACCCACGACCTCCCGCATCAGAGTCGAACGCTCTAACCCCTAGGTAACCGGAGCGGTCAAGTCGTGAACATAAACTCCTGGTCCAAGACAGTTTTACAGTATTATTGATTGTATCGTTGAAGAGGGTCATGTTCATTGGCGACTCAGTCTCGAAAGACCATGCGAATAGCGCCCTTGGGGTGTTGTCTGTCTCTGCTGGCATCGTCTGCTGTGGCTGTGCAGGCCTATACGTGAGTGACAGTCCCTATTGCAGTTGGTGCAGACATACTGGAAAGTCTGCGTTAATGTGGTTGCTGCTGCGTTCTTCTTTCTCTTACGTTTCTCTGCCGCCAACTGGCCTCTCCTTGCATCAGCGACTGATATGCCATTGTTTACCATCTTTGAAACGGAGTGAGGTGCGTCAAACTCTTCTCATGCCAGTGGCCAGCTGTCCATATAGGATGTCCTTTGGCAGCCTTCCATCCTCCATGTGTCGGACGTGACCCAGCCATCGAAGGCGGCGTTTAATCAGCAGGGAGTACATGCTGGGGGTACTTGCACGCTGCAGGATCTCGCTGTGTGGAACACGGTCTTGTCAGCTGATTTTCAGGATGAGTTTTAGGCACCGTATATGGAAGGAGTTGAGCCGGCGTTCTTGCCTCATGTAGGTACTCCACGTCTCCCTTCCATATAGAAGGGTGCTGAGAACGCAGGCCTGGTAGACTCGGACCTTGGTGTGCTCTGTCAGCGCGTTGTTTTCCCACACCCTCTTCGTTAATCGAGCCATGATGGTGTTTGCCTTTCCAAGCCTTCTGTCCAGCTCCATATCAATCGAGAGAGTGTTGCTGATGGTTGACCCTAGGTAGGTAAAGTTGTTGACTGCTTCCAGAGTGACACCGTTGATTTTGATGTAAGGGGCAATGGTGGTATCTTGCACGCTGACATTTGTTTTTTCCAAGTTGATGGTGAGACCAAACTGCATGCAGGCAACAACAAAACGATCTCCCAGTCTCTGGAGGGCTTCCTCGGTGTGGGCCACAAGAGCTGCGTCATCTGCAAAAAGCATCTCCCTGATGAGCACAGCTCTCACTTTGGTCTTTGAGCGCTGTCGTGCCAGGTTGAACAGCCTCCCGTCGGACCTGGTGTGTAGATATATGCCATCCGTGGACGTGTCGAAGGCGTAGGACAGGAGCAGGGAGAAGAAGATCCCAAAAAGTGTTGGTGCCAGCACGCAGCCCTGCTTCACACCACTGTTAATTGGGAAGGAGGTTGAGGAGGATCCATCATACAGGACTGTTCCCTTCATATCTGCATGGAAAGAGATTATCATGCTGAGAAGTTTTGGGGGGCAACCGATCTTACTCAGAAGTTCAAAAAGGCCCTTCCTGCAGACCAAGTCAAAGGCCTTGGTGAGGTCAATGAACATCATGTAGAGTGGTTGACCTTGCTCTCTGCTCTTCTCCTGGAGTTGTCGTAGGGAGAAGATCATGTCTGTCGTCGACCTGCCTGCTCTGAAGCCGCACTGTGATTCCGGGTACACACGGTCTGCCAGCAGCTGCAGCCTGTTGAGTATGATGCGGGCGTACACTTTACCAACAATAATCAAGAGCGAGATCCCTCTGTAATTATCACAGTCACTGCGGTCGCCCTTGTTTTTGTAAAGGGTCACAATTGTGGCATCACGCATGTCTTGGGGGACTACTCCTTCCTCCCAGCAGCGGCAAAGTAGCTCGTGCAGTGGTTTAATCAATACTGGTTTTCCACGTTTGATAGCTTCGGGCGGGATGCTGTCACTACCTGGTGCTTTGTCGTTTGGAAGGTGGTCGATTGCTTTGCTGAGCTCCTCTAAGGCTGGCACTTTGTCGAGCTCTTCCATAGTGGGCAGATTCTTTATGCTGCTGAAGGCTGCATCGGTGACTGACATTTCACGGGAGTATAGTTCTGAGTAGTGCTCCACCCATCTGGCCATCTGTTGCCCACGGTCTGTGATCTTCTCTCCCGTCAGAGATTTCAGGGGAGCGACCCCTTTCACTATAGGGCCTAGAGCCTTTTTGATGCCACTGTACATACCTTGGATGTGTCCGGACTCGGTACTGCACTGGATCCCTTCACACAGTTGTTGCCAGTACTCGTTCGCACACTGTCTAGCGATGCGTTGGGTGTTACTTCGGGCACTTCTGAGAGCAGCAAGCGTCCGTTCATTAGGGCATTTTTTGTAAGCTATGAAGGCTTTTCGTTTCTCCTCGATTTGTGGTTCCATCCTTGATAGGTGTGCATTGAACCAGTCCTGGCTGGGTCGTTCCTTCTTGCCAAACGTTGACATAGCTATACTGTAGATAGCACCCTTCATGGCGTTCCACTTGGCTGTAGCGTCGTACTCAAGCTGGTCCTGGAGAGCCTTGTTCAGGGCAGACACATACTCCTCCACCTTGGCAGGGACTGACATCTGCGCAGTGTTTATGCGAGGACGTCCTTTTGGTTTTGAGCGGTGTAGCGTGTGTGGCTGTAGTCGCACTCTGCTGCTCACAAGGGCATGGTCGGAGTCACTGTCTGCACTGTGGTAGGTTCTGGTGGAGAGGACGCTGTTTAGGGCAGAGCGCCTGGTGATGACCAAATCGAGTTGGTGCCAGTGATGAGATCTGGGGTGTTTCCATGACACTTTGTGTCGTGGCTTACACTTGAAGGTGTTTGTGACGCACAGGCCATCGTAGGTGCATAGCTCCAGCAGTCTCTGGCCGTTTTCGTTGGTCTTTCCAGTGCCATGATATCCGAGGCAGGTAGGCCATGACTCGTGGTCCGCACCTACTCTGGCATTAAAGTCGCCGAGGAGGAATAGTGGTTCATTTTTGGGGCATCCTTTGATCTGTTCGTTCAGCTGCCCATAGAACTGATCCTTCGCGTCTTCTGATGACGTGAGGGTTGGGGTGTAGACACTGATGATGTTGACAGGACCTGAAGCAGTGGTGAGGCGGATGGACAAGAGACGCTCAGTGCCCCCTGTGGGAGGTTCAACCGAGGCCAGGAGATTGTTTTTGATGGCAAAGCCCACTCCGTGCTGACGGGGCTCATCAGGTTCTCGACCCTTTCAGAAGAAGGTGTAGTTTTCCTCTCTGAGGGAGCCACTAGAGGCGAGCCTGGTTTCCTGGAGGGCAGCTATGCTGATATTTAGTCTGGTGAGTTCTCTATCGATGATGGCTGTCTTTCTGGTGTCGTCCACTTCTCTGAGGTCGTCGGAGATGCCTGTACACGTGGTGCGCACATTCCAGCTTGCAAATCGAAGAGCTGGAGTCTTCTTTATTGGTTTCTTGTTTCTTTTGTCTCGTGTGGAATTACCGTGTGCTTGTCATGCTGAACAACACATTGAGCTCCAGACACCCACTGGAGCAGGCAGACGATGGCGGGTCAACACCTTATTGACCGGGGACTGCCCGGCTTGAGGCGGGCGATAGTTGGCCAGTGGGACACGATGATCCCTCCCACCGTCAAAGCTGACCCGTGGCGCCCCTTCCCTACGCCAATCGGGTGGGACTTATAACCCGTAAACTGTCAGCTTCCGTGTTGTTTCCTCACTCAGTAGCGAGACTGGAGTGTCCTCTCCAGGGCGCAAGCCTGGGCGTGGAGTATGGAGGGTAGCAGGGTAGCAGACAAGATATTGCTTCGCAGTGCACGTATTTCATGATAGTTGAAATCAGAAATAAGAACAGGTGGGCGACCTTTAAAAGCCAAGTCATTTAGGTTGCTCACGATACCTTTCTTCCTTGTTCAAAAGCCGGTGTCAAGGTCAAACTAGAGCAACGATGTGGGACTTTTTTTTTTAAATTGGAAACTCCTGATAAACATGTTCAGTCTTAAGCAATTTGTATAGTACTCCTAGCTTTGACATCTGAATATACATTGAAAATCTACATTATTGCACTCCAGGTACCAGACATGCCTTTTCATTGATCATTCATTTGTAAGGGGTGCTCATGGAGGGGTAGCACCTCTGGTGGGAGTAGCATTCGTACTCCCTTGGGGGTAGCTAGTCCACCTTTGGTCTCCACTTGGCGCTCAGCTCTCACCTGTGACTCCAAGAAGCTGTAGCATGCGCAGCAGCAACACCACTGGCAACGGCTTCGACTGGCCGGCCAAACCAGGTTGAGGGTAACCGACGGGTTTCGAACCCGCGGCGAGTCAGGGATTATTACCCATTGCATCTGAAGATTGGACCCGGCGGACTGAGCGGATGAACCACCAGCTGGTCAACGGGCAGATCCAGCGAAGCGATGTGGAGCGCTAAGAGCACGGCAAGACACTTAGGACACCTTGGTCATCCACTGCATCCAGTCTCCATTCCAGCCGTCTTGACTATGTCTTGCAACTGGACAAAGTGGAGCCTGGACGAGAGAGTGAGGCTGACTCAGCGCAACTCTACCTCACTTTAATCCAACTCACGCGCAAGTCATTTATGTCATACCCATGCCCAAGTCCTGCGGCGATGGGAGAGGTACGACACGGAAGGTGTGGATGCACTGGCAGCCGTATTGGCGGACCTGCACGTAGGTGGCTCGGGCCATATTTTCATCTTCCATTGACTTGAAGCAGAAATGGATGTCGGCAGCCGTCTGAGAGGCTAAGCAGACCTATTCAGGACAGTGCTACTTAGCTCCATAGCGTGAGTAAGGGGCTAGAAAACGTGCCCTAAAAAAAAGCCTGGTTTATCTACCCCGACCAGCTTACCACAGCTGGAGGGAATCCCTTTCTTGGGGTCGAAGCACAAAGAAAACCCTAAAGGTTCCACTCACTCTTGGTGAGTGGAACATACGCACTCTATTGGATCGTACAGAGGCCGACAGATCAGAGAGAAGAACTGTCCTGATTGCAAGAGAACTTGCTTGCTACAAGATAGAGATAGCAGCCGTGAGTAAAACTCGCTTGGACGACGAGGACCAAGTGAGTGAAGTTGGAGCTGGTTACACCTTTTTCTGGAGTAGACGTGGCACCGAAGAACGTCGGGAGTCTGGAGTTGGATTCGCTGTCAAGTCGAGTTTGGTGAATAAGTTCTCCATCTTACCAATGGGAATTAATGACCGGCTTACCCTTACATGGAAAAAAGCAAGCCAGACTCTTTAGTGCTTATGCACCAATCATGACCAACTCGGAGGATGCCAAAGACAAGTTCTACCAGGATCTGGAAGCTCTGATTGCTTTGGTACCAAAGGCTGACAAGCTGATCATTCTTGGTGATTTTAACGCCAGAGTTGGTGGGGACCACATCTCGTGGGAGGGAGTTATTGGTAGACATTGAATTGGCAACTGCAACAGCAAGGGACATCTGCTCTTGAGGATGTGCGCAACATATGATCTAATCACAAACACCGCCTTCAGTCTGCCTAACCGTAATAAAACAACTTGGATGCACCCACGGTCTAAGCATTGGCATCAGATTGACTACGTCTTATTTCGTAGGAATGACAGGCAGGATGTCCGTCTGACCAAGGCCATGTGTGGAGCTGACTGCTGGACAGACCACATGCTACTGATTTCCACGATGAATCTTAGAATTCAATCCCCTAGACGTCCACAGGGAATTAAGGTCCCAAAACGACTTAACGTCTCCAGGCTGAAAGTCTGCAACACTGAGCAAGCTCTGACTGAAGCTCTGAGAAGCCAACTCGAAACCACAGACTCTGATACCAACGACGTAGAGAAATGATGGGCGGCCTTCAAACATCTGGTGTACTCTACTGCACCTGAAACCCTTGGCGTCACTGCGTGAAAGCACCAAGACTGGTTCGACGAGAACTGTCAAGAAATACAGTCCCTGCTAGAGGAGAAGCATCGTTTCCATCGTGCATACAACATCGACCCCCAAGTCCGCTGAAAAGAAAGATGCCTTCAGCAGAGTCCGCCAAGCTGTGCAGAAGAAACTGCGCGAGATGCAGGACACATGGCTGAGCCGAAAGGCTGATGATATTCAGTCTTTTGCCGACATACATGACATGAAGAATTTATATGGTGCTCTTCTTGATGTCTATGGCCCAGTAAAATCAGGCAAAGCCACACTCTTGAGCTCCGATGGCAGCACTCTCATAACCGAGAAGGAGAAGATACTGGATAGTTGGGCGGAATACTTTGACGGTATCCTCAACAGACCCTCTTCCATCAACGATGAAGCGATCAACCGTCTTAGCCAGGTGGAGATCAACGATAGACTGGCTGATCCTCTAACAGTGTTGGAAACTCATAAGGCCATTGAGCTCCTGTCTAGTGGGAAAGCTTCAGGATCAGACTCCATCCCAGCTGAGATCTACAAGTCTGGTGGGCCTAAGATAGTGGAAAGACTAACAGAGATGTTCTGTGGGATGTGGGAGATGAAACGCTTACCCCAGTAATTCAAATAAGCATTACTGATCTACATTTACAAACGCAAAGGCAATAGCCAATCTCGCGACAACCATAAACGAATCTCTCTAAGCCTCGCAGGAAAGGTCCCTGCCAGGCTATTGTTGAACAGACGCACAGAACACCTTGATCATGGCCTACTGCCAGAAAGTCAGTGTGGCTTCAGAAAGGAGAGAGGCACCATCGACATGATCTTTGCTGCCAGGCAGATGCAAGAAAAGTGATGTGAACAAAATGTCCCGCTATACACCACCTTCGTGGACCTAAGTCATTCGACAATTTCAGCTGGGAAGGCCTTTGGAAGATCATGGCCAAATTTGGATGTCCAGAAGTCTTCACTGGAATGGTGAGGCAGTTTCATGATGGCATGCTTGTCAGAGTCCAGGACCAGGGTAACTATTCCGAACCCTTTGCAGTTACGAATGGTGTGAAACAAGGATGCGTTTTAGCCCCCACTCTCTTCAGCCTCATGTTCTCCGCAATGTTGATGGATGCTTTCAAGAACAGCGATGTTGGAGTCGGTCTCCGATACCGTCTGGATGGGCAGTTGTTCAACCTGCGGCTTCAAGCCAAAACCAAAGTCCAAATTGAGAACATTCGCGACCTCCTGTTTGTAGATGACTGTGCCCTCAACTTCAGCAACAGAGCATGGACTTCTTTTCCACAGCGTGCACAAACTTCGGACTCAGTATCTCTACCGGGCAAGACCGAGGTTCTGAATCAGCCAGTTCCTGGAGAAGATTACCTGGAACATTCCATCACTGTCAGTGGCCAAAAGCTCAAAAATGTAGACAGGTTCACATACCTCGGCAGCACCCTCTCACAAGCAATCCACATAGACGATGAGGTCAACACCAGGATTACCAAAGCCAGCTGAGCATTTGGCAGACTCTGCTCAAATGTCTGGGATTAAAGAGGCATTATGCTTGCCACCAAACTCAAAGTTTACGCTTCGGTTGTTCGTCCCACCCTTCTCTATGCTTGCGAAACATGGACTGTGTATAGCTGCCATGTTATAAAACTGAACCACTTCCATATGAGCTCCCCCGAGAAAACTACTGAAAATCAGATGGCAGAACAAGGTCCTGAACACAGAGGTGTTCACTAAAGCCGGCATGACAACCATCCACACCATAGTGTGCAGGGCTGGCCATGTTGTCGACATGCCGGTAGAATGCCTACCTAAGAAGGTCTTCTATGGAGAGCTACACCAAGGCAAGAGATCTCACGGTGCTAAAAAAAAGAGGTACAAGGACACCCTCAAGGCTTCGATGAAGAACCTAGGCATTGATTTTGACGGCTGGGAAAGTATTGCTGCCAACTGATCTGCTTGGCGCAGCCAAGTCAATGCTGGTGCGGCAGCCTTTGAGCAGAAAAGACTGGTGGACGCAGCTGAGAAACGTGATCTGCGCAAATCCAGGAACAGCAGTTCTGCAACTCCCGGTCAGCAACCTGTACATCCATGTCCCCACTGCAACAGACTCTTCCGGGCCCGGATCGGACTGATCATCCATCTCCGGACCCACCCCCAGTGAATCGATGACATTAAATGGTCCTCATCGACACTGATGGACACACATCATCATCTGACAGACTTACAAACAATATGGGAAAGTGGTTTTAAGAACTGCACAAACCTTCTCAGGTTTGCAGAATTTGTAGATTTTAATAAGCGTACCAAGGATACCATTACATTTTTTAGCTGATAAAATATATCAGGTCCTGCAGATGTTGCATGATCTTTGTGTTGGAGTCTTTTAGTTCCCTTATTTGGAAGAGTTCTTTACTTTTTTTGTCTTCCTCTTATGCTTTTAAAGTTTTGTTTAGTGTTTACTTTTCCACTAGGTGTTCTGAGGTATTTTTTCCTTTTCCATTTAAGAATCGTGTCCCAAATTAATTTTCTAGAGAAGTGAAAGTTTAACTTGGAAACACGAGTTCAACGTCTTCTCTCTTTGATCATGTGCCAGGCTTTTTCTCTGATTATTTTGCAACTATTTAGATTCTTGCTTGGTTGTATGTTGATATATTAAGGACCACTTTTCACTCTTTTCATCTTGACAACTATTTATGGCATGCTGAAATGTTTGGTGTTGGATAAGGTGATGGGTATTCTCATTTATCTTGTGTAAGAGTGACGAGAAAAAGATTGTATCTTTTATATTATGAGAATGTATTGGATATAGTTTAGTGTCATGGACTGTCTAGAATTTATGACAGTCCACTTCATACAATTTCCACTTTCTGGACCTATTCATGGGAAGGGGGGCTTGATTTTCCATCAAATGATTACAAAGTGGTTGCTATTAAAATGCCTTGCAACAAATTCACACAAGATATCGAAGAAAAAAAGGGGATGGACAATGGTCAAGTCATGTGAAGAATACAAAATAGTTTCAGGATAGATACTAGACTTGCCTTTAAAATGGCATGGGTCATGATTGGCAATAACCTTCTATTGCCTTGCCATTAAAATGGCATGGGTCATGATTGGCAATAGCCTTCTATTACCTTGCTATTAACAAGGCATGGGTCGTGATTGGCAATAGCCTTCTATTGCCTTGCTATTAACAAGACATGAGTCATGAATGGCAAAAGCATTCTATTGCCTTGCCATTAAAATGGTATGGGTTGTGATTGGCAATAGCCTTATATTGCCTTGCTATTAACAAGGCACAAGTCATGAATGGCAATAGCATTCTATTGACTTGCCTTTAAAATGGTATGGGTCATAATTGGCAATAGCCTTCTATTGCCTTGCCATTAAAATGGCATGGGTCATGATTGGCAATAGCCTTATATTGCCTTGTTATTAACAAGGCATGAGTCATGAATGGCAAAAGCATTCTATTGCCTTGCCATTAAAATGGCATGGGTCGTGATTGGCAATAGCCTTATATTGCCTTGTTATTAACAAGGCATGAGTCATGAATGGCAAAAGCATTCTATTGCCTTGCCATTAAAATGGCATGGGTCATGATTGGCAATAGCCTTCTATTGCCTTGCTATTAACAAGGCATGAGTCATGAATGACAATAGCATTCTATTGACTTGCCTTTAAAATGGTATGGGTCATGATTGGCAATAGCCTTCTATTGCCTTGCCATTAAAAAGGCATGGATTGTGATTGGCAATAGCCTTATATTGCCTTGTTATTAACAAGGCATGAGTCATGAATGGCAAAAGCATTCTATTGCCTTGCCATTAAAATGGCATGGGTCGTGATTGGCAATAGCCTTCTATTGCCTTGCTATTAACAAGGCAAGAGTCATGAATGACAATATCATTCTATTGACTTGCCTTTAAAATGGTATGGGTCATGATTGGCAATAGCCTTCTATTGCCTTGCCATTAAAAAGGCATGGATTGTGATTGGCAATAGCCTTATATTGCCTTCCATTAGAACGGCATGGGTTTTGATTGGCATTATCCTTCTATTGCCTTTCTACTGTCACTTATGCCTTTTGAACCTGAAGTATATTGTATAAATCGAAATGTCCAGGAATAAAGGAAATGGAAGCTGAGCAAAGAAATCCTGATTTGTTTTAGGGGGAAAAAGTTCCATGTGGTGTGGAGATGGGGTGGGGGCAGACATACAAATAGGTAGGTCAATAGATAAACTATTAACCGCCTGAACAACAATTTATGGCTATTGAAAACAGAGACATGCTTATGAAAATAAGGTCTTTTAATATCAATCATTTCTTGCACACTCAACCCATCCATGACAGTGACATCAAGATATCACAAAATCATGTACAATATATGTAGACAAAATAAATATATGCTAGTATTTATAAGCTTGCATAATAACACAACCGTACTGAATACACAACTAGATGGAATGCAATAAGATATATATGTTGATTTTAATTTGAAGGTTTTATATCATCCTGCTTACTTTCACATGATTAAAACAAAAATTTATCTGCACTTTATCTTCCTTTTGGGATGTACATTTGTATATTAATACTTCCATCACGTGATTTCTTGCCAATGAATTAGGCCATTTCCTAACAGAATTTTGTTTGGCCCCACATAAGAAATAAATTAACAATCAGTGTGGTAGGGCCCTTAAAAGGAATAAATTAACAATCAGTGGTAGATCCCTTAAAAATAATTTATATATTTTCCCTTAATTCTAAATTGTATATCTTACGTGTCAAACATTTCAAACCTATGGTAAAGTTTTATGACAAAAAAATGTGCAGATGTTGGCAGAGCCTTTTACTGCAAACGCATTATTACAACAACAAAATAGAAACTTTCAATATTCCGATTTGAATTCTTTCGAAGTGCAGTTTCAATTACTATAAATTCAGATACGTGTGGAAGCTCTGATTCAAGCATATATTTCAAGTACATCAAAGGGAGGTAAATCACATCCAGCTGATCAAATTCAATAGGAGAAAGCATTCAAGCTTTTCCACAATTACATTGTAAAGTTGCTTTCACAACATAATAAATTACAAATATACAAAAACTGGCACTAAAGATTAAAAATAAACACTAATTTTTAACTTACAAGTCATTAAAACATCTACAAGCACACATTTACCAACATTAGGAGTTCAAGGAATGTTACTAATAGAATAAGAACAAAACTTGACATACTATCACAGATGCATAATATTATCCTAAAGTAATATTTCTTAAAAATGCCTTGTGTGGACAAATATTTGAATGTAGTATACAACCCGTCAGGTACCATATAAGCTCACTTATAAGAGGAGTCTAACTGCAAACTGCACAGACCCAGAACTGCTGTTGCATAATGTGCCTGTAGATCTGGGGTCTGTGCAGTTATGTTTGGAGTAGTGAACAGAACATTGAACAAAGACCCTGATCATTGTCCTACGGCAGATTTGACATCTTTGTTGTTTGCCGTTTGACTTGACTTGTAAACGCATTTTGATACAGTAGTTTCAAATAGAAGAGAGTTCCCCTGAAAAAAAATGCACATGGAATTGTCATAAGAACAATACTAACACACAAATTCTGAAATTTATCTCCCCTGCTTTTCATTAACTCCTCCATATCATGTTACATCTACAATTACAATTAGATTGACTACAATAACAATTAGATTGACTACAATTACAATTAGATCGACTACAATAACAAGTCAAGAGTTCTTGTGCCAAAGCAAAGGTGGGTGGATCCAACATACAAAGATTTAAACTCTACTAACGTTGCAGAATGTTGATAATCCAGCCTGTCCAATGAGAATAAAGATGCATGCCAAAATTTGGTTGAAATCCAATAATAATTAAAGAAATTATTATGTAGAAACAAAAGAGGAGGTGGGTCTGATAATCTAGGGTTAAAACCCTAATAAACAATTATCTAGAATGTGGACAAACAAACTTTATCAAGGTCTCATCATTCTAGTAATAATCACTGTGCAGAAAAGAAAGTGAGCAGGTGTGAGAACCCAAGCTATAATTGCTAAATGATGAACTAGAAGGCTGAGAATCGAACTCAGACAATGCCTCAGGTGACATTAATTAAACAGAAATGTGATGGACAGAGTGACAAACTGACTACAGTACACACCTCAAAATTTATCTGTATAGGGTCTAATTAGAATATTTAAGAGAGTAATTGTGTGGAATGGATGGCTGGATAGATGGAATAACTGATAAATGTGGGATGGATGGGTGGATGGATGGATGGAATAACTGATGAATGTGGGATGGATGGATGGAATGACTGATGAATGTTGGATTGAATGAGAGATGGACTGGCCCAATTTAAAGTTCCCTTATCTATAAAAAGCAGAGAACAAAAATTAACAAGTGTTAAAAAAACAACCTGAAATCACTCTTACAAAGATAGTCGGATACTGAGTGGATCTATTCTGATAATGTATTTTGAAAGCCTTTATCATAACTTTCATAAAATTTGGAGAAAATGAAGTAATCATTTTTTTAAACAGTGTCCAAATATTCACCAAACTCTAGAGGTGTTAACTCTTTAGTTATTGACTGCTTACTTGAATAAATTAATTTAAAACTCAACAGGTTTGAATTTTTGATTGATGTAAATTTATGAAGCTGTAAAGATGACTAATATTACTGATTTAATATTACATTTTTTCTAGCTCAGAAATGCACGCATCTGCCGATGTTAAAAACAATACCTTGAAATAAACTAACATAATGTGGAGTAGCTAGACAATTTTCAGATGTATGTACTATCTGATGTCAGGGCACATGCAGTGGAAAATATAGTATCTCTCGTAGAAATTGATAAAACAGTATTTGTCTAGCTATGCCATTGAGATGCACCATTAGAACTCACAAGTATGGAGTACATCCATCATTGCATATCACTGTATATATTTCTTGATCATTTATCAGAAAAAAAACAACTTACAAGAAAAACTGGAATGTGTTTTTGCCATAAAAATATAAGGATATCTACCATACAGATTTTGGGAAAACTATTAGGAATAAATATTGTATAGGGATAAAAGAATACAGGAATTTTAAAGGATTTATATAACAACAGGGATAGCTGGAAGCCATGAAGTTAATGTAAACAAGGGTTGTCAGCTATAGTGTACAAGACTTTGGACACAATACAAATCTATGTAATATGTAATATACACTACTTGTTCAATAGGTACACATGAAATGTTTGATGTACTATTTATATGCAAGACTTGGAAAGTTTGATGTTTACTATTTATATGCAAGACTTGGAAAGTTTGATGTTTACTATTTATATGCAATACTTGGAAAGTTTGATGTTTACTATTTATATGCAAGACTTGGAAAGTTTGATGTTACTATTTATATGCAAGACTTGGAAAGCTGGATGTTATTATTTATTTGCAAGACCTGGGCTGAGTGTGGTAATTTGTATACACTGTTATGCAAACTGAAACACATGTATGTAGGCTTGTTGTCCTTGGTCAAATGAATTTAATATAGAAAATGAGAAATGCCATTGGTCTGTATTGGTAGTAACTCGTTCATTTCAAACATTTTCCACTTGTATCAAACGCATGAACTACTGGAATAATTACCTACACGAGGTCAGTCATGGGTAACTCTTTATTTTCAAACATTAATGGCAAGAAATTTATTGAGGTTGACTGATGACTGACAGTTTTGGGGCTTTTGTGTATAACAGTAACAAACATTTTAGTGAGAAGTAATTACTTATGCTACACTGCCAATTCATCAACTATTCCATAAAAAAGGCATTATTTTAAAATAATAAAAACTGAGTGTTAAGATTTTTTAAAAAAAAAAAAGATGTACTGAATAAAAGAAAATGTAAAAGTCTTGAACTGTGCAAGTGTAGCTTCTGAAAACTACAAGAATCTCATATCCGGATGTTATTTTCTTTCTGGATGTGTTCATGGAATAAAAAATACGATAAATGCACCCATGACCCTTGTAAGGTGAAGGTCAGTATACTTTAATCATCACAAGCTTTAACAAGATACAAATATTACCTATGCCCTTAAATGATATAAAATAGGGGTTATTGACCTTTGACCTCTCACACCTATATTTGATTCCACTTGATTCAACTAGCCTCATCACAGGCAAGAATATTTTATTCCACTTGATTCAACTAGCCTCATCACAGGCAAGAATATCTGATTCCACTTGATTCAACTAGCCTCATCACAGGCAAGAATATTTAAGGATATTTCATCTAGCTGACATTATTTAAATCAACATTCCAAATGTGGGCATCCAGAAATGCATCCCATACTTAATATAAGCTGTGATGTTTCTCAATAATGGTTAATGATAAATAGTGAATCAAACTGCCTGTCAGCCATCTTTCTTGTGGATTACATATTCCTGGATGAAAATCAAAGAACAACATCGTTCTCCATTTCTGGCCATTTTCTGTTGGGTATACGTGACACATTGGGATTCAAACATTGATTTAAGTATCATGTTCCAGTGTGCTTAAATTTCCAGTGGATAAAATATATATGTGGCAGTTATTTCCTAGTTACCTGCATTAATTCTCAAAATGCATCAAGTTCATTTTGGCAGTTCTTGCTTTGTTTTCCCAATACTCTGAATTTCAAGTAGGTCTCTCTAACTGGTACCATCAAAGGGCAATGTTGCTTGCAGATTCCTCATATCAGGAAATTATACAAGTCTAAACAGTAAAGTCAAAATACAAATTCTAGTCTAGTGTTATCTAGTAAGTTTCTTGAACATATTTTTCCCTCTGGATAATAATCCTCCACTTTTCTTTTGTTTCTGTTTGACATCCTCTGGTGAGACCGACCTTGATCTTGCAGAGTTGGGTAGACTGGTTCCAGTTTCTACGGGTTCCAGCTTTGGGATTGCCACTTTAACTGGACTGGATTCAATCTGGGAACTTGGCCGCTGTAAAGAGGCAGAAAAGTAAAAGAATTAAAATATTGTATGGTTAATGTTATGTATATGTAATTTAATTGTTTGTTTGTTAGTTTTAATTTTTTTGTATTCCATTACATGATATTGTAATGTAATATTGTTTACTTGGATTTGATATTTTCCAGAACAGAGTTCTGATTTTTCTTGTTTTTTTTACTTTTGATGTAAACAAATAATAACAGAAACACTGTATCTAGCTGCTGACCTTGTTTCAAAATCAGTGACAGTTTTAGAAAACAACTTTTTAAAAAAAATTTTTATCTGTCTCAGAGCAAGAATCATTAAGTTGGGTCAAGGTCATACATTGACTACATGACATCAAGCATGTGTTAATTGATAAATAAGCTTATACTTTTTCTAGAAAGATAAACTCCTGACCCCAATCTGGAAATCTGTTTTGTGTTTTAGTTAGTCAACTGATGTTATGATAAGAATTCTATCAGTCGTGCCTTAACACTTGAAACGAAAATGTGTTGGCTGTAAAAGATATTTTTATCTGTGCATAGTTGTCTTTTTCTAGTCTTCTGCAAACGGGCGCAGAATACTTCTCCCGTGGCCACACGTTCATTGATATAACACTTATTGCTATTGCTCACAACACCAACTGGCGTCCCCAAACCAGGAAAGAAAAGGAATCTTACTGGATACGCCACCTTAGAAAATTGAAACCAAGCAGTTTAAACCAAGAAGACTACAAAAAGACAACCATGCACAAATAAAATTATCTTTTGCAACCGACAATTTTCTTTTAAATACTTCTCTAAATTTGCTTAATAGCCTATGACTAATATAACAATGATATATCCAGGATATAATCTGTGCTTACATAAATTTACATAAAATAATAGATGTCGTCATGGCTCATCAATTTCTACGTCAATACAATTATGTTCCAGTATCAGCAACAAGCTGAAATAAACTAGTTGACACATCATAAAATTAAAAGGTTGAATTCCTGTAGAAACAGCCATGTTGTTGTTGTTGTTGTTGTGGGGTTTAACACCATATTTCAACACACGATAGGCTATACATGGCAGTCAGTATTAATGGTGGAGGAAGAACCTGAGAAAGCCCCAGAAAGAAACACCGACCCACGGGAAGCTACTGGCAAGCTTTCTCACATACCCACATTGGCTGAATCCGAGACTTGAACCACCGCAGGCAGCGGTGTGATGGCAATGATCCGTAACGGAGAGCGCTTTAGACCACTCGGAGCCCCAGAAACAGCCATGTAAAGTTTCCCAATCGTAACCGTTTTTCTGTTTTATTTGTTTGTCTTGTCTATGTTTTGTATTTGCCTTTGAAAAACACTCTTTAAAGGGTCGAAAGTGCAAAAGGCTAGCTAGATACTAGTTTTGCACTGTTCGTTGTCAGTTTATTGCATTTATCTTAATCAATCCCTGACACACATCATCCCATCATCCCTTGCTGGATTCAGTGCACTTGAAAGGACTGTTATTCACCATATAATTAGTATTCTTATATATATATATATATATATATATATATATATATATATATATATATATATATACTATATGCTTAATTACAGTCTCTACAAAACTGCTTATAAGTTGAGTCCAGCTGTGAACTGCAATGACCTGATCTGCAATGGCACATCATTGACTATATTCTTTGCTGTTTGATTTGACTTATAAGCAATTGTATAAGGCAACTTTATGTGCTGTTTGCTATAATTAACATTTTCTTTTCATGGTAATTATCTGCGAAGACAATACATGAGGAAAGGCACTAACAGAATGCACATTAAGAAGTATATGTTTATATTTCTCTTTAAGAATCAAACATTTACCCACTTTAATAAAATGGAGATTTATATATTCTATAAATGAGGTCTTGTTAGTAATATACCTCCAAGAAAGTAGTGAGATTACTAATATCTTGGAGTGACACAACTTACATAAGATCCAATCTTTTAGGGTACTTAAGTGACACTAAGTTACCTAGGATCTGATCGCTTGGAGTAATGATGTGACACTAGGTTACACAAGATTAGATCTCTTGGAGTACTGAAGTGATACCAAGTTACAAAGATCTGATGGCTTGGAGTATTGAAGTGATACCAAGTTACACAAGATCCGATGGCTTGGAGTACTGAAGTGATACACAAAGTTACACAAGATCTGATGGTTTGGAGTACTGAAGTGATACCAAGTTACACAAGATCCGATGGCTTGGAGTACTGAAGTGATACCAAGTTAGAAAGATCTGATGGCTTGGACTACTGAAGTGACACTAAGTTACACAAAATCTGATTTCTTGGAGTACTGAAGTGATACCAAGTTACACAAGATCTGATTTCTTGGAGTACTGAAATGATACCAAGTTACACAAGATCTGATGGATTGGAGTACTGAAGTGATACCAACTAACACATGACTTGGAATACTGAAGTGATACAAAGTTACACAAGATCTGATGGCTTGGAATACTGATGTGGTACCATGTTACACAAGATCCGATGGCTTGGAGTACTGAAGTGATACACAAAGTTACCCAAGATCTCATGGCTTGGAATACTGAAGTAATACCAAGTTACACAAGATCCGATGGCTTGGAGTACTGAAGTGGTACAAAGCTACACAATATCTGATGGCTTGGAATACTGAAGTGATACCAAGTTACACAAGATCTGATGGATCGGAGTACTGAAGTGATACCAAGTTACACGAGATCCAATGGCTTGGAGTACTGAAGTGATACCAAGTTACACAAGATCTGATGGCTTGAAGCACTGAAGTGACACTAAGCTACACAAGATCCGATGGCTTGGAATACTGAAGTGATACCAAGTAACACAAGATCTGATGGCTTGGAGTACTGAAGTGATACCAAGTAACACATGATCGGATTTCTTGGAGTTCTGAAGTGATACCAAGTTACACAAGATCTGATGGCTTGGCGTACTGAAGTGATACCAAGTTACACAAGATCTGATGGCTTGCAGTACTGAACTGACACCAAGTTACACAATATCTAATGAAAGACTATAACTTCACAGATAACAGCCATATTTGGTTAAAGAGAATAAAATTTATCAAAGAAGCAAGGATAGATTCAAGTCCCTTTAAGCCAAATGTATGATTAGTTCAAAACCAAAACACAAACAGTTGTAAGTTTTCATTCAAACCACTGCAATGTTAGCAAATAAATCACTGCCAAGCATTACTCATACATTTTGGACTAAGCACATGGAGTAATTATTGTTCTAATAATTACAGCAACTGCTACAGAAAAAAAAAACAACATTGGCTTTAATCAAATAAAATCGTAACTAAAGCCTCAACAAGTTTTTTTTTAAAGAACAGAATAGTTCTTATCATACTCAAATTAATTGGAAATTATGACAAAGTGATTTTAACTTTGTTGACTTGTACAAGGTAATCAACTGTTGCTTAATCCAGGTAATACATATGTTGGACTGTCTAACACTCTACCATGGGTATAAATACCATTCTAAACTTATAATTAACAGACCCTGCGAATTTATACTTGGACATTTTCACCTTCCATTTAGAAGTCAATTCAGCTGCTGTCCCACCAGCCTATGGCTTTTGACAAGGACCAGTTTATATGGACAACTGCAGGCCCAATCACATTTCTGAAGTCTTTAGTTTTACATGAATGGGAGGGCCAGTTATTTTCCACATGAGCTGGCCCCTGCTATTGCCATGGATGTTAATTCTGCTTTCTAAAACTGCAATTCTTCCCCATAAAACTCAAAAAACAACCTTTTTCTTTTAATTAGTAACTCACAAACCCCACAGAGTATCTCTTTTCGACCGGTCAACCTGTGACTCAAGAGTGATGATAACATATCTCAAGAAATACTACAAGTCATTAACAAAAGCAAAAATTTTTTACAAAAAACAATTAACTCTGCAACTGCAGATTTAGAGTGGGTTCATTTGACCCCACCCATGTTCACTGTCAAATGGTACATTTTTCACCAACAAAAAAAAGAAATATTACTGTTTTAAGAAAAACAGACGAACACTAGCAGAAACATTCTTAGTCCATCCTTGCTCTGTGATCCCATCATCTGACAAAGTGATGTGCAAAACCTATGAAATGCCCCCATGTTCTTTCTAAAGCTTCAATTACAAGTTTAATAAAATTTAAACTGAATCAATGATATAAACAATCATCCACATGAAAAACTTTAAAACATTTTGCCAAAATTTATTTTTACAACTATTGTTCACTGTTGCCTTTTAAGATTTCAATCTCAACTTTTATCCATGATCCTAAGTCTATAGTTACTTAACCATTATTCACAAATCTTTCACTCTCAGATTTTTGGTAAAATTTATTCAGAATTCAGAAAATACTTTCACCCTCAGAACAGGATCGCTTTTGAAAAAAGTAAACCCTACATTTAATAGTTAATATGAAATTTCATCCAAAGACAAACTACCCTTCTTCAACAATAGTGCTGAAAACTGAAATTCTCAAACGGCTAATATGACACACGCCATAACCAAGGTGTTGAAAGGATTCTGATCCAGTGGAAAATCAATAAAAGACATCCAGGGGCAAATCCATTTTTCTTGTAGCTTGTCCAGCACATAAAATCACTCAGTACTAAAACCCCTTGATCTTCCAAATCTTAAATGTAACTGGAAATAATTTTCATAAATTTGCTGTAAAATTGAGGAATAATAGAAAAAAGGAGAAACTTCCACTAATAACAAATCTACTACAGCAAACAAATACTCTAGTGCATGCAGGTGGTGGTGCATTGTGAACTAGCCCATGCAGTGGAAAGCATAATCACTACACAAAATAATGTTGTGACAAAAACATGGCGATGAGTTAAAACTTCAAATCAGATGGTGAGATATACCATATTTACTCACTTACGAGATGAGTCCAACTGCGAACTGCACAGATCCAGATCTGATGTCCCACAATGCACTGGGCAGATCTGGGTCTGTGCAGTGTATTGGGAATAATCATTAGAACAAACAACAAAACCGTATGACAGATCTGGGTCTTTGTTTTAGTGGTCTGACTCAATTTATAAGCGAGCATAAAGGGTAGTAAAAAGTGTAACATATAGCTCCAGGCAGGAATGCTGATGCAACAAAAAAAAGATGTGTGGTTTTAGTCAATATGCTGGGTCAAGAAACTTGTTACCACCAGGTGGGGCTGCACCACATATTCCACATCATGCAAATCGTAAGACCTACAGTCACCTACTTTATCATTTCCATCATTTTTTTGCGATGTTGTAGTGTTGATACTTTCGCCTGACCTTGCCGGAGAAACTATGCTGACACTTTCCAGTGCTTCATCATCTGACACGCCATACTCCTGGAGGAAGTTAGATGGAACAAGGCCCCTCATGCCATTCAGCTCCCCTTGGAAGAATCCATCATCATCCATTTCTCCATAAATAATAATGATGTCACCGGTTTTGAAGGCAAGCTCAACCTGTGTTGTAAAATTACAATCGAAATAAACAATCATGCAAAGGCATGTTTTACTTTACCCTGCCTCACTGCTTTCTCAAACACCAACAATACAACCCCCCAACCCTATACAAACAAGAAACATGTACACAGACTGAAG